>JAWRVF010000109.1:112210-550192 GCA_036785485.1 Physcomitrellopsis africana | reverse complement strand
TGTATTCCACGTGTCTCTTTCTGAACCATATAAGACAGTGAACATACCAAGAAGAAGACAAGTGCCACCTCCTCCTATAGAAGTGAACAATAATGATAAATTTGAAGTGGAAGAAGTCTTAGATTCAAGGCGACACCGAAATAGGTTGAAATATCTTGTTCACTATCACGGATACGATATTAGTGAGCGCACATGGGAACCAGCAAAAAATCTGGCGAATGCAGCGAGGAAGGTGGAGACCTTTCATCAACAACATCCATCGAAACCAAGATGAAGACTTTCCCTACAAAAGAAACAAGATGTAGGCAAGATAACATTCAACTTTCTATCCTTGTTTGTAGCTTCTTTATATTTTGTGACGCTAAGGAGATGGAGAATCAACAGCCAGTAGATTTGACTCAAGAGCCTTCATTTGCTGACCTACCGGACGAGACATTACGACTGTCACAACCCTCAAGACGACGCAACCGAGATGAAGATCTTCAAGAACGACATGTTCTTCCTCAAATAGATGGCGAGATACAACGTGTTTGGTATCACGACTTTGGAAGAGATTCTCGATGTTTGGTGATTTTATTGGAGATAGGAACAACTCCTGACGGTGTTCCAGATGTGACATTTGAAGGAAGTTATGATTCAAATAACAGGGTGGTCTTCTCGCCCTGGAATGGGACACTATCGATGGCTGAGAGGACCCATCAATTACCTTCGAAGAGAACAAAGATCAGAATATGTGGCAAATACTATTCGTCGCATCTTAGACTTTCTACACATGTAATCACCGCTCCTCGTGGAACTCGTCCTTTTAAAGGGGGGATAATGTCACGGACATATACATAGTTACCTATATGATCAGATAGAACTAGATAAAAGAAGGTAAAAGCAGGTTAATTCCATAATATCTTTAGAGAAACTTCCTAGAAACTTCATAGACGCTGTTTTGACTTTATAAGTGTCCATAGTAGACTTTTGGATTAGAAACTTGGTCAATAAGTTAGCCACATGTCGCACATGTTGGTAGCTTGAAGACCAAGCTAAATACGTGGCGAACATATAGGAAACTTGCCCTGCAAGTTCGACACGTATCTTGCAATTTGGACACGTGTCTTGTAAATTGGACACGTGTTGGAGGTCCTATAGAACGTCGCCACTTAGCTCTTAGGTAGATAGTATAAATAGAGACAAGAGTGAAGCCTTCTTTACTCTTGTCAACTCCTCTCTTGTTTCTAGTCTAGTTCAAGAGTCTCTAGTTTTCTTGTCTTTTGGCATTAGCCATTCCAGTTCCTTTTAATACATATACTTCTTTATATTTATTTCTTTGAGAGAGGTCTCACTTGTTAATTTGATTTCATCCAGTTATTGTCCTTGACACCATGCCATCTCAAGGATCTTATTGAATCAATAATCAACAAATATAAGATGGAATATGTTGCTTCTCTACTCCGACAAATTTTAGATTTCTTACGTGTGTGATTTGATCATCAAATCGCTTTGGCTCCTTGTGAAACTCGTCACTAAAAAGAAAGGTGATGTCATGGATATATTTTAAGTTATCACTTTCTAGAACTTTTTGTAGTCTTCTAGAACCTTCCATAGTTTTTTAGAATCTTTTAGAACCTTCTAAAATCTTTTTTAGTCTTCTAAGAATCTTCTATAGTCTTCAAGAACCGTCTAAGATCTTCTTTAACCTTCTAGAACCTCCCGTAGACTTTTTAGAGTCTTCCAAAATCTTCCTTAGGCTTCTAGAATTTTCTAAGATACTCTTAGAAGGTCCAATAGGACATAGGCCTTGTTGTATAAATAAGAAGCAAGACCGAGGAGCACCTTAGTCTTGCCAACACAAGTCTTGGAGCAATCCAAAATGTTGCCTTGTTCTTGATATCAATCTAATCCCTTATTCTTGATCTAGTTCTTGTTCTTATCCATCCAATTCTTTGTTCTTGAAATTGTTCTATAATCTTTTCTTTGTTTCTTTGCTAACCCACTATCTTGCATCTCTGACAATAGGTGGCGTTTTAAATTTCATTATTAAAAAGATCATTTATTTGTGATAGTTACTTGACCAACTTGACATATTTTTGTTCTAAATTGCAAAGTAGTAAGTAAATCTTGTCATTCTTATTAATTAATATCGTCATATAAGAATTTTCAAATAATACTAACTATCTCAAAGTTGTAGTTAGAATGTAGATTGAGATGGCTAATAAATTATTTATAATTTATAGCATTATTAAAAAATTAAATTAAATTAAATATCCATTTAGAATTAAAAATTTGTTTTACAATTTAAAACAGTTAATTGTCATATCATCTACCAAATATGTAATATTCATGATAACATTGTATTCTCTTAAATCATAAATTAAAAAAATTTGTTTCATGTCTATATAAAATATAAAATTAAATTGATATATCATTAAAATTATTAAGATATTTAGTAATCTATTATAAAATATTTGATATTATGTATCTATAAATACATATAAAATAGAAATAATCACATGAACTAAAGCTTGGCTTGCAAGTTGCAAATCCATACTCAAGTAGCAACAACTTCCTAAAACAAACACATCAATAAAAAACAAAAACCACCGTAAATTGGTAAATTGATGAATAGTTCATGAAGTGTTGATGTGAGAACTTCCTAGAACAAACACACTAATAAAAACACAAAAATCACAATAAATTGATCAATAAGTGTTGATGTTTTGAAGAACTTAAGTTTATTGATTGTGAATCACAGCGGCTGGTTGATTGTTAGGAAGTCTAGTCGAAAACAGGTGGAGTGGTTCAAATCATCCAAGGATAACTTTTAGTGACAAATGCGAAGTTTCAGGGAGGAAGGCATACGGATGAGCTCACGTTAGGTAGCATGATGAGCATGCAACTGTACTTGGGGAAATAGAAAGGAAGAGTTGACCGAGGTTGGCATTTTACTAGTTTCAAAATCAGACGGTGAGACAGACCCACATGAAATCCTATAAGAAAACCAATCGCAAGAGATTGACAGCTTTGGGGGAAATGAGTTGCTGATTCCAACATTCTTCCTTCAACCCTTGAAAAAGTAAGGTTATGGTACAAAATTCTGATGATTAGCAGCTGCTTGCCAATGTCTGCACATGAATGATACATCTAACTGTAGCCTAGCGTAAAATCATTCAGTCGTGTTGTGATAACCCTTTACAAGAGCTCACGACACACATATGACGGTGCTGCTTCAACAAAGCCAACGCTGATTCCATCCGCTCCAGTTTGAGCTCCACGTACACAGCAGCCAGCATTGCTGTAGGATTAGTGGGAACCATCGCAAGCGCTGAATGTGCCAACCGATGTGCTTCCTGTATGTTACCTTGCATTGCGTACACAGCTGCAAGGTTTATGTAGAGTAATGCTCGCGCACTAGTTCCTGTCAATCTGGCAACACTAGCAGCATCGCCTAGAGCACCAACGCTGAACGTAGCACCGTCTTCACCATCCCCACTTGCCTCGCTATTGTCTCCACCTTTCCATTTGAGGTTCTCCTCTTCGGTCCCTGCGTTCGTAGGTTCAGCAGTTGCCTCATTCAAACACGTTGACAAATGTTCCAGGGCTTCCTGAGGTCTCTCCAGCTGACAAAGAGCTTCGGCTGCGTACACGTGCCCTAGGAGCATGTAAGGTCTCGCACAAGAGGGCTGCCGTAAGAGCTGCTCTGCAGACCGAAGAGCTCGTAACGGATGACCTACTCCAAGTTGACAGTAAGAGAGTGCCGCCAGTGCCCACATCCGTAATGCAGCCACCTCTTGAATCTTTTGTTCCTCAATAGCTGACACCGCAGCTACGAGGCCTTTACCATCCTTTGCTTCTCCAGTTGGGCTGCCCCCTCCCCCCTTCAAATCGCCACCTTTGGAACTCTGAATGTCGTCGCTGTCCTTCACCTCAGCTGTTACAACGGCTGCTTCAGCAGCCTTTGCATCACATCGGTCAAAGAGACACGTAGCTATCTGTAGGCACTGGATTGCGAAGGGTAGGGACAGTTTGCGGGGCTTCCCAAAAAGGAACCACTTCTCGCTACCGACTGGGATCTGTACATCTTCCTCTGACTCGCCCAGCTTAACCCCGTTTTCCACTATTGGGTTTAGGCTCCCACCAGGCAGCACCACACGCCGCCATGCTCCGTCACCTACAACCGTCACCTTTACTTCACTTTTCGGTATAGTATTTTCTAAAAGACCCTTCTCGAGAGCAATAATACAACACTCAGCCAATCGCAGCCATAGCAAGGGTCGATTGTAGTAGAGAGCAGCAGCTTCCTGGACGGACAGAAATTTAGTAAGCCTATTGAAGGCATGGATTCGCATTAAGTAATATTGCTACAGAATAAAAGTTTCTTAATTTGAAAGTAGATGACAGTCATAACAAAAAAGCGCAAATCAAAGTTAGAATTCAAGGTTGAAGATACAATCACATGATTTACACACCTGGAAACAACGAGAAGCCAAGATAGGATTCCCGCATGAAAGCTGCTGCAATCCTGCATTGTAGACGATAGGTAGTGTTCTGTTTTGCGAAAAAGCTGTCGCGGAAAGAGAATAATTGCGATCTGATGCTGCACAAGCTTGGAGCGCCTCGCGGAAATAAAGAGCTGCAGTTTGGTCTTTTCTTAGTCGATGATGAATACACCCAAGGTTGGAATAAAACATCCCTCGCATACTTGGATCAGCTCGCCCTATGCACATAGTCAACTGCTTTATGGCTTTTCGGTAGTTTCCACGAGAGTACTCTAGTTGTGCCTTGAGGAGCAACGCGGTCAAGTTTTCTCGGGAAATGTTCAAAGCAGATTTGATCTCTCTTTTCGAAGCTTTCAGGTTTTGTGCAGAGAGAAACAAACGAACTCTGCACAAATGTAACAACAATTTTACATCCACCGGTGGCATGGGTTTCTCCCGTGCTGCTACCAGGGGCGTAGTTGTTGCTTTACTACCAAGAGTTTGGCTGGAATCTATCTCTAGGGATCCGAGAGTAACATTGTCCTCCTCGATGCCTTCATCGGACGAAGTCCTCGCAAGAACTTGCTCGGCGCTGGTTGTAAGTGACTCGGTCTCAGAAGGTGTGGAACTTGGAACAGCAGGTACTGCATTAGAAGTCTCCGCAGGAGGTAACATGTACCCGAACGCCTTTTCCATATACTGCAAAACTTCCTGCAATCGCACGAGTAGATGGCGTCAAACAGAGCTCAACTTCTATTGATGATGATGATAATAACGATAACAGGAGATATTATTATTATTAAAAATAACTGTCAGCCTTAAGATGCTGGATAGGTCATCAAATCAATAAAGTAAAAAATGTTAAGAACTCACCGCTGCTTTCCCAGGCTGACCAGAAGCAAGTGTGATATCCAGAATTAAAAGGCACACCCGCAATGCAGCTGTCTGCAAATACACACATATTCTTAGATTCAGATCAACGAGAGATGTTACGTATCGTCTGCAATCATTGGGTCAAAAACCTTGTCGTTACAAAGGATTTGGGATTCTATAATCTGTCATACTAAAAACCTCCTGCTTAAGTTGGGAACAGCAGTAGCTCACAAAGACATGCTGTAAATCTTTAAGAGTGAGCTCGGAAGTAAATGAGGTACCTCATCGATCGGTTCAATGTTGCGATAAAGAGGCTCCAATATAGATATTGCCGCAGCATATCGTTGTAGGTGGTACATCGTAATAGCCTGAACTCACATGCAAATCGTCGAAATATAAATTTCTACTTTAAAGATGCTAGACAACGCACAATCATTGACAACAAGCAGCGGAGTCCTAAGTTAAGACAGGAAATCCAGTTCAAAGCCATAAATCCCAAAAGACACACCTAAAATGGAGGAGTCAGCGTAAACATACTTCTAAGATCAAGCTCCCCAGAGAGACAACTGAGCAGCATCATCTGGAGTACCACAAATTGATACTCATAACTGACTACATATTGGATAGGCACTGACTACATACAATGTTCAAATTGGGGATCGATGTATCATAGTCATCCATGTAGGCAATAACATCCGCGCTATTCGTCCGGGTAGAATTGGGACCCCCATTGCCACCACTGCCGTTATTATTACCAGAAGTTGAAGCAGAGCTACTTCCTTCCTGCTGCTCTTCTGCAGCCCGAGCTAGCTCTTCATTACGAGCCTGCCCATAAAAACTAAAGAAACCATCAGAGACACCTCAACAATCCAGAAGATCACAACGGATCTATACACAAGTATCCTCCAACTGGATCTTGGCGTGATCAATCCATATCAACAGCCATTGAACACATGGTTTTAAAAGAAATGAGGAGCACAACGCTATTTACTGAATACCTGTAGACGCTGATACATTATCAGAAAAGGAAATGCTCCTACTGCACTGACCACAATCAAAATGCCTCCTAAGATGTACTCACGCACCTTCACTTGAGATAGCACCTCCAGCAGCTTCTGAGGGTTCGTACATCCATCCCGGTAGTACTCTGCAACAGCAATATTATGTCTTACCTGCGCAACCATTACAGAGCAAAATTATCTTTAGAATACTTAACAGCATGACAGCACCAATATACCTGACTAAAATACTCAAAATTTTCTGCTTTTTGAAACTTCGAGTAATAGATTCACGTAACATTAACAGCAGTAGGTGATAATATTGAGGAGCACATGAACCAGAACTTGGAAAGAGAACTCCCATGCTCACAACATCCGACATTTCTTATTCACGTAACTTAGAATGGAACCCTTCTCCAGCATTGGAGAAATCCTAGACAATATTCCTCAAGAAGATATTGTGGACTTTGTGGATTTTGTACGAGCCTAAGGCACAAGTTCCATACTGCACGTTGCCTCCCCTGCCCAGGACGGAAGAATAGCGGAATATGTAACTAAACTACGATCAAGGGTAGCAATCATTACATAGATGGTGACGATTATCCACATGATCGTCTACGTTGGCTGTTAGGGCAAAAGCATGGCCGGGAAATCAATTTCAAAAATTATCTCAGCTGTATCAACTGCAGTTATAACAAAAATTTAAGACTTATGGACTTGATAAACTTAACGATTGAAGCTGCAGAGCCGTTGACTCTTACTCATCAAGAGTGGGTCAGGTTTCTAGTAGGCCCACAAAACCCATAAAATATGCTCAAAACCCTAAATTACATTAAGACTGAACACAAACGCTTCAGGTTTGCGACTGGTCACTCAATGTACCACTTCTTCTCTTGCATAAACCCTAAATCACTTCAGCTTGACCTAACCTTCACCAAACAAACGAAATCGATTCCAGTGATCAGCTCAAAACCTTTCTAACCACAGAAGCCTATAAACCCAAAACGTGTTCCATTACCACACTCCTGCAGCGATGATAAGCACCATCAACCACGACCCATAACCATGTCCGGATCCATTACCCTCAACCCAGAAATCAAGACTCAGGAAGACTGACCTACCTTGGGATCCTCATCGTTGTGCAGCTGTAGCTGGTGCAGGATAAGCAAACATCCCTGGTAGGAGCGCGCGTGGAAAAGCTGCGCTGCCTCCTTGGCCAACCCCGCCACTGTCGACTGAGGCCGAGCACTACCCCCCACAGCTTCGTTCTCTACCGCGGAGCCAGGCGTCAGCGGTGGCTCCTTGTTGGTGCTGCTGTTGGCGACGCCATCGCCATCTCCCTCCATCCTTCCCTGCCCCAACCGACGTTGTTGGATTTGCAAAGCATGGATCGTCTCTCGCCCTTTCCCTCGCTCTCCTCGCACTAATGCTTCACTCTCTCGACCGCCCTGCCTCTCCGTCTCCATGGTCTGCACATACTCTGCTATCTCCGACGAATGTCCTCATTCAATCGTCTTCGATTGTTTCATTCGTACGTGCCTCCACCCTAACCTGGATTAGGCTGGGTCCTTCGTTCCTCTAATTCAAGATTAACGCAGGGTTCGTGCTTGTGGGGTGTTTTGTATGATTTCGTGATTTCATAGAAAATAGTTTACATCGTCACTTCTTGAATGAACAAAAACATGAAGATTTATTTTATACATACATATATTATTGTAATTCGATAAAAGTATACAAATAGCAAATTGTGGTTGTTAGATTTTTGATGAATGACATGTATAACATCACACTCGATAATAATTAACTCACTACCCTAGACCCCGTTCCCACAGGATTAATAGAAATGCGCATATATTTTCAAATTCAGTCGTATTTCAGAATTTTGATTTGTTAGGGCTGATTTAAATCACTGTGAATATAACCTTTGAAAAACCAAGATTTCACAATTTTATCAAACTAGTCATTTTTTCAACAATAACCCACGAAATTCATCAATCAAATATGCTGGTGAATGCTTTAATTGTACACAGACCTCTTCAGTTTTACCCAGATACAGTTCAATTCAACTAAACAATGTTAAATCAGTGTCTTTTATAAAAATATCAAAATTTTGAGCTTTGAAATAGAATAAAAATAAACATTACTCTAAATATGCTACAGTTTTATTGACTTTGAGTTCTCTGGAAGTTTCTGGGTTAAAGAGGGCCCAGTGGATATTCCAAGAACTAACTCAACTGCTGGTTTTTTGAAAAGTTTAAAATGGTAGCCATGGATATCAATGCCAATCATCCACATAATCTTATTCCAGAAAACGAAGTTTCAACTTCGACTCCAACTCCTCAATTGTAACAACATTTCACCAACAGTATTCACTTTGCATTACTGCTCGATAAACTGCCGTCGCTTTAGTCAACAACTTCTAGAAACTTGTAAAATACTTTGTATACTACCGTTGGAAAACAATGACGTTGAGAGATCAACCAAAACAAGTGTGACGAACGTGGCCCGCAACATTCACGAGTGAAGGATTAGAGTCGATAGATCAGCACAGTGAAGTCCCTTTATTCAATCATCGACACTCTAAAGCACAATCACGTGTATCTTGTACAAAACCCGATACAAAATAAACCACAGTGAAAAGGGTTTAATCTGAGGATATCACTCGACCTGCTCGAAGACCTCGGGTATGCTAGTGTCTTGATTGGCGGGGTCCAACCATTCTGGAAATGGTAGTCCTTTTGACTTGAGAAAATCAACGTTGAATATCTTACTCTGGTACCTTGTTCCAAGATCGCAAAGAATGGTCACAATAGTGTGACCGGGACCCAGCTCCTTGGCCAGTTTGATTGCCCCTGAAACACAAATGGGCAGACAGACATATGTACATTAATTTATGACTGAACAAATCTAGTCGTATGTAACCAAAAAGCTATGTCTATTGTTTCAAACGAAGAGCGAGATAATGTAAGAACACTGCTGTTTATTGAGATGTGCACAACTATCCTAGAAATCAAATCTCCACAACCAGATTTGAATTGCATACCACCAATATTGATGGCTGTAGAACCGCCCATGCAGAAGCCTTCTTGCTTGAGCAGATCGTAGATGAGTGGCAAAGCCTCTTCATCAGTAACCTGCGTCACCAAAATAACGTTGTTATGTAGATATCTATGTAGCAATCGAGCATCCTGCAAGCGAATCATTTACGGAGGTGAAATTGAAGGAGAAGAAAAATGTTTGATGTAGAATAAGCCATACCTGGCACCAGAAATCAATGCAACCCCCATCTCTGTCTGGAAGTCCCCAGCCTTCCAAGTTGCCAGTAACTCGGCCTTGTCCAATGCCCTCAGAGATCTACACAACAGAGTTGAAGCTAATGATAATGTGTACATTTTCCCATTTTCTCGTTGGTTTCTGTGAGAGAACGTAAGCCAAAATCATAACGAAGCATCCCATGATTATATTTGAGAAAAGCAGTTGAAAAAAGCGCAATAGAAAAGATTAAGCAGCAGAACTTGGACATACCGAGGTCCCGGAGGATTCAAGCACTCCTTTTTCATAGAAATTGTACATGCAAGCTCCCATTGGGTCAGCTACACCAATTTTTATGTTGGGGTTTTTCTCCTTCAAGTACTGCACACCACTAATAAATCAATTACTCAAAAATCTAAATTCAAGAAACAGCAGTTCCTAAAGTTTAGTATCTAGTCTGGAACTGCCACTCACATCGCATACATCCGAAATGTGCTACCACAAATTCATCTCAGTAACTAACATACACACAACATACTGCAGCGGAATTGCTTGTGACAGATAAAATGAAATGTTATCCAGAAAGTTGACAGCACAATCAATCCCTAGCTTCACCTTGCCTACTCCAGCAATAGTTCCACCAGTACCAATAGCACAAATAAATCCATCAACTTTGCCTTCAGTCTGCTTCCAGATCTCTGGGCCTGATCAATCAATAGAACATCAAAGAGTGTTAAGAAACACCATCAAAGACATCGATAAAAAAAAAGATTAAATTAAATTGAATTAGATTGTAAGAAAGGCTCGGGAAGACGCAATATGCAGCAACTTCTGAATGAATCCACAAATCGAGCATGCTGAATCTATCACTGACTAGCAACAATGGAAACCTAGCACCTAGCATGTGTGATTCTGAAAGATGACGGTACCAGTGGTCTCATAGTGGGCTTGCCGATTGGCGACATTGTCAAACTGCACAGAAGCTACATTACTCAACGAACGCATTACATGTAGCCAGTATAATCTCAAGCTATGAATACACCTCAAAATTTTAGCAAACTAAACCATGATATGTAAAGAAAGAAAAAAGCACGGCTCACAATAGACGTCTGAAGTCAGGAGGATGATGAAACTTGCGGAAAATCCAAAAGGAATATAGCCAGCAAAATAAGGAAGATACCTGATTACCCCAGATTGCACCATTGGGATTATTCTGCAGTTAGCAAAGACGTCTAAGAAAGGTTAAATAAAAACACAAAAACGAAAAAACCCATGTTCATGTTCTAAATCAGTGAAACTTGGGATCCATAGCAACAAACATAGCAACATATTTTAGAGGATGCTGAAAGACTAACTCTAGCAATTGCTTCGGCGAGTCGTCCAGAATACTTGACATAATTGTTGGGGTTCTTGTAAGGGACAGCCGGCACCTGTTAAAGCAACCCATAGACGTATATCAGGTGCCTGCGGTAAATTTCCAAGTGTATCTGGGGTGCCAAGGTTTAGATTTCAACTAGGGTATACACTGCTCACAACGATGAATGGATTCAACAAATCAAGAACTGTAAACTGAAGCCTACACTAGAATTTTCGATCCCTCGTCTAAATACTGAGCAGGGATAGCCTAAAAGAAAAGCCTTACCTCAACGAGTGTTGCACCTGCGAGTCGGAGCATGTCCTTCTTCTCCTGCAACATTAAGTGACATAACAATGCTGTGCTGTAGCCGTGATAACTTACCAATTGTAGGTGAGAACCTTTAAACCCAAAACCCTAAACTATTACCCATACATTCAAGAGTATATTCTCATAAGTAGTCACAAAAGATGGGAGAATGCTAGAGCATGTAAAGTTCCAGACCTTAAATGGACGTTGAAATCCCCATTATTATCATAGGAAACATCTGATTTGCATCATGGCAAGATGATGAAATAGAGGCAAATCATTCGTACATACCTGACTCTGCGTCTTGGGGATGACTATGACAGTCTTGTAACCTCTGGCATTAGCAACCAGTGCTAAACCAATCCCTGTATTCCCAGCTGTACCTTCGACGATCACGCCTCCAGGTTTCAGCAGTCCTTTCTCTTCAGCATCCTATGGAAAGGTAGTTTTCTATTAGTTCAATAGATCAAGAAAGAGCTTATGTCTCTGGCATGTCAGCACTTCGTTTGTAGACCCCTAATGTTGCTCACAAACGGAAAATAAGGTTGCACAAAAAAGACCTAAAAATCAAAAATTAAAAATCGCTAATGAATCTAGAAATAGAAACATGTAGGATGAATTTTACTTTAACAATATAAAGAGCTGCTCGGTCCTTCACTGACCCTCCAGGATTCAAAAACTCTGCCTGCCACCGCACAAATCCTGTCAGTAATAGCCCACAATCATCTAAAGAAAAGAAAGGATTCAAGAGAAGATTTTCTACGCTTTTCAATGACCGTCATTACTGAAGACGACATGAAGCATGCCTAGCAAGCCAAATTTACATACCTTGCCATATATCTCGCAACCAGTTGCTTGCGAAGCTGCATGGAGGCGAATCAGAGGAGTGTTTCCAACCTATAGTCCACATCGCAAGGCCAAGGTTAAAGAAGAGCAGAAATGCCTAAGGGAGATTTCAAAAGAAATAGAGCAAGACTTCACGAGTCCAGCTGCACGGGACAACCCAGCCAATACCGAATCCCTAGTCGAAATCGTTTCGAATTCCTAGCAGGAACTAAGAATGGGCTACAGTTCAGCAATCCCTAAATAATGTCAGCATAAGAACACCCGATTGCAACAATGCTCACCAATGAACAAATCTCCATTGCGTAAAAGAACAACTCACAGAATCAACAAACCCTTGGCGGACGCCCAGGTCTCCTATCCTAGCAGAAGCCTTGGTCTCCATGCGAACTACTCTAGTCGAGGCAGCTTGAACCCTAACTCTCGTCTGAAACAACAAAAACCCCACACAGTGAACAAGACATCAAACACTCACACCCATTAAAAAAAATCCCTCCACAGCTGAATTGGGGATCGATTCCAAGACATCATCAACATAACCCCACCACCACAATCCAATCACACCAAGACTTACAGGAGAGAACAATCGACGACTGCAGGCAGCGTGTAGAGACCCAAGTAAGGCAGGCGATTTTGTATCCAGCAGAAAGCAGGTGCGCGTAACACTCATCGTCTCCGAACAACAGGACTCGCTTCCAACGCCGGCTGATGCAGCTCCTTCTTCAGGCTATGGACTTCGTGGACCCACTTCGGTGCTGACCAGATTCTCGGCCCCCGCGCGCGCAACTGTGACTTCGATACTGGAATCTGCCGAGTTGGGTACCGCATCATCATCGTCTTCAATCCATCCTCAACAGCGTTTCCATCTCCCCTGCGAGCTTTTCCTTATCTTCTTCCTTCGTAATCTTCTTCTTCATCTTCTTCCTTCTTCTTCCTTCTTCATCTTCTTCCTTCTTCTTCTTCTTCCTTCTCCTTCCTTCTTCATCTTCTTCCTTCTTCTTCTTATTCATCTTCTTCCTTCTTCTTCCTTCTTCATCTTCTTCCTTCTCCTTCCTTCTTCATCTTCTTCCTTCTCCTTCCTTCTTCATCTTCTTCCTTCTTCTCCTTATTCATCTTCTTCCGTCTTCTTCTTCATCTTCTTCCTTCTTCTTCATCTTCTTCCGTCTTCTTCTTCATCTTCTTCCTTCTTCTCCTTATTCATCTTCTTCCGTCTTCTTCTTCCTTCTTCTTCCTTCTTCATCTTCTGCTGCTGCTCCCATTCCATTCCATGTGGGTGCCACCAAGTGAGATCATGAACTCTGCGTACAACAGTTTTGTTACTACTTTTTTACATACATTGTGAAGCCTAATGCTGCTACTGAACATATTTTTGGGACTTTTATGAAGTTTGTGGTTTCATTTGATGTCTCATGTTTTGATGTGAAACTTCTTGTGCACAAGGAGAGGAAATGTTACTGAGACATGTGCTGTGTACTTGGACGGAGGGGTGTGTGGAATATGTGGAATATGCGTAATAACTATGTGGAAAATATCTTGATTTCATGGAAGCTTTTCTAGAGTTGTTGTGGTCTTTGATTTTGATTTTGATTTTTGTTGTAAACTTTGATTTTAAAATATACTTAGGTCAATAATTCACAATCTTTTAATTTTTAGAAAGAAATATAAAAAGAAATAAATCAAACAAGATTTTTGAGATCTTTAATTCTATTTTTTTCAAAAAAAAATATATATATATATATATATATATATAATATATTTTTTTCTTATATTTTTTTCTTATATATATATATATATATATATTAAAATATTTTTTTCTTATATTCTATTATATGCATTAAATATATGTTCTTATTAACCTAATACATTCTTCTTAAATTTCATAGATAGATAGATAGATAGAATTTTTTATATCTCATCTAAATATTTATACAACCTTTAATAAGTTTGAACAACAATTATTAATGATATTTAAAAATAAATAAAATTAACAATGTGTTTTGATTTTTGCAAGTAAAGAGTTAATTACATAGAAGATTATTTATTAATTCTCAATTTTATTGATTCTTTTAAGCTCTTTCTTTATTAAAAATATTTTGTGTCTTTTTTTATATTTTGAATATAATTTATTTTTTTCTTTTTCTTTTTCTTTTTACATATGGTTATTATGTTATGTATTAAATACAAAATTTTATTGTTGATCATTTTTCTAATACAATATATGCATATTATACAATATAGTCTAGAATTGATCAATATAGTGCTTATATGCCACATAATGGTAATTAAGCCACTTTGCAACAAAATTACACTTGGTTAAAAATAAAATACCTATCTAACATGTTGTATAAACATAAGGTATAATAAAAAAATATATCATATAACTATATTTCATTTATTATATATAAATGACCAATTTATTTAAGAATTGTACAAATAAAATATTTTTATTCTAAATTATATTATTTTGTTAAATTTTCTTATAAATTACAATTAAAAAGTTTCAATATATTAAAATTATTATTATTATTATTATTATTAAAATTGGTAGAATATTAGAAATATTTAAAAAATTATAAAATAAAGAATCTATTGTTTATTAATTTGTGCTATTATTAATCTTTAAACTTATTTTTTGAATATAAAATATTATATATATATATATATATATATATATATATATATATATATATAATGATTATAATATATTTTAATATATTATATCTAAATCTTATTATAGATACAATTATAAATTCTTAAATTATTTTAAAATAAAATAAATAATTTTTATATCTATTGTAAGATGTTAGTAAATTTTATATATGAATAAATATTTACAAAAAAAATTAACATTTTTTATAATAAATCAACAATATATATTTAAAGATACACTAAGGTGAAAAATATTAAAGACATATATCTACATAGACTTACAAAAGATAACATCTTTATATAATAAATGATAGACAAAGAAGATAAGAAGATATTATATATTTAATATAAATATTAAATAGAATATCTATTATTAATTAAAAATAATCAAATAACTTTAGATAAGATTTGAAAACAAGAAATAAAAGATTAATCTATTAATAAATTAATAGATTTGAAGATGGTCTTAATCTTAGGTGTCTATATATTGGTTTATTATAAAATTATGTGAAAGCTTTGTAATAACTACAATGGTTTGAAGCAAGCAATTAAGTTGCAAATAAATATGTAGTAGCTTTTTAAATCTAAAAAACTTCTAAAAGAGATTAATGTTTCTTTATGATACATATAAAGATGTTTGTAGATCCAAACTATATTCAAATATTTTCTATAATGTTCAATAAAAAGAATTTTATTAATATAATCTCTTTTTATTTATTTATATATGCTTGAATAGATATGGATGTTAGTAAAAAGGGCATTATTTTATTTCTTTAAAAAATAAAGAAAGACATGAAAATATCTCCTTAAAAGAATAGACTACTATATGTTATGATGAGATTTAGGACAAGATAAGAAAAGACAATTATTTATATTTTGGCCTTATTTCTTATTACTTGTATTTGAAGAGTTAATTTTTTAATTTATTTTATTAAAATAATTACGAATATTAAGAAAAAAAACTTTAAAAACAAATCATTAATAAATAGTAAGAAGAAATTTTTTATTTATAAAAATATACTTTAAAGTTTATCTTAGAATTTTGGTACAAATGTAATAATTGTATAATTAAAGATTAAATTATAAATATTTATTTTTTAATTTCAAAAAATATCTCTCTTAAAATTATCTTGTTAAGATGATTTATATAAAATATATTATGTTAAACAATCTTAATAAAGAATTCTAATTAGAAATATATTCTTTGGAATTTTGATATCATAACTCTAAAGTTTTATATATTATTAGTTACGTTTGTGCTTGAAATAATTTTTCAATTAATTTTATTATAGACTTATGTAAACTATATTTATAATAAATTTTTTTATTGATAATATATAAAACCAAGAAAAAATATCCTAAATTGTCTATTGTATACATCTTAATTATTTTTTATAATAGTCTTTACACATTCTAAAACATTAATATAGACAATGAGTCCATAGACTAAATCTCAAAGATGTTGTAATTAATTTTGACATCATAATGTATTCTATTTTGTAAGACTATAATGTGTGGATACTATTGTTAGAAGGGTTGGAAAATATCTGTTAATGCCTCTAATGCATGTATATGTTAGAGTTTGATAAAACAAAAAAAAAATTATTAGGTTCTGCAAGTTTCTTTAATTTTTCATTTAGTTAGAAGTTTGTATAATCACAAAACCTTGCACCTTAGAAATAAATTCATATTAATTACATAGTAAGTTCTTTTACATTCTTCAACTTATTATTTTTATTCTAGAATTCACTTGGCTCTTACAAATGTATTGCTCAAATTTGACTAAAAGTCCTTCTACCACCATATGCAATTTGTTAGTATATATTATAGTTTTATTTCCTTATTTGTAGTCTATATTGTTCTATTTAACTAGATTTTATCATAATTATTACTATTAATTAAAAAAAATTTATTAGAGAAGAAATATAATTAATTAAAATAATAAAAAATAATATATATATGCTAAATTAAAGAAAAATAGCATGTTGTACCATTAAAGAACATCAATAATAAAAATAAAGGTGTGTAAAGGTATTAATTGTATATGTATATATATATATATATATCAAATAAATATTAGTACTTTATTTATAAATTTGACTTATATATTATTTAAGAACTAATATATTGTACAAGTTGTTTAATAAATTTTTAAAAATCTAATTATTGGATAAAAATATATAAAAAAAAGATGCAATAATTACTAACCAAATAGAAAATAAATCAAAATTTGATAAAAACTCTCTACTACAATAAGTGTATTGTTCAAATAATATATTATTTCTTAAGGCTTTAACCTTGCTGTAATCTTTATTAGCATAATTATGAGCTACTAAAATATTCTTATATCTTATATATTAATTTATAAAAAATATATATAAAAAAAAAATTCTTGAATTAAAATTTATATAGAGAATAAAGCAAATGGTTTTGTGTAACTCCTCTTCATAATAAATTTGCACATTAGCAAGATTTATATAATTGACAATAATATTAGATAATTTTATATATTGCAAGATATCAATAATTTCTTGAGTTTGTAACTATAATATCTTCAAAATTATGGATATTTATTTATTAGAAATAAAGGTCTAATTAATTTATTATATTATCATATTATAATTCTAATTAATTTTTTATATTATTATATTATTATATAATAATTCAAAATAAAATTATATATATATATATATATATATATATATATATATATATATCTTAATTATTAAGTAATAATAAAAAATTTATATATTTTTTTATTTAATTCATAAAATAATTTGATTTAGTAGGTGGTAAAAAATAATTGTGGATTGTTAAGTTGCATTGCAAAATAAAGCAATGGTGGTATATACGTTTTTTTAAATTTCTGAACAAAAAAAAATGTTCAATTTCAAGAAAAATAAAAGCTATACATTAATATGATTTAAGAATTGAGATATTTTGACAAAATTATAGGAGCAATGTATTCAATATATAAAAAAAAACATAAGTTAAAGAAAATATAAGCAAAGTATTTAAATTGCACACACAATATTTAAAGTTTTGTGGTTTGTTGTAGTATATTATTTCTTCAATAAAAAAAAATAAAAAATTAGCCAATCAATTATTATTATTAGATTTAATATAAGCATAATATTAAAGATTATATTTGATCCATTCATATAGGTGATAACTAAAATATAAATAGAGGTATTTAAATATTTATGTATAATAGCTTAAAGGGTTTGTTTATAATTCAAAATCCTTAAAAACTTGACATACTTTTAAATAATTTTGGTTGTAAGTTCTTTAATTTGTGTACAATTTTTAAAATTTTATCTATTAAATCATACAATTATAATAAGTACTAAGATGTTTTTAATGTTTTTTATTGGTGATATACCTAACAAAGTTTTAAATTCTATAGAACCTTTTTAAATCTAATATTAGATTATATATATATATATATATTAAGTTACATTATCAATACGTCTTTAAAGAAAATAAGACATAGATCATACTTTCTATTTTTTTCCTAAGTGATCTTAAATAGTTTTGATTTTAATAAAAATTCTAAATATATATATTTTTATATAAGATATTAAATAGATTCCTAATTTGGAATTTAATACAAAATAATATAATAAATGATTTTTTTTTTGAAGCAATAGAAATAACAATTCATTTAAATTTTGTTTATTTACTGATGTTTAAATATTTGTACAAGTTATTGCATTACAACTGAATTTAACAAAATTCTATTAAGGTGATAAAAAAAATATAAATAATATTATTTGAATATTATATAAAAATTCCTCTGTAATAATATTGATAATAAAATCCTAAATATTTTTTTAATAAGAAAATTATAATCAATGGTACATAGGTGGCATGCTCTTGTAATTTAATTATAATATATATATATATATATATATATATATATACACACACATCAAATATTGAAATAATTTCGAGTATTTTGGATTTAATTTTTTAATTTTAAAATCAATAAATAACTAATTCAATCACTAGCTTAGTGATTTATAAAATTATTTATAATGGATTTATATAAGGCAATTAAAATATGACTTCATATTACTAAAGAAATTTGTAAATGTATATTTTTAAAAATCTTACACCTATTGAAATAATTTAATTAATATAATTGTATGAATACAAATATCTCATTTAATTTTACAATTCTAAATTAAAGAGATAATTTTTATGATGAAATATATAACAGTATATAATTAGCATAAGTATGTATATTTAAAATTCTAAAACAGATTATATAAAAAATTATTAGTTAATTAATTTAATTTGATTTAAAATAAAAATAGAAGAAAAACGTCTATTGGATTTAAATTATTCATTTAAATCAAAAAAATCAAATTAAATATGATTGTGTAAGTTTTCTAATTCTATATTGATTCTATAGTTTGGACTATTTTGCTTTAAAAAAGATTTATTAAATCAAAAAAATAGTTTTAATTTTATTAAAATATTTAAGTTAAAAAAAAAATATATATATATATATATATATATATATATATGTCTCATTTTTAAATAATTTATAAGAATAAAAATATAAAAAGTATAATATTTTTAAATTAATAGATGTTTAATATTTTTTATAGATTAGAATAAAATGAAGGTTTTGATAAGATTGAGATTAACTTAAGTATTGCCTCTAAATATACTAGCTACCTAAAAAACTATGTGGTTCAAAAATCTAAGTTGAAAGTTGCTTCTATAATTTCTTTTTAAAAGTAAGAAGCTTTTAAAAAAAAATTATTCAACAAGTTGGTATATTTAAAAGAATCTATAGATTTAATATATATCTAAAATTAGTTTTATGATTTCAAATGTGATATAATAGATTTACTTGTCTCCAAAGATCATTTATATTAAAGTGTAAGTGTCATAGATATAAGATTTATTCTAATTGTTATCTAGGTAGCATGGATAAATAGAAGTAGATAAAAATAGATTAATTTGATAATAACTTATGGCAAAGCTTCTTAGAAGCTTGATAGATGTAGTTTCATTTTTATTCATATGTATAGGTGATTGGTAGGTTAAAAACTTGTCCAACAAGTTAGCCACATATTGCACATGTTGATAGCTTGTGGAACAAGTTAATTACGTGATGTACATATAAGAGACTTATCTTGTAAGTTTGACACATATCTTATAAATTGAACACGTGTTGGAGGTCCTATAGAACGTCACCATATAGCTCTTAAGTAGATAGTATATATAGAGACAAGAGTGAAGCCTTCTTCACTCTTATCAATGCCTTTCTTGTTCCTAGTCTTATTTTAAAAATCTCTATTCTTCTTGTCTTTGGCAATAGTCATTTCAATTTAATTTTATACCATCTTTGAATGATTCTTTATTCCTTTCAAGTGACACAAGAGTATTTTGATACTTTGATTGTTTATATTTCATGTCCTTGACAGTAAAAAGAGATGAGAGGTAGATAATAGGGTTGTTGCACTTTAAACATGATATATTTATTCTTTTGTGCACATTAAAAGTATTATATAGATAGCCTTTAAATAGAATTCTAAAACTCTAATGTGGAACTTGATTGAGTAATTAATGCACTTTTATAGACTAAATTTTAATAAATTAACTTATATATGATATTATGTTTGATTTTTTTGTATAAGAGACCAAATACTTTAAAAATCACTTATTAAAATTTAATCTATAAATTTTTTTCTTAAATGATAATTTTTAATAAGTATTTTAAAAATTATTTAATAATTGATAATAATAAAAATTTAATAAATTTATTAATTAAAGTATCATGCTAATTTTATTATATTTTAAAATTAATAATTTGGAAGATCGTTTATTGTGCATGTTAAAATAAAATATAATTATTATATCATAAAATATAATATATATATATATATATATATATATATATATTATATTTTCTAATTTTATTTATATATTATAAAAATCTTAATTTATTTTTATAATTTAGATTTAAAATTAAAATCATATAAATTAAATATATATTATTATTATTATTATTATTATTATTATTCTATTGAATAAAATCTATTAAAAAAGTATATTTATTAAGCATCTTTGCCAAGCATATTTCTTAATAAAAGCATACTGGATACTACAAGAAGAAGAAGTGGCATATAATCATTTAAGAAAAAATTTAAAATTTAAGAATTTTTATCTTTATTGATTTATAATATAATAAAAATAAAAATTATATTTAAAAACTTTAATAATCATCTTTATAGTATATCTTATTTTTTTCATATATTCAAATAAAATTATTATTATCCATCAATTAGTTGTTTAATATTAATTCCACCTTACAAACAACTAAATATTTAATTTTAAATTAATATAATATTTTATCAATATATATATATATATATTTTCAATAGATTGAACATTCATACATATATGTGTAATCTCACCATTTTTTCTTTTCTTTTCTATTATAGAAGTAAATTATCTTAATAATTTATAATTTTAATATCAATTAAAAAATAATAAATTAAATAAAATTACTTTTCTTCTTAAACTTTAATGATTACAATATTTTTAATATTTTTTAGTTTATATGTAAAATGATACTTATATAATTTTAAATCAAGTTATTATAATATAATTATATATACATCAAAAAATAATATTAAAAAAACTAAAACACACTATGTTTACACTAATGAAGAATTGAGTTTTGAACAACTTAAATTTAGATATTTTTCTATAGTATAATCAATTGTCTATGATATATGAAGTTTGTCTTTTACTACTTGTCCCTCTATAAAATTATTTAATTCACTTCTATAAGATATAAGTTCTTAAAACTATGATAATTATAAATTCATCTTAACTTCACTTAAATCCTTTATTGATTATTAAATCATTATAAAATATAGATTTAAAAAGTAGATTTTGAACACAAAAACTATATATATACCTATCTATAATCTATTTTATAATATTATAAGTTTAACAAATTTTATAAATATTAGCTAGAAGATTATAATATTTATGAGATATTATATAATTAATCTATAAATAGTAAATATATATAATTTTAAATATTTCTATACAATGATTTAAACATGACAATGTCCACTTTTGCAATGGTAGTTGATTGCATTTACAAGGTTTGGAAGTGGACATTGTCATGTTTAAATTATTGTACAAGAGTTATTTAACATATTTGGTGTTGTTGTGTGGTAATTATATAATTTTAAAAAAACCATGATATATATATATATATATATATATTCTTAAAATACAACAGATTTTGATTATTTCAAGCAATTCTTTGATATAAGAATTTATAATAGGTAATATATTAAAGTATTATTTACAACTCAAATGAAATTGTGCAAGATAGTAATTTATAACAATTGACTATATTTTCATAGAATAATATGTTTATGTATTTATTATTATAACTTGCAAGTGCTTTAAATATTTTAATAAAAAATCTATTATATTTTTTATTATTATATTAAAAAATAAACTTATAATAATTGTTGCTATATCCAATATACTAAAATTATATATTTATAAGTTATAGAATTTATATAGGATAGATTAATAATTCTCTAAATTAACAACTAATTGTGCCAACAATTATAACTAGTGTGATTAATAGCATAATAGAAATGAATTGGCCTTTCTTGATTAGGCTTTTTTTTACAATCTATTTGAGACATTAATCTATCTATCTATATATATATATATATTAGCTATTTTATTGAACATATTCAAATATCTTATATAAACTTTTAGTCAATTTATTTATTATATATATGTAATGTTCTCCCCATTAATTAATATTATTCATTGAGAGAAAAGAATACTAATTATTAGAGGTAATTAATCATCAAAGGTAGTAAAGTGAAGGTAGGATAAAAATCATCTTTGCCAAGGCTCTACAATCTAGGTTGCTCGCTTCTACCATATTGGCTATGTGGCCTTTGTTAATTACCTTTGTTAATTTATAAAAGTCAATAAAAATTAGTTAATTATTAGAAATTAGAGGTTATTAATTATGCATCATAACCAATTAATTATGCATCATAAAAGTTTTGATTAATTATTAGGGATTATTAGTTTTTAAGGGATTAATTATAGTCGAGAGCACTAACAATATATATATTTTTTTTTTCTGATTTAAATTTAAAAATATAAATAATAAATTATGTCTTTCTTATGAGAGAATTTCATTGAATAAGACTTTGTACATTTAAAGAATCCTCAAATTTTGTTTAAAGACATTTAAAAATATATCAATATCTACCAAATTATGTCAAGTTCTTGAATCAAATATGTCAAAACATGTATCAAAGCAATTGTGAATTGGAATTTATTACTATTTGAATATATTGTTTGCATATATATATATATATATATATATATACTTGTTCACACTGGTTATTGTTCAATGCGATTTATATTCACCTTGTGCAATCTTCCATTATTGTTTTGAGGATGTATATAGTGTCCAACATTTCAAAGTGTATAACGATTCAAAGAATTTTTTTCTTTTTTAAATAGAATAAAACTGAAATTCACTTTACTGCTCTTTCATAGTAGAGTGGTTTGTCATACAACTTTAAAGCAGGCTGAATGGGGCAAGAGTTTCATACAACAGCGGCTTCTGTCAAGCAGCGAAGGAGCTCAGTTGGCATGGGCTAGAATGGAGCGTGTATAATAAAAGTCTAATTACTCATTTTTGTCCAGATCCATGTTGCTGCTCTGCTACTGAGAGCACTACGATGCCACTGGTCCATCACGTAGAAAGTTGCTCTAAATTGTGAACATGGTTTCGCATGCAAGACTACTATGAACCATCCAAGTCCTGGAAGACTGACCTCAAAGGCTTCACAATACGATATGATTCAAGGAGAAGATGCAAACGAGAACATGTTGAATAAACACAAGATCAGCCAGTAGTTTGGAAATAAGGAACAAGTGTAGAGAAATGTATAGATAGAAATGGACACACGCATCGAGTTCAGTACGTGCACACTGAGCCTGTCACCAACAATTAAGCTGCTGCTAACGTCGAAGAAGATTTAATGTCATGGTTGCTACACATGGTACAATTCGAAACGCTGGTGGGGAGAAACGAAACCTGAGGCTCCTATTCTTAAAGGCAAAACCCGGCAATGATACGTCGCATATCAATTAGAATCGAACAAAAAAGAAGTGCATAGTCAGTGATGGGTAGAAACTATGCTCTCAAATCCAATATCGCTGCGTCACATGGCGTACTAGGTGAACTAAAGCTAGGTCCTCGGAAAAAGCTTTACTTACAAGGGGAGGATAGTTTAACGTCTGAAAGAATCAATCATGAAGAGTTGGCGGAGAGATGGACATATACCCATGAAAGGGAAATAAACGATCGTCATAATGTAGGGCCGAGTTTGAGTTTGCAGCTGGCAGAGAAGCCCCACTGTTGTGCATTTCTTGTTTCTTAGACTGGGAGACGACGTCGAAGTTAAATAAGAAGTTTGTAAATAGCCTGGGTAGATATATCACATATATCTATCTGATCCTTGGTCAAAATCCGTGCTTAACGGTGGGAGTCTAACTGGAGTTGCTTGGTTGTTCTGCATCGACCTGAACAGCGAGCTCGACAAATTCAATCAATGGCAACTTGGAAAAGCGCTCAGTAATCTGGTGTCACCTATTCGGTAGGTGGCAGCAAAAATTACCGTAGTCCCGATCTTGACAAAGATCAGGACTGGTACGAAGATCCTCACGGCGATATGTGTGCAAAAATGCACAGTGAATTGATCAGCATCAGAGTAGAGAAGTTGTCAGTGAGAGCCTCCAGAGACTTCTTCGTCGACGTCCTCTTCGGAGACTGGGTCTTCGTCGTCTTCGCAAGAGTCCATTCCGTGAGCAGCATGGCCGTTTCCGAAAGCTCTGATGTGGTCTTTCAATGACCTCTTGTGCTTAAAATCCGAGCCACATGTACAGAACCAGAGTTTACCACAGTTCTTTTCGTGGGTTCGCCAGTCGCCTCGCACTGCGAATGCCTTGCTGCACTTGCGACACAGGAAAGGCTTGATTCCGTGCTTCCTCTTATAATGAGTCTGTAAAGTGCGGAAGTCTTTCAGAGGCTTAGATCGAGGATGGTCGATGTTGTTGCGGCAGCCGGGCGCGCAACAGTAGCATGCCAGCCTCAGCATGGCAGTGGGTTGGGTTCCTCGAAGCGATTCAGGGCCTTTCCTATATTGGGATCCATGGCCCCACATGTGCATCTACATATCCCACATCCGTATTATTGTAAGTGTAGCCCCACTCTTTATCAGCTGGATTCTATCAGGTGACCTAATTGAATCCCTGTGAGCTTCTGATCCATTTGCATAGGCACTTACAGTTGTTTGCACTTGTAAGGCCATTCTCACTAGCGAGAAGATTTTCTACGCTAAGATTTCATCTTCTCCTACTTGTGAAGAGAATTTCTAGAAGCCACATATTACGTGAAAACTTCAACGAAGAAAAGACAGAATCATTAAAAGCTTACGAATAGCAAGTCTACTTTGTTTCAAGCCTTAAAATAGCATTCACCAATCTCGAGCATCGACCTTGATGTGCGTTGAGAGAGAGCTCTCTCTTTTACTTTTGACGTCTAGGCTGACCCGCAGGATAAATTAATATGATCAACTTAGCTACTTCCGAAGTCCACGTGACATTCGAGACTGACCAATGCATTCGAAGTTATTCCTCTTGCTATAAATGGTATAACATTTTATGCATAATTAATCACGCAGTGTGCAGATGGCGAAGTAATGATGAACCGGCCCTACCAGATCATTAGAATTTGGTTCCACAATTTCAGTTCCATTTTTATTATGGCACTTCAACTGTGGACTTAAATTCCAATCGGTATGGGAACTGTAGACTGAATGAGCAGTAATCTAGACGGCCGTAACTGCTAAAGATATGTTGATTCCTTAAGTACTGAGATGGATCAAACTAATCCAACTGAATTAAAGCACCAAAACCAACTTCAGCGACACTACTTAGCTCAGCCATAGTGCAATTGGAGACTACATGTGAAATACTACGTTCGGCTAAAATCCACAACTCATAAGAAAGGAAGAGTATTGAATGCTACCCACCTGCATGTTGTTGTATCGATTGAAAGTTTTGTTGCAAACAGGGCAGGAAAATTGCGTAGGACCGACGAGGATCTGAGCGGGAGTAGGGATCCAATATTGTCCCTCAGGTAGTCTGCTTCGCCCTCGTTGCAACCTCTCCCTCTCGACTAAGCTCAGTGAATCGTATACACTTGGACTTTCATAGGACCTTGGCATGCTCATGGCATCCGAGGAAGGAGGACCTATGTGCAAGGCCACAGTGACATTTTCGTCGGATTCTTCAGAGGCATGCGATGCCTCAGGCAGGAGAATGGCAGTCCGCATGGCCGGGTCGGACAGGTCGTCGTTACCGGTTGGGGGACTTAAGCTCAGGAATGGTAGCGGCTCGCTCGACATATCTTTCTGCAAGTGCCGCTGCTGTCGCCATTCATGCTCATCACGAGCTTGCTGATTGTAAAACTGGTCTTGCAATTGTCTCTGAAAATTACATGAATATCCATACTGATCAACGGGCGGATACTGCAGCTGTAGGCACCAAGAACAGAAAAATATTACTCACACAAATCTTCAACTGGATCATGCTGACCATAACACAAACCGAATACCCCCACAAGAACATTGTCAGCACTGTGCACTTAGCAACAGATGAAGAACCGAAGCAAGCAACCTTGGGACGTTCAAGGTCACGACCTAGGATTTCTATTCCTGTAAGTAGTATTTGCAATACAAACAACCGCGCTTGAATCTGCCTCTGAAGCTATCTAAAGAAAAGCTTCATGCGTTTTCGTGACATATGCTTCATGTCTGGAGATAAATAGTGAAGCATAAAGGTCTACAATTACAAAAAAACTACAGTTCTATATGGGCAGGACAGTGCCCACGTCTAAATGACCTGGAACTCTCGTATTCAAGTCAAACAACGAGGTTCTGTGACTGATAACTGTACATCTGAATGTACGTTAAGCAGAGCAGGAGTGGATATATGAAATAAACGTTTTCACCACCAATTATCATGAGTAATCAGAATACTACGAGAGAACCACATTGTGGCATCCACAAGTCCTAGGATTTGCAACAGGATAGCGGCAGGAAGCAGCTGTCGTGACCTATAAAGGCTCCATGTGACCAGGTAATCCCTTAGCTGTCCGCTGCGACATAGAAACTCAGAACGATGAACACTCCTGAGAGTAAATGCAAGTATCAATGCAAAAATGTACAGAAGTCCAGGTATACAAGAGGTGGGATACTGGAACTCACCCTATGGATGGGGTTTGAGGACCGGGGCTGAGCTGGGAAGTAGGACTCGCAGCTGCTTCCCGATGCAGAACCAGGATACAAGCTTTCATAAGGAATAGCCACAGGATAATGTGGCAGTGGCTGCCCAGGTTGACTCGGCTTCAGCCACTCGCAGAACGTCGGAATGGGGTGTGCAACTGCCACTGAGCTCTGAGGATTGTACCTTGAACTCATCGTAGCTGAGTTGTCGTTAGAGTTCTCCACCGTATCTATGTCGAGTTCAGACAAGGTAAATTTGCGTTCTAGAAGCTGACTAAGTTCTGGCCCATTAGTATAACTGCAGGACAGAACCTTTGCAATATAAATTGTTCACACTACGCTACTCATATATGACTCAGTTTTTCACCAAAAATTCAATGTGGCAGCAGCACTGTTAGAAGTTGAGCAGCACGGTGGAAACACAACTACTGGGTCGAGATGAGTTCTGCTCCAGAGTACACTAACTCAACTCCAATTCCAACGCCGCGAAGCTCCAGAAACTTCGACCTGATTATTGGATCCTTGCACCCGTGATTCTTCAAAACGGTTTTGAGTTGTGAAGGGATCAACTCCTCGACTCTAAACTTTACGTCCTTGGATTCACAATGACTCTCCTGTCAAAAATACTTCTTCGCAGAACTCGAACTCGCTTGTGGTTTGAAAAAACTCTATACGATGTGAAGGTCGTCCCGCACTCGAAACTTGCACCACCAGGATGGTTGAGATCTCTTCATGTGAGCACAGAACTCATGCATAGACAGCAATTTGGTTACCCCACTGTCACTGTACCTTTCAACTCCAGCAACTGCACAGCCTGAATCTGTGGCTTTCGCTGAAAAGCGAATCACAAACTTCTTGGCGCCTTTAAAAGACATACACAAGGGAACGATGCAGCATCGACGCCCCTACTTCCAACCTGAAGGTAATGCTCCGGCATTCAAGATCACATCGGCAGAACCAGGAATTGTTAGCGTCTGGACGGGTATGTCGCTTGAAAACGGCGCTGGGCAAGACGTTACTAGACCCAAAGATAATGACTTACAAGATACGACGGATTGCAAGCTGCTCCACTGAAAGATCAATATCCTCCGGATCTCTTGAGTGATAGCCAGAATACCTGACAGATCACCAAGTCTTGAAAGATTTGGTTGCACAAACAAGGCCGGAACACAAGATTTACTTTGCAGGCTGGTGGCAAGATGGGCTGAGGCAAGCTTTCACACTTCAGTACGCTCTTAGTGTTTTCCTTCGTGTCAAAGCACGTACAACTATATCCAGCAATTACAAGCTACGTCGACCCCAGATTCCTTCGAAGTATCACCAGAGCACTAACAGCCGACCGGGTAATATCAGAAACTCGAACAGTTCTGTGACAAGAGAGGCTGTCAACAGCTTACACACTGGATGTAGGATTCAGAGTCAAAAGATGAAACTCCCGGGAGATGTAGTTGTGTTTCGGTTGTCAAGATGCAGATCCGCTTCAAATACTTCGCTGCAAAATATATCTTCTGCCTCGGCACAATAAAACTAGTATGATTATGAATGACGAGAGCGCAATTTGGCTGACTTGGATGCCCTAGTTCCTGAGAGTATGCATTAAGTGCGAAGATAACTGGTCATTCACAAGTACAAGAGACCTGTTTTGTCGAGAGGCAAGAGCTTGTCCAGCTCTGACAACAAATACTGAATAGAGGGTGCTGGCTTGACGCTATTCTTCCCTGGAGCGAATTCGTTGTTGGCTTGATTGAATCTGACGCTTGAGGATGTCGACAAGTAGAAGATACTTTTTTCTAAGGATCGACTAACAGATGAAGTACCTGTAAGTGCTCCGCATGCAACACATGCATGATTTTGTTCGGTGCTGTTAAGTGTCGCGATGCACCGGATTGAGTGGCGATGGTCACTGACTAGTTCTACGGCTATTCTAATGAAGTGACGAGGAGCATGTGATCTCTAAACCTCAGAAAATTCCTGTTAGCAAGGGCGCACAGAATATAAACCAACCCCTCAACAGGAGCAGCTCACATGTGGATTTCACAGCATCGCTACAAGGACTCTTCAAATTCGAAGGATGAGATCCATGAATGTCTAAAATTTAGATCCTCGCCACCGCTGCACACACAAAATATCGACAAAGAGGACGGGAGAAAGACGATTAAGCTAAAGCACTATACGCCTTCGTCGATCCACTTCACTACTGCACCGATCCCTTACAGCTTCCAGCGATGAGTACGAGCACGACGAAAATGAGAAACTCAAAAAATATATAATAACAAATAAAAAAAACAAACAGCTCTGTCAGTCTTCAGCTTACACCACGCGAGTAACACAAAGCGGTTGAGGCTAAACACTAAGTTCTAATTGATGTTGAGCCGCGCTTGAGAGATCAACTGCTCCTTACGCAGTTTTCCAACTAAAAGACACCCATACCAGAGGCCTCTCCTTCTCTCAGTCACTAGACCTAAGGCTGCTGAATGGCTTTATGTCAAGCTTGGGGAGCATGCAGGAAGTTGATTCCATGAGCTTCTTCGACAGGATTTGGCTCTTTTGAACGCTCGCCAAATTTCAGAATTCGACTTCCTTCTGGTCTGATTATCTCGCCGCGATGGATCCTCACTCACCCTATATGCTTCCACACTTCCCCCTACAACAAACAACCTGGAGTTTTTTTTCCCCTCGGCACCAATGATCCTGCGCCGCAACCACACTAGTGCGCGCCCTATTAGACACTACGTATTACTGCTTCCGTAGGCCTACGCTAGTGTTCGGGAATGGGGTTGAGTGTCCCGACAATCAGGACAGCCAGCAGCGCGGCGCCTTTGACTGATGTGCACCAAGTAGGTGGAGCTGGGGTGGTGTTGTCATGATGAACGATTCCCTCTTTCGACCAAGCGATGGATCATGGCGCAACCGTGGGGGTTGCCGGCAGGATTTCTGACACCTCCCAGACTTCCATGCTTCGCCTTCGTTTTGCCTTGGCCTTTGCTCCAATCCTTCCAAGCTCCATCCGTTGTCATGCAGACCACTCCCCCATTATGGTAAGCTCCGTCGATTTTACTATTATATATTTTCCCATCAACTCCTCATCCTGTTCTCTCAGACGCATGATCGCCTTTCAAACCACCATTGCATGATCGGATGATGCCCCAGATTCTCTAAGCTCGCCTTCCTTGATTTAGTCTTTACATAATTAACTTCTTCTCCTGTTCGTCTGTGCAACTGGCTGGAAGCATCAGCAATTTGTTAAATCCAACATTCTAAGAAACTAATTACAGTTCTCTCGGTAGAATGTTCGGAACCAAAGTTACTTCTGAAGCTACAAGAGCAATATCATCAAATCTTACGCTTTTTCTTTAACTCCAAACAAAATAACTACATTATTTAGATAACGATCGACAACTCAAGTAAGGAAGATAGAACAAAAAATGATAATGATCATTACATGCACAAAGTGTGCATTTTCTCAAACACACGCGCTCATACACACACACACACATCTATATATATATATATATATATATCGAGAGAGAGAGAGAGAGAGAGAAAGAGATTCCTGTGTTTGATTTTTGTTGCTTCACTTTTTGTTAGAGTTTTTGAACTGTAAAAATAACACGTTCATATGGACTTTCTATTTCAGAGTTTTGCATAGTGTTATTATTACTATTGTTATTAATTTCATTAGATGACGTACCAAACAATTTTGTTCACTGGATCTTCGATTAACTCATGTATTCACAAGAAGTTAGCGAGAATCAAGATGATTGTTGAATTGCAATGACTGTTTATTCAGACATAGTTGTTAAAATTATAATGCATGCTTTAACTCTCTATTAACCTTTTGAAAGCAAAGATGAATGAAAGTGAACGGATTGAGGTGCTAAGTGCAACCAGATGCTTCAATGATCTATTGTCTTTGAATATATTTCTTACACGCAATAAGCAAATAAATATATTTAACGAGATTCGTCGTGGTTTATGAAAAAAATTAAATATCACCGAAATAGTTACTTTTCCAATAAAAACATATTAAAAATTATAATAAATAAAATTGACAATACTTCTGATTTTAATCAGTGTGACAATTGAATGGTACCGCACCTCGAGAGGAACTGAAATGAGCGGCGTGGTCAAGGGTGCGAGGAAGTACACTGAGCGAGGCTGAGCTGCAATTTGCTTGCGAGGACTCGAATATCCCCCTGACAAACACAGACAGGCGCAACCACGGACGTTATCGCCGAAGCCTGTCGGATGGAAAGTGTGTGAGATTGGCAGACGCATGGAAGAATCTAATCGCAACTCGGAACGTGCAGAGCACTGTGATCTCGCCTTTCATTTGGCTGGACCTCTTTTTTCCTTTTACTAATTTCCTCCGCATGCTTGCACAAATAGCCCTGGCGCCACCTTTTCTCTAAAGTATATGAGCTGCCAAATGAGGACAGAGTTGGAAACACGATATGTGGCAGAATTGAAGCGAAAAACGTTAAGCGGAGCTGGAGTAAGGCAGAATAGGCACTGTGATAACGAGAAAGAGAATGAAAGAATGAACAGAAGGACGTCATAATTAAGAGATCGGCTAAATGCCTAATAAAGATTCATTTCTGCGCGAAAAAATGGCCGAAAGCAGTATGATTAAATTCCTCGATTAACTAACTGTAAATGCAACTGATCCCCTTGCATTAAACCTTCCAAACTCTGTTGTCCGTTTTCCAGCTTACCTCATTCATTCATCTTCCAGATGGCGTGCTCTTGCGGGGGCTCCTCTTTTGTCGTCTTTATCCAGGTTTGAACGGTGATTGTGTCAGAAATATCTATTTTTTCCAATCCCTCAACACGGTCCGAGGAAATGGTATTCTATTAAAAATGAGTGCGCAATACTCTAGGTTGCATAACACGCTGTTACACCTGCACGCACCCCGACGCAGTGCCATCGATCCAATGAATCCAACGGCACAGTTGCTGTATTTTTCATGTCACTATTTTAAGATTTCAGTTCACCATCCCTCAAAGGCATTTCAGTACAGGCGGGAAGCGTCACTTACCCCTCCTCCACCTCTCCTTCTTCGTGTCAGCTCATCAAGTTGAAGTGCTCATCGCTTCATCTCTGGAGCTTCCCCTGCCTCGGAGGCCTAAAAGTCTTTTGTCAGTCCTCATGGTGATGAAACCTTGAGACCGAATCCTTTCGTTCTTCGCCGTCCTGTCCCTAAAAGCACTAATCCTACACCACACACACAGTCAAAGAGGGAGATGGAGCCCCTCCTCACTGTTGGAGTGCACGCTCCTTCGGGGCTTCGCTATTGTCACTCTCACTTTCAAAACTTTGTTTCCAGCATGTTTATTGTATGTTACAAAAACTTAGAGATGCATAATTATATGCCAAGATGAAAAAGTATATATTTTACACTATTCAAGTTGATTTCTTAGGATATATCATTTTGAATGATGGTCTCAAAACAGATCGTAAGAAAGTTCAAATAATCGTGGATACGAAGATTCCAAAATCAATAAGAGATGTATAATGCTTTTTGGGATTTGCTAATTATTATCAAATCTTCATCAAGAATTTTTTTCAAGTTGTAGCTCTACTTACACATTTAACTTATAAAGACAAACTCGAGTGGAACAAAGAAGCAGAAGCATCATTTGACGTTTTGAAGATAGTTTTCACTTTTATGCCAATCTTATATTACATCAACTTTTTCAAGGTATTTTTTATAAAAACAGACACATTAGATTTTACTTTGGAGGCGGTATTTTCACAAATGGGAGCAAATGACAAATTCCACCTAATAGCTTTTCATTCTCAAAAAATTTCAGCAGTAAAAATCAACTACAAAATCCATAATAAAGAACTTCTTGCAATTGTGGATTCTTTTCAAGAATCGCGTCACTATCTGGAAGGCGCTTCTAGTCCAGTCACCATATATATGGATCACAAGAACCTCAAGTATTTTATGTCTACATGTGTATTGAATTATCGTCAGGCTCGTTGGAGCATGACTTTGTCAAGATTCAAGTTTATTATCACCTATTAGCTAAAAAAACAATAAGGTCTATTTGATGCCCTTTCTAGACATTCTTATTTTATATCAAAAGAAGAAGATTTAATTTTTGATCAACAAAGAACGATCTTCTCGAAGCTAGAGCAATTTCATCTTCAAGCAATGAAATCAACATTGATTATTGATTCAACTTTTATCAAGCAAATCCAGTCAAGTATGTCTTTAGATCCTCTTATCCATGAGATTAAGAATAATTCATCTAAATCTCATGATACTTCCAAATTTGAACTTAAAAATAATCTAATTTATTTCAAAAGATGTCTATATATTCCAGAAGGTGGAGCATGACTATGTGCTCTAGAAGCTTCTTACAACCTCCCCATGGTAGGACATTTTGGATATAATAAGACTTTGAAATTAATATCAAGAGATTTTTGATGGCCTTAAATATGGAAGGATGTTAAAGAGTTTTATATAGTCATGTAACGTTTATTCAAGATCAAAAATTCTTGGTCATTGATTTTATGGACTTCTCCAACCATTACCTATACCAGGATAATCTTGGTCTTTTTTTTTTATAGATTTTATCACGGATCTTCCAAAGTCAAGTTCATATGACTCTATATTCATGATTGTAGATCATTTTACCAAGATGGCACATTTTGTACCATATACAAAATCTATTACAAATGAAGAAATAGCTAAATTCTTCCTTGAAAATATCTATCGCTATATTACAAACATAAGATTTATTCTAATAATTATTTAAGTAATATACATCAATAGAATAAAATAATTTCATAGAAAAGCTTCCTAGAAGCTTCATAGATACGGAATCACCTTTATACATGTCTATAGGTGATTGATAGGTTAGAAACTTGGTCAAAAAGCTAGTCACATGGCGCACATATTAATAGCTTGCGAAACAAGCCAAATACATGGCGCACATGTGGAAAACTTATCGTGCAAGTTTGACACGTGTCTTGCAAATTAGACACGTATATGAGGTCCTATAGAATACCGCCACATAGTTCTTAGTTAGATAATATTTATAGAGGCAAGAGTGAAGCCTTCTTCACTTTTATCAATTCTTTTCCTGATCCTAGTCTAGTTTCAAGAGTCTTCATGTTTATAGTCTTTGGCAATAGCCATTCCAATTTTCCTTTGAATATACATACTTTTTGATTCCTATTTTGTGACTTTTCTTTGATACAATTTTCATTAGATTATACATCTTTTTGTAGTTCATGTCCTTGACAAATTGACAAGAATACATATACAATATCAGAGCTTTGTCTTTTCTTGATTAAGAGTGGATTACCCCTTTCTCTTGATAAGACATAAGCATTTTAGAAGTTGTGGAGTACCCACTTCTAAACTGATGTTGTTTCTAGAATTTTTTCTTTTGAGTGTGTTATTCTACATTTCTAGAAGTTAGAGTAGACACTTTCTTTCCTATTATATTATCATGGCAAAGCTTGCAAAAATGAAGAGTGCAATGGCACAAATCCAAGAACAAATAAGAGCTAATGCTTACAATGCATCAACTCAATTTACCACCACAAGAAGCAACAAGATTAGCAGGAAGTGAAGATGTAGAGATGGTTCGAGCTGCGTTAATATCTACACCAAACCATACTACCTCACCTATGATGGAGCACCATTCAAACATTAGAGAATTAAAAAATAGTTTATTTGAGAAGTTTGATGGCACAAGATTTAAGTTTTGAGGATTTGTCCATCAGGTACAATTGGTAATTAAACTTCAACCTCAAAGTTATCGTACGCAAGGATCTCAAGTTAGATTTATTAGAATATTACTTTTGAAATCTATTTTATTGTGGTTTTCATCTTTTCTTGAACGACGTGATCCAATATTGGATAATCTGGAGGCATTTTTAGCAAAATTTTGATCTATGTATGGAAGACATGAGGCAATCCGTATTGCCACTAACAAGATTCGCATCCTATGATAAGGCAATCAATCATTGTCATCATACACTTCACAATTTTGATAATTAGCGACTGATATCAAGTGGGATGATGTTGCATTCATCAGCCAATTTCTCTATGAATTACAATATGAGGTAAAAAAATTAATGCTCAATTTATCCAATTCTCAAACATTGAGTCAAGCAATTGATTTTGCTGTGAAGCGTGACAATCGACTTTTTAAATTTTGATCTAAGAGTTGTACAAGACAGCCTCAACGTTATTATTCAATGGCAACATCAACGTCCTCACAAAATGTACATTCGGAAGTAGAAGACATGCAAATTGATGCGATACGTTTTAAATCTCTTATTACACAAGAAAAGATTCGGCGTCATCAAGGAGGATTATGTTTATATGTGGAGAACCTAAGTACACTGCTCAACATTGTCCAAAGAAACAACACAATTATAAAATGAGGAGTATGATTGTCAAAAAAGACAATATATTAGAAAATAAATTTGTCCAACTACAATAAGGGCCATGCAGTTGGAACCTTATATAATTCCTACTGAAGGTCCTATTTTCTCCTCAGAATCTTCTTCTTAATTCATAATAGATGTATATTTAGAACCAAAAAACTACAAAGCTTCTACCTTATTAGATTCAGGAGCCTCAGCATGCTTTTTGGATGAACAATTTGTTAAGGATCGTAAAATACCTTTAGTACAAAAAACTAAATCTGTACATGTAGAAGTCATAGATGGTCGTCCATTGTCTTCTACAGATGTCATTTATAAAATCCATCTTATAAAAGTAACAATAGATTGTCATAATAGCTACATAATCTTTAACATAATTAAATCTCCATCTAATCTAATTATTTTAGATTTATCATGGCTAAAAAAATATAATCCTCAAATAAACTGGCATTCTCGTAGACTTGACTTTTTTCAAAATATTACTAAATATGTTGCCGATTAAGTAAAAAGCTATAAGTCTAATATAATAAAATCCGTACTTATAGGTGCAAAAGCTTTTATATACGTAATAAAAAAAGGGTCAACTTTTGCTATTTATGTCACACTCGTTTCTGATGGTAGAAAGACTTTAAGTGGCATTCCAAGCCAATATCTGGATTATCAAGACGTTTTTGAGAAAAAGAATGCAGATATTCTTCCGAAGCATCGTCTATATGATTGTTCAATCGACCTCAAGGAAAGAACTCAGCCACCATTTGGACCAATCTACAATTTATTACAAGATGAATTAGTTAAACTCAAGGCGTATATTGACAAGAATTTGGCCAAGAATTTCATACGCCATTTGAAATCTTTTGCAAGAGCTCCTATCTTGTTTGTAAAGAAAAAAAATGGTTCATTGCAAATGTGTATTGACTATCAAGGATTCAACAAGATCACAATCAAGAACAGATATCCATTACTTTTGATACCATGACTCCTTGACCAATTAAATCAAGCTAAGATCTATACAAAAATAGATCTAAGAAGAGCATATAATCTAGTATGCATCAAAGAAGGAGATGAATGGAAAACTGCGTTTCGAACCACGTACAAATATTTTGAATATAATGTCATGCCTTTTGGACTTACGAATGCACCAACTACTTTTCAACATCTCATAAATAATATTTTTTGTAAATTTCTAGACAATTTTGTCGTCTATTTTCTGGCCGATATTTTAATCTATTCTAAGAACGTAGAAAAATATCAAATACATGTTCGTCAAATATTACAAAAACTTAAGGATGCGGGATTGTACGCTAAGATGGAAAAGTGTGTATTTCATATTACTCAAGTTGATTTCTTAGAATACATCATTTCAAATGATGGTCTCATGATAGATTCTAACAAAGTCTAGACAATCATGAATTGAAAGATTCCAAAGACGGTAAGAGATGTCCAATGCTTTCTGGAATTTATCAATTATTATCAGATCTTCATCAAAGACTTCTCTCAAGTTGCAGCTCCACTTACACGTTTGACTTGTAAAGACAAACTCCAATGGAATCAAGAAGTAGAAGCAGCTTTTGAAGCTCTGAAGACATCGTTTAATTTTGCACCAATCTTGTATCGTGTTGACTTTTCGAAGGTATTTTTTATGGAAACAGATGCATCAAACTTTGCCTTGAATGCGGTTTTGTCACAAATGGGAACAGATGACAAACTTCATCTAGTAGCTTTTTATTCAAGGAAATTCTCAGCAACTGAGATCATTTATGAGATCTACGACAAAGAACTTCTTGCAATCGTGGATTCCTCTCAAGAATGGCATCATTATTTAGAAGGCACTTCCAGTCCAATCACCATATATACAGATCACAAGAACCTCGAGTATTTCATGTCAGCACGGATGTTGAATCATCGTCAAGCTCGTTGAAGTATGTCTTTGTCAAGATTCGAGTTCATTATCACTTATCGGCCAAAAAAACAATAAGGTTTGTCCGATGCTCTTTCTAGAGGTTCTTATTTTGCACAAAAAGAAAGAGATGCAACTTTTAAGCAATAAAGAATGGCCTTCTTGAAACCAAAGCAATTTCATCTTTGAGCAATGAAATCAACATTGACTGTTGATTCAACTTTTTTCAAGTAAATTCAGTCAAGTATGTCCTCATACCCTCTTGTTCATGATATCAAGAATAATTCTTCTAAGACTCATGATTCTTCTAAATTTGAGTTCAAGAATAACCTACTATATTTCGAAGGATACCTATATATTCCAAAAAGAAAAGCACGTTTACGTATTTTTCAAACACGTCATGATTTTCTAGCGGCAAGACATTTTGGATACAACAAGACTTTGGAACTTATATGAAGAGATTTTTGGTGGCTTCAAATGTGGAAGGCAGTCAAAGACTTTGTACAATCATGTGATATCTGCTCAAGATCCAAGACTCCTCATCATCGACCTTTTGGGCTTCTTCAACCATTACCTATTCGAGAACAACCATGGTCTTTTGTTTCTATAGATTTCATCATAGATCTTTTAAGCTTAAGATCTTATGACTCTATATTTGTGATAGTAGATCGATTCTCCGAGATGGCTTATTTTGTGCCATGCACAAAATCTATCACAAGTAAAGAAACAGCTAAGCTTTTCATTGATAATATCTATCGCTATCATAGATTACCTAAGGATATTATATCAGATAGGAGAATTCAATTTGTGTCAAGATTTTGGAAAATCCTTTTGAAGGTCTTAAAAATGGACATAAAATTATCCTCAACTTTTCATCCTCAAACTGATGGACAAACAAAGGATGTGAATCAAGTCTTGGAGCAATATTAAGGTGTACCATCAACTACCAATAAGATGATTAGACAGCTCTTCTGCCATTGGCAGAGTTTACTTATAATAATACAATACATTCTTCTATACAATAAATACTTTTTTTTTCCAATTATGATTACCACCCACAATTTAATGCTTTTGACTTCTCAAAAGTTGATAATCCAATGATAGAAGATTTGGCAAATCGTTTGTCAGAGCTATATGCAATAATGAAGGTGCAATTAAAAAAAGCTCAAGAACGACAAAAAATTAATGCAGATACGTATCACAAGGAATAACCACAATTCAACGTGGGAGATAAGATATGATTACTTCATCGCAATATCAAGACTACTCGTCCTTGTGATAAGTTGGACTATTACAGACTTGGACCTTTTCCTATTTTTGAACAAATCAATCTAATTGTATATTAATTACACCTATCGAAGTCCATGAAGATCCATCCTGTATTCCACGTATCACTACTCAAGCCATACAAGGCAGTGGATATACAAGGAACAAGATAAATACCACCGCCTCCTATAGAAGTGGATAACGATGAAGAATTCAAGGTTGAATAGATTTTAGATTCAAGGCGGTGCCAAAATCGAGTGGAATATCTTGTGCATTAGCGCGGATACGATATTAGTAAATGCACATGGGAGCCATCCAAGAATCTAGCAAATGCACTAATAAAAGTCAATATATTTCATCGACAACATCCGTCAAAGTTAAGATAAAAAATCAAAAAAATCTTTGCTATAAAGAAAAGCAGGTTTTATAAAGGTTTCATCCTATTTTGTATATTGTTTTTTATTTCCTTAAATTTGTTCATGCTAAAGACATGGAGGATCAACAACCAGCAAAGTTGGCTCAAGAGCCATCATTTGCTGATTTATCAGATAAGACATTACGATTATCACAACCTTCAAGACGACAGAATAGAAATGAAGACCCTCAAGAACGACATGTCATTCCTCGAATTTATGGCAAAATACAATATATTTGGTATCACGACCTTGGAAGAGACTCTCGATCTTTGCTAATACTTTTAGAGCTAAAAACTACTCTTGATGGTGTTCCTAATGTTTTTTTTGAAGGGAGTTATGAAGGCCTCAATAATGATCAAATAATAGGGTGGTCTACTCGACTTGGTATGGGACATTATTGATGGCTGAAAAGACCTATCAACTACCTCCGAAAGGAACAAAGATGAGAGTATGTAGCAAGCACAATTCGACGTATCTTGGACTTCCTCAACATGTAATCATTGCTCCTCGTGGAACTTCTCTCTAGAAGGGGGGATAATGTCACAAATATAAGATTTACTCGGGTAATTATCTAAGTAATATAGACGAATAGAATAAAATAAATTCATAGAGAAGCTTTTTAGAAGCTTCATAGGCACTGTATCACCTTTATACATGTCTATAGGTGATTGGTAGATTAGGAACTTGGTCTACAAGCTAGCCACATGGTGCACATATTGGTAGCTTGTGGAATAAGCTAGCCATGTGTTACACATGTTGATAACTTGCAGAATAAGCTAAGTACGTGGCGCACATGTGGAAAACTTGTCGTGCAAGTTTGACACGTGTCTTGCAAATTAGACACATGTATGAAGTCCTATAGAATACTTCCACGTAGCTCTTAGTTAGATAGTATTTATAGAAGAAAGAGTGAAGCCTTCTTCACTCTTGTCAACTCCTTTCGTGATCCTAGTCTAGTTTCAAGAGTCTTCATGTTTCTAGTCTTTGGCAATAGCCATTCTAGTTTCTCTTTGAATATACATACTTTCTGATTCCTATTTTGTGACTTTTTTTTTATACAGTTTTCATTAGATTATACATCTTTTTCTAGTTTATGTCTTTGACATGCTATTATGGACTACCAAAGGATATTATATCAAACAGAGGAATACAATTTAGATCAAGGTTTTGGAAGACCTTTTTTAAAATATTGAAGGTAGATATAAAATTATTCTCAGCTCTCCATTCTCAAACCGATGGACAAATAGAACAAGTTAATCAATTTTTGGAGCAATATTTGAGATGTACCATCAACAACCATCAGATGATTGAACAACTCTTTTGCCATTGACAGAGTTTGTTTATAATAATTTGGTATGTTTGTCTATTCAAAAAACTCTATATTTTATAAATTATGGTTATTATCCATGACTTGATATTTTTAACTTTTCAAAAGCAAATAATCTTGTGGCAAAAGATTTAGCAAATCGGTTGTCAGAGCTACATGCAACAAAAAAGACACAATTGAAAAAAGCTCAAGAATGAAAAAAAATCAATACAAATGTCTATTGCAAGGAACAACCTCAATTCCACGTAGGCAATAAGGTATGGTTACTTTGTCATAATATCAAGACTATCCATCTTTGTAATAAGCTAGATTATTATTGGCTTGGATTTTTTTTAATTTGTGAACAAATCAATCCAATTGCTTATTAATAATACCTACCAAAATCTATGAAAATTCATCTTTTATTCCACATATCATTATTTGAGCCATACAAGACAACATGTATATAAAGCAGAAGACAAATGTCACTGCCTCCTATAGAAATAGCCTTCAATAAAGAATTTGAAGTAGAAGATGTTTTAGATTTAAGGCGGCATCAAAATCGATTGAAATATCTTGTACATTAGCGTGGATACGATATTAGTGAATGCACATGGGAGCCATCTAGGAATCTAGCAAAGGCATCAATAAAAATCAATGTATTTTATTGACGACATCCTTCAAAATCAAGATAAAGAATCAAGAAATTCTTTGCTGTAAAGCCAAGCATGTTCTATAGAGGTTTCATTCTATCTTGTATCATTATTTGTTATTTTCTTGAATTGTTCATACTAAAGAGATGGAGGATCAACAACCAATAAATTCAACTGAAGAGCCATAGTTTGTTGACTTATCGGATGAGACATTATCACTATTATAACCTTTAAGAAGATGGAATAGAGACGAAGACCGTAAAGAATGACATGTTCTTCCTTGAATTGATGGCAAAATATAATATGTTTGGTATTACAACCTTAGAAGAGACTCTTGATGTTTGGTGATACTTTTAGAGATAGGAACTACTCTTGATGGTATTCCAAATATTTTCTTTGAAGAAAGTTATGAAGGCCTCAACAATAATCAAATATCAAGGTAGTCTTCTCGCCTTAGTATAGGAGACTATTCATGGCTGAAAGGACCTATCAACTACCTTGAAAGGGAACAAAGATCAAAGTATGTGGCAAGTACAATTCAATATATCTTGGACTTCTTCAACATGTAATTACTGCTTCTTATGGAACTTGCCCTTAGAATAGGGGATAATGTCATGGACATAAGATTTATTCCAATAATTATCTAGTTAATATAGATTGATAGAAGTAGATAAAAATAAGTTAACTTCATAATATCTTATAGAAAAGCTTTCTAAAAACTTCATAAATACGGAATCACCTTTTTAGATATCTGTAGGTAATTGATAGGTTTGAAACTTGGCCAACAAGCTAGCTATATGTTGCACATATTGGTAGCTTGTGGAATAAGCTAGCCATATGTTATACATGTTGGTAGCTTGTAGAACAAGCTAAGTATGTGGCGACATGTAAGAAACTTGTCTTGCAAATTAGATATGTGTTGGAGGTCCTATAGAATGCCGCCACATAGTTCTTAGATAAATAGTATATATAGAGATAAGAATGAAGCCTTCTTCATTCTTATCAACTCTTTTTTGCTTCTAGTCTAATTCAAGAATCTCTTGTATTTTTTAATCTTTGATAATAGCCATTGCAATTTCTTCTTGAAAATACAAATTCCCTTGTTTCTATTTTTTCATTTTTTCTTGACATAGTTTTCACTAACTTATGCATTTGTTTCAATTTGTAGCCTTGACACCACCACATGCTATCACAATTTTTGCTAATGCTACCATAACTTGCCATCTACCACATGCTATCACAATTTTTGCTAATACTACCATAACTTGCCATCCACCACATACTATCACAATTTTTGCTAATGCTACTATAACTTGCCATCCACCACATACAATCACAGTTTTTGCTAATGCCACCACAAAATAACCCTAAACTTACATTACGCATTAGCAATGTTTTATAAAGTGCATTGTAATGTATAACATAAGTTTAGGACAGCTTGTGATAACATTAATAAAAACTATTATGACATATGACAAACGGCAAGTTGTGATGGTATTAGCTAAAATTGCAATGGCATTAGCAACACCATAAAACAAACATGTGACAATAAAATTATACACATGTACATACTATTTCCACTTGACATAATATTTTTCTTAATAAAAGAAATAGAGAATATAGAAGCTAAATTTTGAAGAAACTATTCTAATAAAAATTATAACTCAATCAAATAAAATTAGGATCTTCACATTAAAAAATAATAATATTTTAAAACAAAATATGATATTTACTCTCAATTCTTGACTAAATACATACTGACATATAATTCATAATTTTTTTGCAGTGTCATTTTAATTATAATCTAGAAATAAATCAGTATAGATGGGAGTAAAAGTATATATATATATATATATATATATGAGAATAAGGTTAGTAACTACATCATTCACATAGACATCTTTTAAAACTTAAAAAGTCTTCTTATTAAATCAACACCATTGTGATTTTTTAACCATTATTATTATTGACTTAAATGTGAGACTTTCTTGAATAATTATTATTTGATTTACAATCTTTTGAATATATATATATATATATATATATATATTTATATAAGCTTAAAACTTAGCAACATTTTATCTATTACTATTCAGCCAATTAAATAGAATAAAATATGTTGTAAAATATATTAAATGTTTAAATAATTTAAAAATGCATAGCAATAATAAAACAACCAAGTATACATATGGATACTATTGTAAGCAAACTGTACTAACATGGCATGAATTCGAAATTTGTTACATTATTCTAACAAGGGCATTTAAATTTACAAATTCATGTTGTGATGATAATTTATAGATTTCATTGTAAGAAAAGTGTTTATAATATATGTATGTATAAAGTATCTGCATTAAATACATAAAAGTAATGCAGAAATATATAATGAATATGTATTCGTATTTCAAAATAATATCATAATACCAATCAATTTTTAAAAATAACAACAAAAAAAGAAAAAACTACAGCATCCAATTTCATAGTTTGAATTCACTGAATTATCTTTCAAAAACTTACCTAAGTGAGTTTAAAAGAATGAAATATCTCAACAGTATTTAATCAACAATTTAAAAAGTTTTTGTTTTTTTATTTGTTTGTTTGTTTGTTTGTTTGTTTTTTTCTGTTTAATTAACATGTTGAGATGAAAGGCATCTGTAATGTTGGGATAAGATTTTGCATAATTACTATTTTCTAATACAAATTAACAAGCATTGAAATTATGATTTTTTTTATTACTATTTTCATGTCAAGAAAAAAAAAATCATTTTTCAACTAAGCATTAGAACACAATCCAAAAAATATATAAAACCTGCTCATCTTTATATATATATATATATATATATATTCATGTATATAATTTTTGAAAGTTAGTAAAATTCACCATTTTTATTTATTGTAGTTTAAAAAAATATTTACTCACTGTTAGCACATGACATTTGTCAGTCATCATTATATCCGAAACAACTAAATGAAATTGGATATCTTGTGTGTACCACTGTAAACATTACTCTTCTGGTGAAGAAAATTAATTGTACATCATAGATTTCAATTAGAGTAAAAACTCATCAAACATATTAAAACATAATTCGTGTTTAAATTTTGTATATCAATGTCATCAACATAAAAATGTACATAGTGTAGCATAATATAGATTTATCTATCAAATTAATTTTTGAAAAATATGTACACATGTGTTTGTGTGCATACCTTTGTGTATATATATATATATATATATATGTATATATTTGAAAAAGAAAATGATCATAAATAGCAGTAAAACATAGATGCCAAGTCATGTTGAAAAGCAGGTTGGATTTTCTTAAAATAAATAATTAATGTATACATTGAATTTAACATGTACTTATTTAATTTGAAGAAGGTACTAAATGATAGAGATAAACACATTTATTGCTTATATGCGTATAAAATTCCACCCCTATTCTATACTTCCACAACTGCAACCCCTTGATATTTGTTTTGTTTTCCATTGTCTTTTATTGGAAAACATTTGGCTACATTAGTCAGTTTTGCTAGCTAAATGTCTCATTTTTATGTTGAAATTCGTAAGCAGTTATCTTGAACACTATTGGATATTAAAGCAACATAATTTATTTCTTTTAATCCACATCATTGATAACTTCAAGATATGTACACCATAATTGTTGGTGTATAATCATTTTGTGTGAACTACACTTGGTTTGTGGTTATTAATTGTGTTTTTATGTATATTGTCTTACAAAGGTATCAAGTTTGTATGAAGTGATACTGTATTCAATAGGCATAATCTATCAAGATCTCTGTAGACAGAATACAATAAACATCCTTATTTGAGTTTCATTCAGTTTTGCTAGACATGATTAGATAGATCTATGTTTTTATTACTGTTATTATGTCCTCATTATCACATCAATACTTCAATTGGATGGAGGAACATTATTCAACTTTGATTTGACATTTTAATCTGAATTGTTTTATGCAAAACTAATCCACATCAACCAAGGTGATGGAATATTTTCAACATACATTTGTACTAAGAATACATAAATATAATAAATCAGATGCCAACAGCTGAGTTGAGGAATGCCAATCAAACAAAAATATCTTAGTTACTGTCTAACTCTGTTTGTCAGTTCATTCAGTTCATTCAGATCATCAATATACATGTTGTATTGGCATGTTATAACATTTCTTAATGCTTTTCAGTATTTTGAGTGTTGGACAGCAGTTATATCCATACAAGTGATGTTATTGTTGAACAACAAGAGTTTATGTGAAACTTCTATTTTTATTGAAGTGATTGAAAAGGGATGAACATGTGAGTCTGTTTTCTTAACTTCAAATTTGAATTAATCCAACCATGAGGGTCCAATACTTGTGGATGGAAGTTGTGGTGCTTTTTCAAATAATGATTTTCTTAGAATACAATGTATAATTAAGTGTTGTTTCGTTTGTCTTGTATGAGTTTATTTAATTATGTGTTAGTCATGTCATAGAATTAGACATAATAGTTAGAATCAATGATGATAGATTTTTAAAAATATAAAAAATATAAAAAATATAGAAACTTTGGTGCTTGTTTAAGGTAAATATAAATGGCTATAGAAATGAGTATTGAATACGTACAAGTGATGATGAGTTTAATAATTTTATTTTTTACAAAAAACTTATTGAAGAAAATATTGTCAAGTTTGAGCAATCAACCAACTCAAACTAATACTGAAGGACATATCTAGTAAATTTTCTCTAGTACTCCTATTTTTTGAACTTATATTTGCTTGCCAACTTTTAAACTAAACTTTATTTAAATGTTTGAGTAAAGCACTGTAAAAAAAAGAAAATAAATAAATTAATATTTAATAAAATTGTTAAATTTTAAATTAAAAAAACTTTGTTTTAAGCTATAAATGCTAGATTGGTATATTAATGCACTTCTAGTTTTGAATATGATTTTATCATCTACAAAAACTTGAAAGAAAAAAAAAAAAGTAGAGACCATTAAGGTCATTGTGCAAAAATGACACATATCTAATGATATCCACAAAATTGACCAACTTATATATAAATAGAAAAGAGAAGGTATAAAGGTATAACAATCAATACTTAGTAGAATTAGCCTTCAAATATAATTGATTAAATTAATTTATTATGTCTATCTTTGATTTTTTATAAATGGCTCTTCAAATAGTTCTTTGTAGATTATAAAAATGTATCCAAGTAAAAAGAATTTGGAACTATACAAACTTATATCTATAATTTATAAATGAGGTTTATAAAAAGTAACAACATGGGAATATAAAAAAAAAATACTATAAAAATGCTAATAAGATTTGAAGAACTTTATAGTAAATATTCTATATTTAAATAGGTGTACATGTCAATTATATAATTACAATACATTGCAAAGATGTTCAATGATTACATATTAAGCAATGATCATAGTAATCAAACTTAGCTGGTCATAGAATCAAAAATATGACATAACAATATTAATATTTACAATGAAAAGAATGGAGAAACAATCTAGCCTAAAACTTGATTTTCTTAGACAATGAGACACTATAAAGAAAAATTAGCACTTTAGGTTCTAGAAGTAGAGTTTCAACACATTTGCATTCCAAAATCCTATGTAGTGGTATAATTGTATACAATTTACCATATACTTATGGATTGTCATCCACAACTCACCATATTCTTGATTTGCCACAAGGGGTTTTAAGATTTATAATGCCTTGTTACCTGCTATCAAGCAGTTCAAGGTATTATCTCCATTTTTTTTTAATATTTAAAACACCAGCAACAAAAAACACAATAATAAATCTATGTATATCTGGACATAAAATGACAACTGAACACAATCAATTCTTCATCCCTGATTCCTTCGAGGGTACTGCTTGTGAAGCAGCCTCCACTTGACTATTGGCATGCAGACTTCTAAACATTGAAACTGGGATTCTCCTGACCTTGGATTCATCTAACATTTTATTATTTGTCATTCTTATTGTGCACAAGCCTTGTTAAACTCTTGTGAATCCCTTGCTTTTTTGGGCCAGTCTGGACAATTTGCTTGGATTACTTTTTCAGAAACATCTAAAATCAAAATAAAGCCAAAAAGTAAACTGTCATGGTGACCAGTGAAGTAGCTCTCCACTCCACCACAATCCAAAGGAAATTTAAAGCACAAAGTACATATGAAGATATTGACTTTCCACACATGTATAGGTTTCAATGTCCATACAAACTTGATACAGTTAGGATACAATAGATGAGTGTAGAAGCCATTATGCTGAATACACACAGAACATGGCTGAAAACAACTACCAAAAATCACTTCCTTTTGCTATTATGGCAAGAACAAAAACATGCTCTGTTATAGCAAGTAGGATTAAAGATAGAGTCATCATGGGGTCCATGTCAGCAGCCTCTTTGAGGATTGGGGGAGCATGGATTCCATGTGGATCTATCCTAGGGAGGGAGAGAGTGATATGGAGAGGATCATAGCCAAAGCAAGGATCAGCCCCTCATGCCTCACCTTTTATCTCCCCTATTGAATGAAACCCTAATTTCTAAACCAAAGCCTGCACTAGGGCAATTTGGCCAGTGAATCTTCTTCTTTTAGGGCCAAATCCGATCCACTCAATGCCTAAATACAAAAAAGCCCCAACTCCCCCTTTTATTTTCTTCCATGTGATGTGGATAATCAGTGATTGATTTTTTTGTTTTCCATTCATGGTTATGATCTGAAACCCAACTTGTTTGGTTGAAGCTAAAAGCAACTTTTCAAAACTGGAAGATGAGACCCCACAACTTTTTTAAAACTGGAAGATGAGACCCCACAACTTTTTCAAAACTGGAAGATGAGACCCCACAGCTTTGCTTTTTCACTGCAATGGCTTGAGACTATAGGTTTTTAACAAGTTATAGGTTTGTTAACTAATATTGAACTATATAACATGTGTTGGGAAAGTTGTTGGTATTATATTGTCTTCAGGTCAATGTGTTTACTTTTTGAGATGTTGTTGATGTGGAAACTGGAATGTACTGCTAAAACAAAGATCTGTAACTGCAGATGACAATGAGTTGTTTTTGCACTGGTCAGTATTATGGTTACTTTACCTATTTAGAATGAATATATGAATCATGGTATTCAAAATGATGGTGATATTTCTATATATATATATATACACACACACATATATGTACACGTGCATGGATGATTCAATAAAAATAAATAAATACAAAGATGCTGATCACACATTTGGTGGCCTGGATAAAGTATATTGGACGACGTGGATGGAAAACGTCCATAACCACTGAAGCTTTTTGGGAGAAAAGCCAGCAAGGCCCATTTGGAACAAAGACTTATCCAAAGGGATTTCTAAATTTTGATTTGCCTTCAGATTCGCTCCCTCCGTCTGGAACGAGAGTGAGGCGCACACACAAGCAGAAGTGGGTGACCTGCAGGTGTGAACAGGAACAAGCGTGCGCCAGTGGGGAACAATCCCCCTGGTCTGTGCCCCACGCCACATGAGAACTAGAGATCCCAAAGCCTTGGAACCTCCACCACTTGCCTGACCAGCCCCAAGGGGCTTGGAATAGAGCCTAGAGAACATCGGTTCCCATGTGCCCCTGCGAGTATATATTTATATGGACGGGGCTTCTGCCTTCACCTCTCCAATCCCCACTCTCAAGGGGCCCTTCTGACTTTTGATTCAATGAAAGGGCACAACGGGGTAAATCACACATTTTATCTTATTTTATTCCAATGATTGTATCATATTATATTATAATTTTTGTAATGCATGTATAAAAATGGGGTTTTTTAATAGAAAAGTATCACATAAATTAAATTTAAATAACGCTATATGAGATGTATTCTCTTATTGAATATTAGATCTACTTTTTTGTGCCTGTGATTAAAATTAAATCCTGTTGTGTGTAATTGTCAGTTTAGTGCATGTTTGTTTTGGGTGTGTGGTCCTCTCTTGAATATTTTTTGATATATGGTGTGAATCAAGATTCTGCTGTGTCAGCCCTAATCTAGCCCTCCCTGAAAGACCTATAAAAATCAAGTTTGCCTCTGTTTAGGGTTAGCTGAAACACTGACTGTGGTTGATGGCTTGTGGAAACATCTGGCAGAGCGTACAGTGAATTAAATTTCTCAAACCATTTTTTATTTTCTTCTTGCACAACACTAACCAAGATATATCCAAGACCTGTGTTGGAGCTTGTAGCTAAAACATTTCATGATATTATTTTGAGTGTTAATTTCTGGTATATAGCACCATTTGAGGGTCTTGATGAGTAAACAAATGAAAGGTTTAATTTATTATTTTTACTATAATAAATTATTTTAAAATATAATATTTCTAACATATTTGACTAAAATGGCTTGAGTAAATGAATTAAGATGTTGCATTTATATCTTGTATTTTGTTTCCTTTGTATGTAGGTTCAAATGAGGAGAAGTTTGGGGAGGGTAATCTTTTTAGCACCTCTCTCTTTATGGAGTGAATGGAGGGAGTGCCTCCATAGTGTATTGTATGTCCTATTTGGCAAGCAATCAGTATATCATATAGGTAATCTTCAAGAGGTTTAGCATATCCAATGCATAACTTGTGGAAATTGTAATTGTAGGTGTATTTGATTAGATTTAAAATAATATGATTGTGTTTTTATTTTTTTGAATGCATGAATTTTATATTTATATTATTTTTTTCTTAAAAAATCATAATATTTATATTGCAATTCTTTTATAATTTATTGATTTTTAAAGTCTTCTGTATTTATGTGTCTTTTGATTGTGAGCACTCAAGTCTTAAAGATGCACATATTCAATTTTTATTTATATGTATGATCAATCTAAATCAAGAATAAGGTAAGAAATTCTTAATTATAAAAATAATATACATGATGGTAAAAAAATTTGCTTATACAATTAAAATTAAATACTGAAAGTAAAAATTTTAATATTTTTTACTACTATTGTATAATTTTTAAAACTTTTAAGAAATATTTTTTATTATTTTATTCTAAATATAATTTAATTATTTTAACTAAAAAATACATCTCTTTCAACACATGCATATGTAAACTTAGTAATAAGAACAAATATTATTACATACACCTATATCACTTAAGTAAAAATGTTTTAACTTTAATTAAATAGGTAAATAATGTATTTATTAATAAATATCAATGAAGTCATTATGTAAGCATCCCACAACTTGGATACATAACTTATAAGTCTTGTAATTATTTAAAAACTCTTATATGGATTTATTTTTAGCTAAGATATATAATTACAACACTAAAGCCATCCTTAATCTTGTTCATGCCTTTCTTGTAATTTACTACAAATTCAAGACTTTTTACTTTTTTTATTTAGAAATAATTATTCTATTATCTATATATGTATATATATTATTTTATTTCTCATAATTGTACAAAAATATGTTATTTTGATAAAGCAAATGCTCACAGTGATTTAAAAAAAACCAATCATGAATGTAAGCAAAATCACCCACTTATTAAAAACACATACCTCTTGCACATAAAAAAAAAGATAATTTTTGGATAAAAATTCCAACTGTAATAAATCATTACTTGAATAATTACATGAAAGATGATTTCTTCAGTTGAAGGTTGACGCTATCTGATGAAGACACACAAAAGCAAAGTAAAGTAAAATAAAACTGTTAAAATGAGGGGTTTTACAACATTGGAGACTTACATAGATAAACATTTCTTAAGTATGATAAATATCCACTTTCTTCACCCATGGTTACTGCATAAATTCAATGGTGGGAAGGGAGTTGGGCTACAAAACATGGTGTCAAGCATGAACCCACAATGCCCATAATTTCCTCTCCATTGATTCTCACTTTCAATTTTTCTCCAAGTTCTTTTTTTCATGTAAGCGTGTGTAATGATAGACTTTCTGTGAGTATTAAATTTAGATACGTTCTCCTAAAATAATAATTTCAATGTCAAATTTCAACGTCGTATTATCCATTGTCCAGATGCAAAATAAACTTGAAGAGGGAATTAGAGGTTGGGTAAATGAGTGGAGGTCGGGCAGCTTTGGGCAGAGTAGATACATAACTGATGATATGTCTTCTAGCTGGGGCCGGTGAAAAATATGGAAAAAGAAGTGGGGATGAGGCAAACGAATGCGCCAGGGAGTAGAGAGAATGACAGCTGGCTTTGCGAAAAGCCACGTCAGATTAGGCTCTTTCCTTTTCTGTCTGTCCTCCTCGTCTGGCCTCGTCATGCAGGTCTCTGCTGCATGGTACGTGTCGCTCGCCAGCTGGTTGTTGAAGGGATTTCATTGTCTTGAACCGTGATTGACAAACCTCAAAAATGTAGTGTGTGCACTTCATAAAGTGAAGGGACATATTAATTTTTTAAGAATAGGGAGCTTAATATAGAATACTGAGTCCGTTAAATTTCACTGAATTTCAGATGAAGGTTTAATAATAATAATAATAATAACAATAACTTTATGCTACAAATATTTGCGAAATTTTTTCCAATTGTTATTAGAGACCAACGTGTGTTGGAAAAATATATTTTTGTATGTATAGAAAAAGAGAGAAAGAAATATGGTGAACATGATTCGGTACAACATACAAAACATGTGCATATTTAATAGACTGTGATTTAAGATATTGATACAGACATGTTTCAAAGATTTGTTATTTTGGTGATTTATTCGGTAAGGATAGTTAAAATTTATTGATGCATAAAATGTGGGTGAAGAGAATGGTGCAAAAAAATGAGCAGAAATGGCCATCATACTGTTGAAAAGTGAAACAAAACATAAATTATTTTACACACACACATTTCATTTGAATTGGTTTTAATATTTTGAAAATTTATGTACCAAAATGGTTATGTTAGTTCATGTTCAGTTGAATTGATTCTTGGATGAAAATGTGTATTTTATAACCATTTAGATGAAAAGGCATTTCCTGGGGATTTGATTTTACCTTTTTTATGAAAATGATCAACAGTGAGTACACATGTAGATGTTTAATATGGCTTCAAGAGTTTCACAGGGAAGTGATAGTTCAAGGTTGGAATTAAATACTTCATTTATGGAGGTATTTATTTCCAACCTTTTAATTTTCAAATATGTTTGTTCAAATACTAATATGAACAAATAAATGAATAGACAAAAGAATAGAAAAAAAAAGAAAGAAGATATCACATATTTCTTGTGATTAAAATAAAGTACCAAAGAGTATTCATACTTAGCAGTTTTGAACAAATTATTTTATATATTGTTCATTTTGATTATATAATGGTTTTTTGTTTTTCTTTTTTAAAAATCAGAATGATGTAGTTAATTACGAATAATACAAAAATTTAAAAAATAAATAAAACATATTCGTAAATAAAGAATGAAAATAATATATAATACCAATAATAGTAATATTTTATATTTTATATTATATTATTTTATTATTTATTTTTAAAATAAATATCAATATGATTTGCATCTAATCTTCTTGAATGATTAATAAAATAAATTATAATTTTAAAAAGTTTAATATTAATGATATGAATATTAAAAAAATGGATAAGACAAACATTGTAAAATGATATGTATATATATATATATATATATATGGGATAAAAAATAATTATATTGGCCACTATCAAATACCAATAAATTAAAGAATTATGAATCTATATTGAAATACTAGAGAGATGTTAAGAAGATTAAAGATTAATTTAGTTTTAAATTAATATTACTAGCTAATAAAAAAAAGGTGTATAGAAGCTTCTTAAATATTATAGAGTTTAAGTTGTAAGATATTTTTATTAAAGCTAAAAATTACTTTTATATTGTTTTAATAATTATATGATATATCCAATAATATTATAGATTATATATTATTAGAATATTATATAGCTTATATATTATTAGATAAAATTATTTTATTTTAATAATATATATATATATATATATATATATATTGAATATTCTTACCAATAATTAATCCCTTGAAAACGAATAATCTCTATTAATTAATCAAAATTTTGAAAATTGACTTTGTTCTATGGTGTATAATTAATAATCTCTGATTTCTAAAAAATAATTGATTTTCATTGACTTCTATTAATTAACAAAGGTAATTAATAAAGGCCACATGGCTATACATGATTGGATGAGGCAAGGCCACACTGCCGCCATGGTAGAAGCAATCAACCTAGATTATAAGGCCTTGACAAGGATGATTTTTATCATGTCTTCAACATGCTACCTTTGATGATTGATAACCTCTAATAATTAATACTTATTCTTCTTTTAGATTTGTTTATTTATTTTTAAGTAGCAAGAAGTCTTTAAGTTTAATTACAAGGTATAGAAGTTTCGAATATAGCTAATGGTATTGCAACAAATTATAGTTTATATTGTATAATAATAAAAATAATAGGTCATTTGAAATATTGATTATATTTTTAAATTATTATTATTATTATTATTATTATTTTATTTTATTATTTTTTAGACTTCCATAAGTATCTTAATATAAAATCTTTAGCATGCCATAATATGTACTTCTTGCTTCTATTAATATCACCAAATATTAAAAATTTCTTTAAAAGTTATAAAATCAAATATATTATATATAGATAATTATAGAATAAAAGTTATATTCTAGAAATAACTTAGTTAAACTTTAATCTTTCTTTTCATTATTAATTCTTAATTCTTTTAAAGAACAAATATAATTTTATAATTTTTTTGATTATTTTATTTAATAAAATTTTAAAATAATTCGTAGTAAATTATAGTTTTTATTGATTAGTTTTTTATTATTTAAAAAAGATTATATAAGATAAGATATTAAATATTAAAATAAAATTTAATATATAATATATACTATATATTATATATTATTATTAAAAATATATGATATTTAATTTTTAAAATTTAATCTAATAAAATAAATTTCTGTAATTATTGATGTATTTGTGAAGTTTTTAGATGGCTTCTATATTTAAGGATTAATATAATCTTTGCACTAATGTACAAGATATTTTGATTTAATTTAGTTTTTTCTTAAATCTAATTATTTTTGTTAACTAAAATTCTTGATTATTATAAATTTTAATAAAATTAGGTGGTCATTTATGTTTTTCTAATTTATTAATAAATTTATAATTTTGAAGAGGAATAAATATATGTTATTCAATAAATTTTATTAATTTAAATAATTTTAGATAATTTTTAAATAGATTTATTTGATTACAAATAATAATTGGTTTATACATATATATATGTATATATATATATATATATATATATATATATAAAAATTATTGGTTTATAAAAATAAGTTTTTTTGTTCCAAAAAAACTACTGGTTTTGTTGTATCTGAATTGTTTTATTGTATAATTATTATTGAAAATATATTAACTATAGAACTTATATATTATATTAATAAAACTTCTTGTATAAAAGAAGTATCAATTTCATAAATTAAAATATGATATCAAGCTATAATATTATATATTTATTATAATATATATTTAAATATTCTTTCATTTATATAGAAAAAATTAGACAAAATTTTGTTCAATGTATCATATATATATATATATATATATATATATATTTATAGTTGATAATTTAATATTATTTGTGGTATTCTAGCACTTAATATATAAAAATAAAATAAAAAATTTAATATTATAAATTATGATTTTATAGAATTGTTATAAATTTCAAAAGTTATAGAAAATAGATTCTTATAATCTTGTAATGTTGTTTCTAAATCTTTTTCAATCCAAATTTTTTCTTACAATCTATTTGTAGAGAAGAATAAACTACTTTGTAAAAAATCATCTTACAAATCTAATAGTTTTTTTTTTAAATTTTATTAAACATTAGATTTATTCTAAAGTCATATTTATGGTTTTTATCTTTATTTATATATTATATTACTAAACTCAAGTTTTTGAAGATCTCTTATGAATCTATTTTTTAAACTAAATTATTTTAGATATTTAAGGATATTGATTCAAATTTAGGCTTGTGAAGATTCATACTAGGATCTTGTATATAGTGTGGTTGTGAGACAGTTTTAGTACAATTGAGGCCGTATTGTTCAAGTGCTATGAGTCTATAAAAGGTGTGTAGATATTAAAAGCCTTGCTCTAGAAGCAATATAATTATTTAATAATTTAATTATTGTTATTTTCTTCAAGGATTTATGTGTGATAAAAGTTGTATAGAACTCAATGATGTCTTATGCCAATATAGTCAAAGAAAATATGTAAGTTGGTCACTACGGCAATAATTTTTTTGATATTGGCAACAATGTATGTTTACATATGGACCTTTACAAAGAACAAGTAATTATTATGTTATTTGGCATTCTTCATGAAACTAATCTTTTACATCCTATTCACCAATTTTCAAGTGAGTCCTTTCTCTTAAGATACTCCAATAATCACGCTTGTCTATTGTTGCATATTGTTCTTCATGAAATTGCTGTGGACAAAGTTGCCATATTATATGCTATATCAAAACTATGTAAGGAGACTATAATTACTTATTTTATAGATGATAAATCAATTATTTTTGGCTTATCATTATAGAAGGAAAATTTGGAAACTCTTGGAGATAGTTCCATTTCTCTTGAAGAGAACCTCAACTAAAACTACATATATTTCAAAACTGTATCAAAAGAAATTACTTGTCAAATTCAACTCAGATTTTCTTATTGATTTAATATTGATTATTGTATGTTTCAAGTGTGAGATCTAAACTTTAATCCTTGTATGATTTGGAATCCAAAGGGCAACCTATTTTCTAAATCTTTTAAAATTCCAATATGGATTGTTTTCAAAAAACTTTCAGAAGAATTCTTTTGAACGGCAAAACAAGTAGCATCAGATTTAGGTTGTATTATTGGTGCTAGTCACAACAATAAAAAATCTCGAGAATCAAAATTTTATATAGAGATGGAGTTAAGAGCCGAATGGAAGCTCAAGCTCATTGTAACCAATCTAGTGATTAAAAAATGTAAGTTGGTACTTATTGACTATCTAAATCTACCAATTCATTGGAGATTTTGGTTAACAACTGAGAATCCTATTAAAGATTGTGTTGCTCTTGCAAAAGCCAAATCTAAAAAAAATCTTTTTTTTTAAAATAAAAAAAAATACTATATCAAAGAATGGTACTAGAACCTCTATACCAATACAATAAGAGAATTGTAAAGGTATAAATACTTTTTTTTTTCAAAATAAATAATAAGCTAATCCTATAGATGTAAAAAGATTTATTTTGATTATATATAAGAGGAGAGAAGCTTGCATAGGTAGTGCAAGATTGCAACATCTACTTCTAATCGAATCCAATATGCAAGAAAATTCCAATCCTTCTATTCAAATTAATTTGAAATCATCTTTTTAAAATATGTCAGATTTAATAATTCATATTATGTTGGATTCTTTTATTCATATTATTTTGGATTCTTTTACTCATATTATTTTAAATTATTCTATTCATGCTATTTCAAATTCATCTATTTAAACAACTAAAGATTCATCTTCTTAAGCCAATTCAAGAGATTCCAATCAAATTATTATTAGTCAATATTTAATTAAACATAATATAATAAAGTCACAATCAATTTAATTTTAGCACCAACTTGAGTTGATTTTTGTAGCTATAATAACGGACATGCTATTGACAATGATTAAAATCACTTTGGATTTTATGACTAAATTGGTGAATAAATCTATAATCTTGGTTTAATAGGATCAAGATGTTAATAGCATCAGCTTAGGCTATGAAGTTTCAATTGTTTAGGAGTCGAGGAGGCCCTAAAAGAAATCTATTGTTAATAAGTTTAAATCACATACATCAAAGAAAGACTATGATTACTATCAGATAATCCAATATTTTCTAATCTAATACATAGTGGCCATACACCAAATTTATTTAATTATTTTTACCACATAGACATGATAAAGGCAACACAAGACAAGACAACAAGTAATATAAGTTGTAGTAGAGAAGCTAGCTATTCTAATGAAATACATATTAGCAACACTAGTTTGCAATTAGATAGAAGTCAACAAGCAACGGAAATAAAAATCAAAGAACTTAATGAGATAATACAAATTTATAAAAAAATTATACTAATCAACAAGCAACATAACATCTATACTCTAGACCTATAACTCTTATTAACACAATGGGCAAAAATCAAATTTTAAGCATCATAATAATTCATCTTAAGACATATGGTAATTGATAGATCCGCAATTCTAATGTTTTGAAGTTCAAGTTGAAAAGTAGGAAATCAAAATGATTTAAAGACTTTAATCATGTCTTAAGATACAATCAATAATAGTCCTTACAACTAGCTAAAGGAAAATTAATCTATATAAGGAATAACGAATCTTTATTAACACAAAAATAACACAATATATTTACAATAGCAAACCAAGATAAGAAGAGAATAATGAATAATATTTACATCTTGAGCCAACTAGATCAAGATCCACTTTTGATGGATTGGGACAAGCTAGTCACCTTAAAATCTATGCTAATGATGGATGAGATTTAATGATGCATTGAGACTATGAATAAATACTACACAATGAAATACTTGCATAAGAAGCTGATCTCTGAATTAAGTGCCATCAAAGCAATGTCATGTTGTAACACAACTATAGGGTGAAAGAATAAAAAAAAAAAAAAATTATAAAAGATCTTAATTGAAGAATTAATAACAAAATTATTTTAAAAAGTATAAATAAAAAATAAAAAGATAATAAAAATATTTAATATTAATATTTCTTTTTCATAAAAATAGCTTTTATTTACTTCATAAGACCATAAATAAGATAAAATAAGATAGATTTATAAAAATAATATTATAAACATCTTTAAATCAAAATAAAAGATTGTTCTACTAAAAATTATTAAAAAAAATCTTAAATTGGTATCCAAAGAAGGTTGGTTGTAAACTAAGATTGAAACTAAATCTTAGGACACAAAACTATGCACCTACTATAGATAGAGGGTTCTTTTATTGATTGAAGAGTGAAATTGGATAGTAAACTTGATAGGATTTTTTTTAGTATTGGTTTCAAGGTTTTTGAGTTTGTAATGATTTTGTGAGAGCCATGCAAAGTCAAAGTTCTATTCATGTGATTTTGGTTGTTGAAAAATAAAGTGAATTCATATTTTAGAGAATTTTGTGAATTTTATAATAGATCTATAGATGAAAATTTGTGAATTTGTAAACATAGTGGTGTTGAATGTGTGTTGTAAGCTATAGCTAAATTAGACAATTAGATTAATGGTTATTAGAATTAAGTGGATTAGGATCTCAAAAATTGGATTTTGAGGGTCAGTGATGGTTTTTATAATTTTGAGCAAACTGCTAGTTAGATTGAAATGGTTCTTTTTATAAAATTTTAGAACATATAAATGGTACAAAAAATAGCTGCTGATATTGGAAGATTAATATCAAGGTTGGTGAAGGAGGGCGGTTGACATCCAAGCAGATTAACAGCTTTTTTTTCCAATATGTAAGTTGAAATTCCTTCAAATTTTTTATGCTTATTTTTAATAAGTAAATTAAAAATAGATAAGTTTTGAATGAAGATCAATGATTAATTTAACAATTATTGAGATTTTAAAACTACTATAGGATTTAATTAAGATTTTATTAGGACTTATTTAAGATATCTTTAAAATTTTATTAAGATTGGTTAGGATTTGATTAGAGTTTATTTAAAATTATATTAGGATTTTTTTAGGATTGACTAAGATTTGATTAGGATTTCTTCAAGATATCTCTAAGATTTCTTTATGATTTCTTTAGGATATTTTAAATATATTTTAAAGGATTTTTTAATACTTTTTAAATATTTTTTTAAAGATTTTTTAAGGATTTTTTTTAATATTTTAATTTTAGTTTTAATTTTTTTTTATGATTCTTTAGGATTTCTTTAGGATTTTTTTTTATAATTCTTTTAGAATTTCTCTAAGATTACTTTAAGATTTGATTATGATTATCAAAGATTCAATTGGGATTTATTTAGGATATTTTTTTAGGATTATTAGGTTCTTAGTTAGTTACAAAATACAAGTTTCTACAACCAAGTGTCTAGTGCATTCTCAAACAAGACAACACATAATACGACAACAGGTGAAAGAAGCCAAAAAGAAAGAATTCCACAAGTTCTAAAATTCAGATATGGCCTTGACCTCAAGGCATTTGGATTTGAGAAGAATATCCATCCTTTAGATCTGGCAGAGGTATCCTTATTAGCTAGCAATTTTAAGTCTCTAGGGCCAAAAAAAGCTTGTGCCTTGATAAGATTTTTTTTTTTCTTATTATTATTATTTTTTTAATTCTACTATATATTAAAATTGCTTGTATAAGGTTGCTATTATTTTGTCCAAAGTTTGCAACCCCCTAGGCTTGGAAGAAGAATCTCTTCAATTATTATTTATCTTCTTTAGATCTATTGATATATCTGGAGTTTATGATGTGCAGATGGAGGCTTCTCATAGAGCGATGCACATATCAAAATTAGATGCTTTATCTATTGCTAGAAGAAGCAAAACTCTAGAATTAAATTCTTTAAGTGATATAGATGATTCTTTGACATACTTTTATTAAAAGAAGGATAATTTTAGAGCCCTTTCTCATGTAAGTTTTCCAAGATTGAAAAAAAGGCATGTGAGAAGATTTCTATCTCAAGCCAAGAGACATTAAAGGTCCTTAGATTTTCCAAAGATCTTGAGATCCTCAAAAAGACAATTAAAAATAGATAATATGCAATATGATTCTTCTCTTGAATCTTCTTTATGAGATTAAATATCATCTCTTATAATATAAGAAAATTAAATAATATCCCAAAAATTTTGAAATTTTGAAGTTATATACAAAGTATTATTCTAAAATGTGGCATTCTTCTTATATATGAATATAAACTATGTGGATCTAAGGCTCAAGATTTGAAAAAGATTCTTTGACCTAATATAAGTTTTTTTTTTTATCTTAGATGTTGATCCAAGATGTGTAAATAATCATAATAGGACAAGTGTTGGTAGTGTTTGCATCCTTATCTCCTCTTCTATTAAATATTTGATCCACAATATTGGCTCTCTAATACCCAATATTTAAGAGACCTTCAAGATTTAAAAAATATTTTTTTTAATTTTTATTCTAATTTTTATAATTTTTTTTAAGAATCTAAAGAATCTAAAGAAGCCACAACTATCTTGTTTAATAAAATTTCATGCAAGGTCACAAAGAATATGAATATGGACTTATCTAAGCCATTCAATATATATAAAATTGAAGAAGTTATTAAAGACCTAAATTGAATAGCTTAAGACAAAGCACTCGGTCTGGACAGAATAAATATTAAATTTTTTCAAATCTTTTAGCATATTATTGATAATAACTATATTTTTATGATTAACCATGCTTTAATATCTAATATAAATATTAATAATTGTTTTAGAAATTTCTTTAGCATATCTTTGAATATGTAGGATGTTGATCAATTCTTGATCAGTAAAATGATACAAAAATTAGACTACTAATGTTCTATCAAAATCAATGTGATAAGTAGAGCCATTATTGAAAATAATATTCTACTTTTATTATATCTTTTTTAGCCATATGAACTAGATTAACAAAGACTATTCAAAAAATTAAATCTATAATTAAATTTTTTTAGTAAGAAAATAATACTTTAATACAATCCAATTGACTTGTTTATTACAAGGATTGTAAAGAAGGTGGTCTTGGCATCATTAACCTAGAAAAAACCACTAAAGCATTCTTATCCAAATTAATCTTAGTGGTATTTCAACCACGTCAAGTAAATATTCAATAGTTCCTTAGATTTAAAATAATGAATATTAAACCTATTATTTATGAAACTTAGACACCAGATTTGATTTGATCACTTATTACAAATTATAAATAGAATATTAGATTTAAAATATAGAATAAAATTAAAAAAAATATGGATACATATGTATAAGTTCTTTTAGCTCAATCCTCCTACTTTTTTTCATAATGTGTGGAATTACTTCTTATAGTGGGATTTTTATTTTATTTTTTAATTGACATTCATTTAGAATTCCATTAAGTTTTAATTTTTTATTATTTGAGTGAAAAATAGTCTTCATTGTATGAAAAATCTCTTTAAAGAATCAATGGCTCTTTTCACTACAGAAAAAGTAATATCTACATATCACATTTCATCGTTTTATAATTCTATTTGGAATTTTTTCCACATTTATTTTTCAATCTCTTAGAAAGACATACTTCATTATGATATTGTCCTTCCAAAATCTAACAATTAGATTGGATAATATACATTCAAATCAAATCATTTTCCAAAAGTGGTATTTCAACTTCCTTTTGAATATGTTGGTACTAAAGAAAACAAATGGTTTGTCTTGCTTTGTCCTATTGTAATAAGTGTTTTTTGAATAGATATTCAATCTAATAAATTTTGGTCTTCAAACTTGTTTGGCTTTTGATCTGGACTTTGGCACTATATACATTTATTGATCTAAAGTCCGATAGTTGGGAGTTAGCAAAATCCTCTAGATAGTTTGATCAAGCCTATCAATCAATCCTAGAAAGTTTTTAAATAAGTTGAACTTGATCAATATTATTTCATAACAATTCCAATAGAATTAATTGCTATTAAATAAATAATTTGAACAAAATCTTAGTAGAGTAGAATTTTAAATCAATTATAGTTATAAGCTGGGTTAAAATAACCTTACTTTGATTAGTACAAAAATCAATGTCAAATTGGGCCTAAAAATAAATAATCTAAATGAAACAAAAGATTTCAATAAGGTCAGCAAAAACAATGAAGATAAGAGAATTCTTTCTATTTAGATTTGTTGTACACTTCTACTACTTCTATTTAATTATAGTAAATAGCTATTTATTTTGGTAGCTATTTTTTTATTATATTCTAATTTAATATATTTTAATCTAATATGTTCTAACTCAAGTATCAAGTTCTTAAGTAGATTGGATATTCTTGGCCTACTTTATATTTATAATCCAAATTTTAATTTGATTTAGTTTTGTTCTTAGGTGGATGAAGTATATTAGATCTACTTTGGATTTCTTGTCTAAACCCTATTAATTTGGATTTATCAATGGTCTGGACCATACTGGTTTAAATTTATTTACTATTTAGATCCTATTGGTCCTGGTCTAATATTCAATTAATCGGGCCAATTAAAAATATACTAGTAGTATATTATTTAGTTTATATTTATTAAGTTTATTGAACCTTCAATTGATTTAAAATTTTCTTTCACAATCATAATATTCTCTAATTTGGTTCATGCACTAGTTTTATTTTTTATAACAAATAAAAACATAACTAATATTTCTTGGCTAAATATTTTAATAAATTATTTTATAAATTACTTCAATAAATATAATTTTATAATATTTATATTATATATATAATGAATTATATTTTTAAAAATACAAAAAAAAAAATTTAAAAAAATTCAATAACTAATCTTTATATTATATGAATTAAAAATATTTTATTTTTTTAATTCTATTAATCATTAGTAAATAATTAAAGTTTTTATACAAATTGCTACTATTAAATCTATTAAATTAATACTAATATTATATTTAATACTTATTTATACTTTAAAACATGTATCTAAGAAGAAGAATATTGCTACTTTATATGAAAGTTAATAAAACATGTCACAAAAAAAATATTTTATTATGAATAAAAATTATAATAGAAATCTATCATAGAAATCTGTTAATAAACAAAATTTTGTATAAAAAATAAACTTTTATATTAATATTAAGTCTTCTAATATTAAAATATATATTTTAAAAATATAAAAGTATTAGAATTTGTTTTTAATAAAAATTATATACTAAGATATGTATGAATGTATGTTATTTATTATTATATTATTTTATTTTAAAAATTAAAAATTTAAATAATATAATATTAATAGATATAATTTTAAATTATATATCATATTAAATTAGAATTTTATTTATAATAATTAAAAATAAATGAAAAATCATATATATATATATATATATATATATATATTAAAGCTTTTCATGTCAAATAATAAAAGTTAATAAAGATTATACTTAAATTCTTAGTATTATTTGTTATTTAATTTTTTAAAGTTATATTATTTTATTAATATTATATAAAGTTGTAATAAATTCTATTATTGATTATAAGTAACCAAACTATTTTTTATTTTAAAATATTAAATTTAAAAAATATATTTTTTTATATATTTAAATCAGTATATTGAATATTTTTAAAATAATTCTATTGATATATATGTATGTATGTATGTACATATATATAAGTTTTGTTTATCTATAAAATAATAATCAATTTTTTATATTTTTTTAATTAATTTTTTTATAGTTTATTATATTAGATATTAAATTAGATACATATATTAATTATTTTAATTAAGTATATATATATATATATATATATATATATATATATATATAATACTAATATACCATAATTTATTTTTTGAGCCTTCTGGTCTTTATAAAATTTTGACATGACTTTTTTTATTAGATAATATTACACAAAAGAAATATTAAAACCAATTTTTGTCTTTAAAATATTTATTCTACTGTTAATTAAAAATTCACTATATTTTATACTTGATAATTATTATTTTAGAAATATACCTTTCAATATATTTTTTTTCTTTTAGTTGGAACTATGAATATGTATATATATATATATATATATATATATAGATGCACATAATCTTTTAATGAATCTTTATACATTTGTACATTGATCACTTCTAATGATTCTTTTTTAATCTGAAAATTTAATATTACTTTTAAAATCACAAGTTTATTAAAATTTTATTCAAGTATATGATAAATATTTCTATTTATATACTTTTTTTATTTTTATGAGATTATATAATTATATTTAGAATTTAGAATTTAATTCTTTGTAGTAAATTTTAAAATTAAATCTAAATAATAAAATGTATTAAAATTTAGTAATGTGATTAGATTCTAATTTATATAAATCAATTTAATCTTTGAATTTTGGAAGGTCGTTATATTATTAAAGTATATTTTTTTAAGAGATTAAAAAATAAATATAGAAAAAATCTTAAATAAAGTTATAAAATATTAGAATATGGTATGTGGATATTGCTTCTTCTATAGTAAGTGATATCCACATACCATATTGCTTCTTCTATAGTAAGTGAATATATTGGCCCTTTAAAAAGATGTTTTCTATGGTATAGATTATTTGAGTAGAGAATTATAAGTTGATAGAATTCTATATAAATGTCAATTTAAAAAAATTAAAAATTTCATCATTAGAAGCAATTCTATATATTATGAAAGAAAAGAAGAGAGTTGAGCCAAAGAAATTTATACATATATATCCAAAAATTTCCAATTTTATTCGACATCTTAGATTTAATATTCTAGTTATTATTCTAGATAAGTGACAAAATCAAATTTGGTTTCTAAGTTCTGTAAGTAATAGATTTAGCATTCATCATTTAATATGCAAGAACTATTGAATACTTTCTTGGCTTAGTTGAAGAGTTGTTGATATCCATTTAGATAATAGAGCTTTTATAGCATCTTTTGGATTGATGATGTTAAGGCATCCTTCTGCATGAGCTTTACAAGCTTTACAATAAATAGTCCATGCTACTTTGAACCATATTAATGAAAAAATGTTTCTCTACAAAAAAATTTAACCATTGATTTAATCTTTTGATTAGCCTTCATAAAATCAATCTAATCCATATGGCTAAAAAATATATATAATGAGAAAAGTAAAATATTATTTATAATGATGGCTTAACTTATCATGTTGATTTTAATAAAGCATCAATAGTTTAATTTTTGTATCATTTTATTAATTAAAAATTGATCAACATCATATGTCTTTGAGGAGATATTAAAAGAGATTCTAAAGAATTTATTAATATCAATATTAGAAGCCTATGCCCAATCAAATTGATTTAATTATGTTTGTTTGGAAATTTTTTTAAATTGCTAGTATACAATTGATTTGGATTAATTTATATTGAATCCTCAAGCCAAACTGAATTGCTTGATAATATTCACCAAATAGAGAATATTTGTCTTTTCTCTATGGACAATAATTATAAAGTCATTGGTGTATTGGCTAATGACTTATTAATTTGGACTCTAAAAAATAAAAATATCTTGTAGATGGTATTGTTGAATAGCATGTTGATTAGCAATATTAAGATTTTTTTCAATTATAATGAAAAAATAATATGCCAAAAGGCAGCCTTGTCTCATACTTTTTTTAATTAAATTTTTTGTTGTGAAAGCCCTAGTAATGCCAATTAATGTGCTTGCATCTTAAAGACTAATTTTAATCATATGAAGAAAAGAATCATCAGAGCCAAGTGACTCTAATAATTAAAAATAAAATTCTAAGAGACTTTGTCATAGGCTTTTAAAAAATCAATTTTTAATAGAAAGAGGGATTATTTTGAGGTCTTGTTTCAATTAACTATCTTGTGGATGACGAATACATTATCTAAAATAAACCTTAGAAGAATTTTTTTTTTTGATTAAGTTAAATAATCTCTTTAAAAATTGCTTAGAATTTTCTTTAAATTAATTTAGTATAAATTTTGTAAGAGGTGTTTAATAAAGTAATAGGCCTTTAGTTGCCTAACTTTGTATTGTCATCTTTTTTGTATAAAAGAGAAATATGTCATTTAACAATACAATGAGAGAATCAATATATAGCTAAAGCATAGTTAATTATGTCAATATATAATCTTTACCAATGATGTATGAGAAGGTCTAAAAAAATTCAATATCTATTCTATCTGAACTAGTTGCTTTATCTTTAGTAATATCTTTAATAAATTCTTCAATTTTATATATATTGAATGGTTTAGATAATCCAAGCACATATTCATCTCTCTTCTTATTGCTAATCTTTAAATTGGTTGAGAGATACTTGAACTTATTTAAGATAAGTTTGAAGAACAATGTCTTGAAAATTGGCTTGAAGAATAGAATGAGCTTCATGAAGATGACCTTATAATTCAATATTCCATCTTGATTGCAAAAATACTTATTTTTTATAAAAAGACTTGTAAAAATATATAAAAATTTGCATGCGATAAATAATTTTTTTTTTTATTATTATATTGAGATACAATTTCATTAATACATTAAAGAATCCAAGGATTATTTAATCAATAAATATTTATTTTGAAATTAAATAATTCATATTTAGATATTTATAAATTAAAAAAAATTCAATTGAAAGTTAATTAGATAGCACAATATTCTCTCTTATATAATGGTTTTGAATTTGGCTTTTTTTAAAATAAATGGAGCTTAAATAAAAACATATTTAGTCTTGCCAAGGCCCTTATTTCCTCTCTTTTATTATCCCATGAATAGTTCAATATACCATCATGTTTGAAGGTGTCCATTAAGAAAAGATAAAAATAAAAATAATTCTAAACGTTCTTTTCATCTTTAATAATAATAGTCTAATACAAAATAATGATTTTTGTCTTGTCTTCTCAACCATATTTCAATCTCTATGAAAGGTGAATATAATATTAGAAGATAGGTTGTTAACTAAGTCCTTCTAAAATTAGTATTATTCTTATTTTTTATTAAATACATAGATATTTATAATTTTAATAGATTTTCTAAAGATACTAGTAAGCGTGATCCATAACATTCTATTATACATGAGAGCTTCTATATTACTAACTAAATATTTAATTTTTGGAGATATTAGTAAACAAACACATCCAACTTTTGTACCATCAAAATTATATACATAGTCTAGGGCTGGTGTCAAAGACAAGACGATATAGAGCAAGAGACTTGGACTAGAACAAGGTTTCAAAGAAGAAACCAATAAGAACTTGAATTAAGTAGATGAGTATACAAACATCACCAAAAAAGGTAAGTTAGAACTCCAAGTGATGCATTGTTGAGACTGAAGTATTTTTCAATCTTGACTCCTATATATATATTCATGTTTAGAATGCTTCTTGAGTGGCTTCCATTAAACTAAGAAGCTTCTCAAGCAGCTTCTATCAACTAGGAAGCTTCTCGAGCAGCTTCTACCAACTAGAAAGCTTCTCGAGCTACTTTCACCAACTAAGAAGCTTCTCAACCAACTTTCACTAATTCAAGAGCCTCTAAAATGTTCTAGAAGATTCTATGAACTTGCAAAGTGTATATTCTTAATAGTTGCTTCTAAAATGTAAAAGCCTACATTAAGCCACAAAAAATTGCATAATTCTTAGACCTTTAATCCATATAACTTGTGCTCTTGGAAAAGAATTATATTACATTTTAAAAAATATATTCTAAATATAATTATAAAGTTTTAATATTTTTAAAAGATTATTTAATTTTTTCATATTATAAAATAAAATCTTTAATTTTATAAATTATTAGAAGAAAAGAAGCTTGAATATATTTTATTAATAAATAATTACTTTCTTGGAGATTTAAAGTATTTTCTTTCTTAAGATAATGACGCACACTGATTATCTTTTTTGAATCTATAAGAATTAAGATGTAAAGGAATTTTTAAGTTGCACAAGGAAATATTATTTTTCAATGGCTCAAGATCTATATTGTATGAATCAATAAGATAATAGGATTGAAAGCTTGCCTTCCAAGGTAAAGAGCTTTGAATTTAATTGTTTAGCTTGAGGATCTTTGGTGGATTATTCAAGCCTCTAATTTTGTATATAATAACATTTAACTTCATAAGATATTTAGTGTAAAAAGTTCATATTCTATATCCACTTTTATTTCTAGCTATCTTTTTGGGAATCTAAAACAAATCTTTTTCTTCAATGTAGATCTTTTTTTCCTCTTTCTATTCAATCTAGAAGAATTGGAAGAAGAGAGTGCTTTTGAATTGTCATCTATTTCAACAAGAATAGAAAAATTAAAATTCATATGATGAGGATCAACTTGATAGTTAACTTGTATATTTTCCTATTCAAAGAAAAGAGATCTAGGTCCACATATTATATCATATTATGAAGAAGAAAAGTTATCTTTATATAGAGAATTTAAATCTAAAATTCAATATTATCTAGCAATATTGAATGCTTCCAACTTTAATTTGTGTGTTGTGTACAAAGATGTTTTTTATAAAAAACCACTAAAAATTATCTAATTTGAAACTTTGATTATCTAGAAATTTGATATAGTAATATTTTTTGGGGATTAGAGCACCTCTTCTATCCTAGATGCTAGCTCTTTTATAAAGCTATTTGAGAACCTCTAGAAGCAATAAGATCTCTTTTTAAAGATCTGGCTTATATGTAGAGGCTACAATGTCTTAGGCATTTAGATCTATTAGGATTGAGATCTTAGAGTCCATTAGACCCTTTAATATAAACATATTTGGAACTCAGATTAAAAGATATCCACGTTTCAAGTCCTCCATTATATTCAAGATATGATAGATTTTCTATCACTTTTATGTTCATATTTGGATTGATTCACATTTGCAAAGAAGTCACCAATTAAAAATGTGACCAAGATCCCTCAAATCCCAACTATTTAGAAGAATTTTGATTTAAACTACCTCTCATACTAATTTGATTTGCATTCTTTTTACTACCTTTGATACTAGATCAAGCCTCAATAATAAGTAAGAGACATTTAAATCCAGGATTGCTACATTTTCTATTGGTTGAAATTGTGTCATTGATTTTTTTAATCAAATTACTAATAGAAATAATTTATTGAGTCTTTGCTATCATTGATAGTCTCAATGTTATATTGTCTTATTCTATGATATCCTCCCATGCAGCTAATGAAGTTGCTAATTTTTCATTCTATACTTGAATTCCTACATGACCATTTTTGAGGATTTTAGTATCTAATATATATATATATATATATATATATATATATATATATATATATATATATATATATTTTTTGCATGTAATTTACAAGCTTGATTTGATTTTTGAATTAATATTATAAGATTGTAAATCATATGAAAATTGAAAGACAAAGGTGGTATTCCATAGATGTTGCTCTTTTGTATTGTTGGATTTTAATACACATAGTCAAAGCGGCTGCTTTGGAACTAGTAATTGTTATTTGATAAAGTGTTGGCCTTATCTAAAATAAAGTCTACAATTTTAGTTATAGGAGCTAATGTGATTTTAATCACAATGTGTATTTTTTCACTTGCTACTTGTGTGATCTATAATGAATTATTTCTTTGATGAAGCATTAATAGCAATGACTCCACATAGGTTGATAATGCCAATGTATTTTGTGGAATGTTAGTACTAGCTTATAAGACTACCAATTCACCCTACAACATATTGAGGTTGTCTTGATTAATTGCAACCTTATCATGAATATCATCTATTATGTTAATTACTTAAATATTAATAAATAATTATATAATATAGTGTTGGCAAGTAGAATCCTTGTAATCCTCTCTTTTCTTGTGTTTCACCAATGTAAAGTCTTTTACATCACCTTAGATAGGTTCAAAGGACGATATAGGTTCATACTTAGAAGTTGTAATTGTGGCTCCAAAGATTCTTTGTTTTTTTGCCTAGCTTCCAATACTTTTCTAAATTTAGCTACTATATTATGAACCATATGTAGAAATTCTTTCAACAGACTTTTTAATACAATCTAAGTCAAAATTTTGAAAGAATAAAAAAAAATTGCCATCTAAATTTTATATAACTTGTAAATCAAATTTAAAGTCCTATGCTTGAAAAGTGCAATATCTAAAAGATGAGTTGAAGGATGATATAATTAGAACATAGTACATTATCTCTTTTGAAGAAGCTTTGACATATATATAACTACAATCAATATTTTTTTTAAGATAAATATTACATTTTAAAAAAAAAATTAGTGTTTTCTTTCAAGTGTCTAATCCATTGGCTTTCAATTTGCTTCTAATGAAACAAGCTATAATAGTAGATTTACAAAGCTTATTCACCTCTTTTTTAAACTATTTCTTTATTTATGGCTATATTTCTTGACTTAATTTTGAAAAGCAATCTGGCATAGCTGCAAACAAATCGAAAAAGAAAGTGATTCACTTGACAATTGTTGAATCATGTGAGGATGCCTATTATGGTAGAATCCATATGATGTCAATACTTTCTATTTCTTAGCTAAGCCTATTGGATATTAATACTTTGTGTGTTTGTCTATTGAACTTTAATCAATGTATTTTATTGCAAATCTTCTAATATTATGCTTAATTTTATCATTGTGTGTCATATTGTAAAAAATAAATAATAAAAAATAAATCCGTAGATTTTATCTTCTTAGTATTCTTCTTACTAAAATGTGTTGCTACTAGCAATTGTGTGATGGATAACATAGTAACAATTAGAATTACAACACATCAAACTATCAAAGACACAAACTAAAATACATACGTAAGTTAATAAAAAACTATGTCAAAAGAAAATAACAAGATAAAAATAAAAAAGTATATATATTCAAAAAAGAACTAGAATGGCTATTACCAAAAATTAGAAAATACATGAGACTCTTCAACTAGACTAGAAATAAGAAAAGAATTGACAAGAATAAAGAAGGCTTCACTCTTGTCTCTATTTATACTATCTATCTAAGAACTACATGGTGATATTCTATAAGACCTCTTACACGTGTTTAATTTGCAAGACATGTCTCAAACTTGTAAGACAAGTTTTTCACATGTGCGCCACATATTTTGCTTGTTCCGCAAGCTACTAACATGTGTGACACATGGCTAGCTAGTTCCATAAGCTATCAATATATGCAATACATGACTAACTTGTTGACCAAGTTTTTAACCTACCAATCACCTATAGACATGTATAAAGGTGATTCCGCATCTATAAAGCTTCTAAGAAGCTTTTTTCTAATATATTATCAAATTAATTTATTTTATCTACTTCTATTAATCTATATTAACTAGATAATTATTAGAGTAAATCTTATGTCCATGACACTACTCTTCCTTCTAGAGACGAGTTCTACAAGAAGCGGTGATTAAATATTGAGGAAGTCCAAGATATGTCAAATTATATTTGCCACATATTTTGATCTTAATTCCCTTTAAAGATAGTTGATAGGTCCTTTCAGCCATCGATAGTGTCCCATACTAAGGCGAGAGGACTACCCTATTATTTGATCATTATTGAGGCTTTCATAACTTCTTTCAAAGAAAACATTTAGAACACCAATAGGAGTAGTTCCTACCTCTAAAAGTATCACCAAACATTGGAAGTCTCTTTCAAGGTCATGATACCAAACTCGTTGTATTTTGCTATCAATCCGAGGAATGACATGTCATTCTTGAGGGTTCTCATCTTTATTCTATCATCTTTGAACGTTATGACAGTCATAATGCCTCGTCCGATAAGTCAGCAAATAATGGCTCTTGAGCTGAATTTGCTAGTTGTTGATCTTCCATCTCTTTAGAATAAACAAATCCAAGGAAATAACAACAATGATACAAGGTAGGATGAAACTTCTATAGAACCTGTTTTGCTTTATAGTAAAGATTTTCTTCATTCTTTATCTTAATTTTGATAAATGTCATTAATAAAATGCATTGACTTTTATTGATGCATTTGCTAGATTCTTAGATGGCTCCCATGTGCATTTATTAATATCATATCTCCGCCAATGTACAAGATATTCCAGTCGATTTCAACGCCGCCTTGAATTTAAAATCTCTTTGACCTCAAATTCTTCATTGTTATCTATTTCTATAGGAGGTGGTGGCATTTGTCTTCTTCCTTGTATATCTATTGTCTTGTATGGCTTGAGTAGTGACACATGGAATACAAGATGGATCTTCATAGATTTTGATAGACATAATTAATAAGCAACTGGATTGATTTGTTCACAAATTGAAAAAGGTTCAAGCCTACAATAATCCAGCTTATCGCAAGGATGGATAGTCTTGATATTATGATGAAGTAACCATACCTTATTGCCTATGTGGAATTGAGGTTATTCCTTGTGATAGACATTTGCGTTGATTTTTTGTCGTTCTTCAGCTTTCTTTAGTTGTGCCTTTATTGTTGTATGTAGTTCTAACAAACGATTTGTCAAATAGTCCGCTGCAGGATTATCAGCTTTTGAAAAGTCAAAAGTATCAAGTCATAGATGATATCCGTAATTTGTAAAGAATAGAGTTTGTTGAGTAGAAGTATATACCAAATTATTATAAGCAAATTGTCCCAATGGCAAAAGAGTTGTTCAATCATTTTAATGGTCATAGATGGTATATCTCAAATATTGCTCGAAAACTTGATTTACTCATTTTATTTGTCTATAAATTTGAAGGTAGAAAGTTCAGGATAATTTTATATCCATCTTCAATATTTTAAAAAGAGTCCTCTAAAACCTTGATATAAATTATATTCCTTTGTCTGATATAATATTCTTTGGTAATCCATGATAGCGATAAATATTATCAAAGAAGAGTTTAATTGTTTTTTCACCTGTAATAGATTTTGTACATGGTACAAAATGTGCCATCTTGGTAAAATGATCTACAATCACAAATATAGAATCATATGAATTTGACTTTGAAGGATCTTTGATAAAATCCATAGAAACACAAGACCAAGGTTGTTCTGGTAGAGGTAATGGTTGGAGAAGTCCGTAAGGCAGATGACGAGGAGTTTTTGATCTTGAACAAATGTCACATGACTGTACAAACTCTTTAATAGCCTTCCACATCTGAGGCCACCAAAAATCTCTCGATATTAGCTCCAAAGTCTTAGTATATCCAAAATATCTTGCCGTAGGAAGGTTATGATGAGCTTTTAGAGCACGTAGTCGTGCTGCGTCTTTTGGAATATATAGACATCTTTCAAAATAGAACAAATTATTCTTGAATTCAAACTTAGAAGTATCATGAGACTTAGATGAATTATTCTTAATTTCATGGATAAGAAGATCTAAAGACATATTAGACTAGATTTACTTGATAAAAGTAGAATTAATAATCAATGTTGATTTTATTGCTCAAAGATGAAATTGCTCTAGCTTCAAGAGGATTGTTCTTTGTTAATCAAAAGCTGAATTTTTTTCTTTTTGTACAAGATAAAAAAACATCTAGAAATGGCATCAGACAAACCTTATTGTTTTCCTAGCCGATAGGTAATAATAAACTTGAATCTTGACAAAGACATGTTTCAACGAGCCTAGCAACAATTCAATACACATGCGAACATGAAATACTCGAGGTTCTTGTGATCCATATATACGGTGATTGGATTAGAAGCTCCTTCCAGATAGTGATGCTATTCTTGAAAAGAATCCACAATTGCAAGAAATTATTTATCATAGATTTTGTGATTGATCTCTACTGTTGAAAATTTCTTGGAATGAAAAGCTATTGGGTGAAGTTTGTCATCTTCTCCCATTTGTGATAATATTGCCCCTAAAACAAAGTCTAAGGCATTTGTTTCCATAAAAAATGTCTTGTAAAAGTTGACGCTATACATGATTGGTGCAGAAGTAAAAGCTATCTTCAAAGCCTCAAACAATACTTTTCTTTCTTTACTCCATTCGAGTTTGTCCTTACAAGTTAAGTGTGTAAGTGGAGCTATAACTTGAAAAAAGTTCTTAATGAAGATTTTATAGTAATTGGCAAATCTCAAAAAATAGTGCACATCTCTTATTATTTTTGGAATCTTCCAATCTATGACTGTCTGGACTTTTTTACAATCCATTTTGAGACCATCATTCGAAATGATGTATTCTGAGAAGTCAACTTGAGTAGTGTGAAATACACACTTTTTTTTATCTTGGCATATAACCCTATATCTCTAAGTTTTTATTACACATGACAAATATGAAGTTCATGTTCTTCTATATTTTTAGAATAGATTAAAATGTCATCTAAATATTAGACAATGAAGTTATCAAGAAACTCACAAAAAATATTATTTATAAGATGTTGAAAAGCAGTTGGTATATTTATAAGTTCAAAAGGTATGACATTATATTTGAAATGTCTATACCTTATTCAAAATGTAGTCTTCCATTCGTCACCTTCTTTGATGCGCACTAGATTGTATGCTCCTCTTAGATCTATTTTTGTATAGACCTTGCCTTAGTTCAATTAATCAAGAAGTCCAGATATCAAAGGTAGAGGGTACCTATTTTTTATAGTAATCTTGTTGAGCCCTCAATAATCTACACACATCCATAGTGATCCATCTTTCTTCTTCACAAACAAGATAGGAGCTCCTGCTGGAGATTTTGAATAGCATATAAAATTCTTGGCCAAGTTCTCATCAATGTATTTCTTACATTCAGCCAATTCATTCTAAGATAGACTATAGATCAATCAAAATGGAGGTTGACTTCCCTCTTTGAAATAGATTGAGCAATTATATGGACGATGTTCCAAAAGAATGTTTACATTCTTCTTGTCTAAAATGTCTTGATAATCTTGATATTGGCTTGGAATGCCACTTGAAGTCCTTCCACTATTAGAAATGGATGTAGTATAAATAATAAAAGATGATCCTTCTTTTGCTTCATTCATAAATGCTTTTGCACCTATAAGTACGGATTTTATTATACTAGGCTTATGGTTTGTTACTTGATTTATAGGACTCTTATTAATACTTTGAAAAAAGCCAAGTCTATGGAAAATCCAATCTATTTGAGGGTTGTGCTTTTCTAACCATGATAAATCTAAAATGACTAAATTAGAGGGAGATTTAATTATATTAAATATTACACAACTATTATGACCATCTATTGTTATATTTATAGGAAAGATTTTATAAGTAATATTTCTAGAAGATATCGAGTGACCATCTATAACTTCTATATGTATGGATTTAGTTTTTTGTATTGAAGATATTCTATGACTTTTAACAAATTCTTTATCTAAAAAACATGATGAGGCTCCTAAATCTAATAAGGTAGAGGCTTTGTGATTTTTAGGTCCCATATAGACATCTATTTTAAAACAAGGAGAGGATTCTGAGGAGATGATAGGACTTTTACTAGGAATTGTACAAGATTCCAATTGCACAATCCTTATTATAGTTGGACAAACTTATTTTTTGACATATTATCTTTTTTGACAGTTGTATTTCTCATCTTGTGGTTGCATCATTTCTTTGGATAATGTTGAGCAATGTGCTTAGGTTCTCCATAATATAAACACAATTATTCTTGATGACGATGAATCTTTTCTTGTTCAGTAAGAAATTTGAAACGTACCACGTCAATTTGTATGTCTTTTACTTCTGAATGTACGTATTGAGAAGACATTGATGTTGTCATTGTATTATAGTAACGTTAGGGCTCTCTTGTACGGCTCTCCAATGAAAATTCAAAAAGTCGATTGTCATACTTCACAGCAAAATCAATTACTTGACTCAATGTCTAAGGATCGGATAAGTTGAACATCAATTTCTTTACTTCATATTATAATCCATAGAGAATTTGGCTAGTAAGCATAGCATCATTCTACTTGGTGTCAATTATTATTTGTCAAAATTGTGAAGCATATGATATCATTGATCGATTGCCTTGTCATAAGATACGGATCTTATTAGTTGCGATATAAATTGCATCATATTTTCCATACATAGATCAAAATTCTGCTAAAAATATCTTCAAATTATCCAATATTAGATCACGTTATTCTGTTTTAAGAAAGGACAAAAATCATGATAAAGCAGTACTTGACAATAGTGTTCCAATAAACCTGACTTGTAATCCTTGGGTTGAATAACTTTAAGATTGAAGTTCAATTGCCAGTTGTACTTGATTTATGAATCTTTGAAATTTAGATCTGGTGCCATCAAACTTCTCTAGCAAACTAATCTTTAATTCTTTGATGCTTGAATGATGTTCAATCATAGGTAAAGTGGTATGGCTTAAAGCAGCTCGAATCATCTCTATATCTTCACTTCCTGCTAATCTTGTTACTCCTTGTAGTGGTGTATTGAGTTAATGCATTGCAAGTATTAATTCTCTCATTTGTTCTTGCATTTGTGCCAGTGCATTCTTTATTTTAGCAAGCTCTGCGATGATACCACAATAGAAAAAGAAAAAATATCTACTCTCACTATAAAATAAAACACTCAAGAATAAAAGAAAAAATTCTAGAAACAATATCAGTTTAGAAGTGGATAATCCACAACTTCTAATATGCTTATATCTTATCAAGAGAAAGAATTAATCTACTCTCAATTAAGAAGAGACAAAGCTCTGATATTGTAATTTCTTTCTTGTTAATCTGTCAAGAATACAAATTAAAACTGATGTATAAATTAATAAAAAAATATGTCAAAAGAAAATAACAAGATAGAAATAAAAAAATATGTATATTAAAAAAAAACTGGAATAGCTATTGCCAAAAATTAGAAAATACATGAGATTCTTGAACTAGACTAGAAGTAAAAAAAGATTTGATAAGAGTTAAGAAGGCTTCACTCTTGTCTCTATTTATACTATCTATCTAAAAGCTATATGGTGATATTCTATAGGACCTCTTATACGTGTCTAATTTGCAAGACACGTGTCAAACTTGCAAGATAAGTTTCCCACATATGCGCCACGTACTTGGCTTGTTCCTCAAGCTACCAACATGTGCAACACATGGCTAGCTTATTCCACAAGCTATCAATATGTGCGATACATGACTAGCTTGTTGACTAATTTTTTAACCTACCAATGACCTATAGACATGTATAAAGGTGATTCCGCATCTATGAAGCTTCTAAGAAACTTCTTTCTAAGATGTTATCAAATTATCTTATTTTATTTACTTCTATTAATCTATATTAACTAGATAATTATTGGAATAAATCTTATGTTTGTGACATAAACACAATCTAAAATCTAAGCTCTAGTTCTCCGCTCTTATATCAAAGAAAAAAGCTTCATCTCTTTTGTTATATTTCAATTTTGATTATAACTCTTGTAGTGATTTTATTTAATAAAAAATATTATTAATCAACAATACATTATTAAAAAAAATTAGTATCTTAGATACACTTTGTACTTAACAGACAAGATGAGAGGCTTTAATTTTTAAATATTTTGATTTGTTAAAATTAAAAAACCTCCTTAAATTGGCAATATACTTAGAAAATTAAGTTTAAAGATCTTAAGAATAAAAGATGAGGTAGAATATATTATTTTCCAATGTGGCTTGAATAATATTGTCTCTTACAATTTCCATTAGATCTATTTTAAAGAGATGATTTTCAAAAAAATTTGAAGAGCCATAATAAAATAAATGCTTAAAATAACTATTAAAAAAATCAAGTTTATAATACTTCTTATAGTTGTTTGAATTTAGATATAAAGTTATATATTCAAATTTATAATAAAATAATGATTTGATTTATTTTATGGCCTCTTTTTATTACATAATATATCCAATAGCCAAGGCTTTTTAAAGAGGGCTATTTTTTTTACCAAGCATAAGTCTTTAATAAGGCTTTAGAACCATGGCTTTTCAATGTGAGCTTTTAGGTATGAAGTGTCCCTTTTACATGTAAAATCATTTTATATAATTTTAAAAATAATCCAAAATTATATTTTTTAAAAAATATTTTGTAATAAAAATATAAATATCTATAAATGGTAATCAAATAAAATATTACTTCTAAAGTTTAGTAGGAGATCTATCAAATTCTATAAATTTTGTATATAATTACTATTAAAAAGACTTTTTGTATCTTTCAAAATAATAAAGATAAGTCAATATTTTTACTATGTAAATTTAATAAATCAAAAAATAAGAATATAATGATAAATTTGTTATAATAAGATATAAAAAATTATTTTTCATATTTTAAATATTATTTTGTTTAATCAAAGTAATTTTAAAGAAATTTAGTGCTATTTTCTATTAAAATCTAAAAGTTACTAATGTCATTATTGTTGGCTGTTGAACCTTGTCACTTACCACATGTAAAAGAAAAAAGAAAAAACCTAGATTATGATTTTGAATATGGATGAGATAGAACAAGCACATTGAAATAAGGTGAAGTCAATGTGAGGACAAAGTAGTATTAAGAGTATAAAAAGAGTCTACCACATAGAAACAAATAGAATCTTATATAAGATAGATTTTGTAAAGCAAAAGCATAAGAAAATGATTTAATCTTACATATATATATATATATATATATATATACTTTGATTTAATCTTCTTCTTTTTTGATTTAATCTTATATATATATATAATTTTTGATTTAATCTAATTCACAACTTAGACTTTGTAAGGAATTATTGCTCACATGATCTGAGAATATCCAAAGGCTATGTGTACCCACTAGTGGATGCTAATAAATAAATATTTATTTATATACACACACATATGTTCTTGTGTGTCTCTTCAGATTCTGCAAAAAATCATACCACAATTTTATGTATTCCCTTTCTTGGAGGTCATCCCAAATAATAATAATAATAATAATAATGCCTTTCAGCACTCTGGTTGCCATAGAATGAGAATTTGCAATGAATACAATTAAATAACAATAAAATAGAACAAATCACTAAAGAAGCATTATATTCTCTCAGAAATTTCATCATGAAGCCAATGATGAGAGAGTTTTATTTTATTTTATTTATTTTTATCCTAATGGCTTGTGTGGGTCCCTAGCATGATTCTGGGGAAGTCGTTTGTCAGAGAACATGGTGCCCCAGGGGACTAAGGTTTGGCTGACTTCGTGGACCCAATAGAACCCCACTGTCAACAAAATTAGGGTTAGAAGGAAAACTATAAACTACTAAGAATGAAAGAAAAGAATGAAAGAAACCTCGATTCTAGAGCCCATTGCCTATTGTGGCAGAAGCAAACTCTGCTACAACTGAGCAGAGGCAGCTCATACCTGACACAATGACAACTCCCACTCGCTGTTTTTCTGACACGGTCCCCTCTACTTGTCAGACTCGATGAATCCCATGTTTAGGATATAGGGTTTTGGGAACCAACACAAGTTGGGCAAAAAGCTACACTCATTGACATATCCTGTGCAAGTGGTTAATCTCACTGAATCTATCAAACCCTATATTCGGACCTTGGTTCTGTCAAATGCCACACTGGCACGTAGTGTATATTTATATATAGATAGGGAGATAATAAAGGTAGAAATCGTTAGCATGTTGAAGGTTTGAGTGTATCATGGCTTTTCTGAAGAACATTAATTCCAGTCAACAAAAAACAAACGATGAAACAATAAAGAAATAAATTAAATGTTTGGTGAGCAGTAAAACAAGAATAGTATGGTTTTATCAGAGAAGTTCATATAAATGGGGAACTTCTCAGCTTCAAAATTTTTATTTTTTATTTTTTATTTTTTTTTATTATTATTTTTTGAACAACGTGCCTGTCTGTGGCATCCCACTGCGCTTTTTTCCGAAAAAATATAATATATTACTAAATAACTAAATAAAACTCCGACAACATTATGTTTTCTTTTAAAATCCTTATTCTTTGTTAGTTTCCCACAAACCTAAAAGCATGTAATTTTTAAACAAAAACATGTAAGAGATCAATGTTTGTATTCGCCGAAACGATCATCCCTCTACTTTTATTTAGTTTGTAACTCATATTCCTTCATAATCTAAATCAATGAAATTAGCAGTTATTCAAAGTCAAAAACACAGTGCAAGACAGTCAAAGTTTGAGGCTGGAGGTGACAGACTCACGGTGTGCCTACATGGCATGAGGGAGAGAGATGAATAGATGGATGGATGAATCTGACTCTGATTGCCCCAAATCCAATAGAATTGGGCAAGTCTGATCTGGAATTTTAAGTTTTAGATTATAAAAATCAAGAGTATAGAAAACTATAAACAAGTTCTGATAATGATGCAGGGTTATGTGTGCTGTACCCCAAAGGTCCTCCATGAATGGAGACCAAAAGGTGCATTTATAAAGGACCTCTTCACAAAGAAGACTGCGAACTACAAGAATTGAATAGGGAGTTGGGTGAGGTGGTGGCTTCAAGAGGACAAGTGGAATATTCATGGGAATGTTTATATTCCCATGAATATTTGTTGTCTTTTTTTCATTCCTTTTAATGGAGGAAGCTTTGTGGGGAATAAGAAGAGAAGGCTTTCATTAAAATCTGCCTCGTGTCCTGCGCAAAGAGAATATTTCAGTGCCACTTGGGAGTGGCCACTCATCCCATCATGGGGTCCACGTGGCATCGCCTAGGAGTTCTGCAGCCGCCAGAAGTGAGACAGGGAAATTATTTAAGGAATGAGAGATAAAACAGCTATTTATAAGCCTCGGCACACATGAAGTGCATGGAATTTGCGCCTTCTGCCAATGACTCTAGGTGATATTTTTTTTAATATTTTGTAGATGTGGGTGTTGATGAGATTGAAGAAACATGAAAATATCTGAAGTATGAGTATGATTAACTAAGTGTGTACGTGTGTGAATATATATATATATATATATATATTCATTTGAAAACATAAGAATGCAATATTCAAACCTCCCAAAAAGATGACCAATCCAATTTAAGTCATTTAAGAAACTAAATATATTGTTGACACATATATATATATTTACTGTAAAACATGTAAACAATGCATGAATATTTAGAAAGAAACGATAATTTTTTTTATCCTCCACAACTGGAAGTTTATATTGATTGTTACAACAAACATTTTTTGAAATAATTACATGGCCTTAAATAAGTTGTAAACATTTTATATCTCATGCCTACCAAAAATATTGAGTTTTTTTATCAGTAAAATTCTAGTTGTTTTGACACGAAGTTTTACATTGAATGATACATCTTGTTATTATCCTAACCTGTGAACGAGGGATATCTCGAAGGTCATTCATTGAAGTTTTACATTGAATGAGCCATGAACGAGGGATATGTCGAAGGTCAACATGCATTTTTTTCAGACATGCTTTCTTATTGGGTTGCCTGGAGTTTGATGAGAGCACCGTTAACACCAGTAGATTCGGTCGAAGTGCATCGTGTTCTGTAACCTCTGCGCTGGTTCACACAGATCTAAACGATTCAGATTTACTATTCTTAAGAAGATTTAGCGGAGATTTCACAATGTCTCCTGTTTGACACCAGATGGCACAAGAGAATGGCCAGCCACCAAGTGTGTGCAAACGCTACCAATTGCTCCGAATTAAAGAGCTTTACAGAACTTGATGGGCTGGACTGTGCTTGTGTACGAATACTTCTGCTATCCAGTGTCCGGTGGAGACGATTAAGCAGCACTTTACGCTAAAGCTTCGGCAGTGAAAGGTTTCCACTACTAGTTTCGTAACATTCGTCCGCTTTCAAGTCTCTGGATCATAAGAACGGAGAATCAGTGCACTCTGGAACACAAGCTCGAAGATGAATCATCAGCTGAAAGTGAATCCAATCAACGGTTCGAAGAAAGCAGCTTTCTCAACAGCCTTTCTACCGCAGTGTTGACTGATCATCCTGATGGAGCTCCACGACGTACACGAACAATTCTGATCCAGGCCTTGAAATGGCAAATTTCGAGTACAGCGGTACCTTATTGCTTGGAAGCGGCTTTTAAACCAAATGTTACGGATATTTTGAGGTGGAGGACAACGATTTTTGTCTAGAGATAGTACGTATAGGCTATTAGAACTTTATCTTTATTTTTAATTATTTATTTAGATTTTTGAAGATAACGCCAGTTTCAATGTTCGCTACATATCTCGAAACAGAAACTCTCGTTGAGAATGACCGTTCAGGATACGATTAGCTTCTCCATGTCGCTAAATAACTTCATCGAAGAGAGTTTTGTTTATAGTTGGGGGGCACTTTCTCAACAACATTAGTCTTCTTCATGACACATTCATTCTCCTACATGAGAACAATTGGTGTCGACAGGGGCTATGGAAACAGTGATGCAGAGCACACATTCTTCCTGTGTTATACAGAACAGAAAATTCCAATCCTAGAGCTGTCTGCAAGCGTTGCTCACCAACAGCTATAACTCATTTTTCAACCCTGGAAGAAGAAAAATTAAGACTGACAAACACAAACTTCTGCCTGTCCCTACCGCTGTTCCAGACCAAAGACGACAGCTCATTCAAAGACCCCTGCCTCAGCGTAGGTAGTGGATTACACGAGGACAGAAGACCGAATACCAAGAGAGTTGAACAATTCAATGCTCTTGAAGTGTTTATCCAACTGCACACATGGGGAACCGAAATGAATTCAACTGCAACTTCAGTTTAACTGCTGCTTCTTCATTTGAACTGGGTCATATTCTCTCCACACCAACTCATAGCATTGTAGTCGTACCTGAATTGATGTTTCGCCCTATAGCGACTTCTGGTTCCATTGAAATAAATGTATAACATCATTTTCTTTAAGCTAGAACATTGAAAACGTGCAGCAATCGTGTGTTCAGGAAGCAGTGACGATGGCATGAGTTGGTCTGACACCTGAGACCTGCACAGGTCAGACACCGGACCATGTCTCAATGATGTTGACTAGGAGTGTAATAAAACTCGACTGGCAAGGTTGAACAAGCCTGACTCCATCGCACGTGTAATCTCTTCACACAGTTGCCGCCAGGTGGATAAGAACCGAAAGGATTGTTACCTGCTCCCACTGTTCGGAGATCCAAAACTCGACGGTGCCCGGTGATCGTTCGAAGAGGCCTGAAGGTCCCAACAGATCACATCCGGAGACTGTTCGAACAACATGATTGAAGGAGGAATATAATAGAATGTGGTCATAATGAGAAGCTTTCATAGAGAATTAGAGTTTTGTTGAACTGCATTGGTTTGACGTTACTCAAAACTTTGGTGCCTACAGACGTTACACAGTTGCTATGGATTCATGCTTGGATCATTTTTAATGCTCCAGTGAATGTTGTATGTTAGAATTCTTCACCACCAGGTTGTGCACACCTCCATTCACGATGAGTAGGGTGCTTGGCAACTATCTGCAGTCTGCACATCTAAATTCACTTGCTGGAAACATTCTTCTTCTTCTTCTTCTTCTTCATCATGTCTCATGGCATAGGTGCTGTTTTCAAAACCATGGCATTGAATGCTACCAAGAGCCCAGTCCCTGAAGCCATGTGCAGTCTAAAGTGAGCAACCAATCCTTCATGAGTTGTCTTGATAGCCATCTTGCAGAGCTATGGTTGTAGAAGGTAGAGACTTGAAGACTTCTCATTGTTTGAAAATATCATTTTTATTTTGACACAAAATGGGGTATATCTAATGTTTTGGATTAATTAAAAAGTTAAGGTACATGGCTTCTTAAGTCCTTCCACCCAACATTTCAAGCGGGAGGGACCAAATGATACCAAGGCATTTAAGTTTGGATAGAATTTTGGTTGCAAAGATTTCTTGTTGCCAAGTAAATGCTTTTGATGGGCTAGAATATCTTTGGCTTGATATTAATTTGCATATTAATAATATAACTTAATTTCAAATGTATTTTTCTTAAAAGTATTCTTAAAATCTTTGTAGAGTTGTTTTTAGATGTTCAAGGCATTTATAAAATACAATTAGAACACATGCTTAAATTGCTTTTTGCTTGCTATATATTTAATGCCATCTATTGGTGCCAAATTAACCATATAAGTATTTCTTCTTTTTTAGCTCTTGGTTTAAATTAGATATCTTTTTAATTAAATCATAAGTCTTATAATAATATATTGTTCTATTTTGAGTCTTGCAAATTTCACCCATTATGCATGTACTAAAAAATAATTCTATAATTTTTTTTATTAGTTATTAAAAAATTAGATTAAATTTTTTAATAATATTTAAGAAGTCAAACTATAACTCATATATTAATCCATAAAATATTTTGGTTGATTATTTTAATTTATAATTTTTTTAAAATTTTAAGACCATTCAAATTATTTTGACATATTTTTTTAATAAGTTAGGATATATTTATATCTTTTTCATAATTTTTTCTCTCTATTTTTTTTTAATAATATATTATAATATGATATTATTAATATTTTTTTAATATAATATATTAAGATTTTTAAAGATTTAGATATAAAATATCACTCATTTTTTTAAATCCCTATTTGAGAGATTTAAAGTTGAAAGACAAATAAAGGGATATAACCATCTCTCTTGCCAAATAAATCTATTTAGTCTTTTTTTTTTGTGGAACTTGAATGCTCATTATTGTGTAATATAAAAATCAACCAAAGAATGCACTAGGCATTTGATTATGGAAGGATTTGATCTTATCTTGAAGTTGGATTTACAATCCAAAAATAATATGTAAGGTATTTAGAATTTTTTTTTAGCAATCTTGAATAACTTAAATAAACTTCCAATTATCTTAAATATATCCTATCAACCTTAGAAAAATCTTAGATATATCTTATCACGCTTTAATCAACTCCAAATAAACCTTAAATAATCCTAAATAATTCTAATTAAATCCTAAAGAAATCCTAAAGAAATCCTAATTAGCCTAAAAGAAATTATAAATAAATTCTAAAATAATCATAAAAAACTTCTAATCAAATTTTAATTAATCTTAAATAAATCATAATAAAATCTAATCAAGTCTTAATTAAATTCTAATTAAATCCTAATAAATTCTAATAAAATTCTAAAAATATTTTAAATAAATTCCAACAAATTCTAATAAAATCTTACTCAAATCTTAATCAAATCTTAATCAAATCCTAAATAAATCCTAATAAAATCCTAAATAAATCCTAAGTAAATTCTAATCCAACTCCAATTAAATCATAGTTGAATTTTAATCAATCTTAATCAAATCCTATAGCAAATTTAAAATCTCAATAATTATTAAATTAATCATTGATTTTTATTTAAAATTTTTATGATTCTCAATTTACTAATTAACAATAAGCATATAAAATTTGAAGATTATTAAACTTACAGATTAGAAATAAAAGCTTCTAATTTACATGGATATTAGCAATCCTCGTTCTCCAACCTTGATGTTAATCTTTCAATATCAATAGCTCTTTTTTTCACCATTCACTTCTTCTAAATATTTGTATAAATGTTGGAAATTAAATCAACTCTCAGCTCAAAAAAAACATTTCAATCTAATTGACAGATTGATCAAAATCACAAGAATCCTCATTGACCTTTGAAATCTAATTTTTGAAATCCTAATCCACTTGAATTTTAATAACCTTTGATCTAACCATTTGATTAAGCTCAAATTCATAACACACATCTAACACAATTATATTCATAATTCCAAAAAATTTCATCTATAGATCTACTACAAAACTCACAAAATTCTCCAAAATATGAATCTACTTTCTTTTTTAAAAACCAGAGTTATTTGAATAGAATCCTAACTTTGCAAGTTCTTGCAAAATCATTACAAACTCAAAAACCTCAAAACTAATTTTTAAAAGAATCTTATTAAGTTGGCTTTTCAATTCTACTTTTCAATCAACAAAAGAACCTTCTATTTTCCATAAGTATACAGTTTTGTACCTAAGAATTTGGTTTTAATCCTAATTCACAACCAATCCTCTCTAGATATTAGTCTAAGATTTTTTTAGATAATTTTAGCTAAAAATTATTTTCTACTTTCATTTAAAGATATTTATAATATTATTTTTATTAATCTATTTTATTTTGTCTTATTTATGGCCATATAAAGTATATAAAAGCTCTTTTTATAAAAAGATAGTATTAGTATTAAGTATTTTTTTACTACCTTCTTATCTTTTATTTATATTTTTCAAAGTAATTTACTATAATATTTTTAATTAAGATCTTCTATAATATATATATATATATATATATATATATATATATATATTTTCATCTAATAGTTGTGTTACAGCACAACACTATTACAAATAGGCCTTACTAATATAATGGATATTTGGAGGTTACATTTTAATAAGAATCATAATCTTTGTTTTCTAAGTTAAATTCTCCCCTTGCAAATGAAAGGTGATTTAGCTAAAAACCAAACTTCTATTTTTTTAGTATCTTAGATTTTATTGATATCATTTTATGTCTAATTATTTATTATAGATTAAATCTTCTTAGATGTAGGATTTTTACCACCCATTTAATAATAAGAGCTTTTAATATTTTTGTAGGATCTATGATATTTGAACTACCTTCCAACCAATATTTGCAACAAATATGCCATACAACTTTAAATTTGCTATAGGATTGTGTATTCTCCTACAAAAATTTTTTACAATTATTTTTTTATTTTTTTAAGGGCTTGCAAAGTATATGTCTAGATAGGCATGAAGAAACATATAAGAAATAAGAGAACTATATTGAATTTTTATGGATAACAAAATTCTAATTTTTTTTAAAACTTTTCTATTAAGAATTTATCAAGAATTTGAATTTTTAGCAACAATTCAAAGGATGTTTTCAAAAGCTTTCTAATTTTATTATTTACAATCTAACTCCAATTAAATTAAATAGCCATAGGTGTCTTAGTATATTTTATATTATCAATATATTGTAGATTTATTCTAATTGATTTTAAGATCTAAAATTTAGAATTTTATAAAAATATTTTTATTAGTTAAATTATATATATATATATATATATATATATATATATATATATATATATATATAATTGTTAAAGTAAAGTCATTTGCATATTGGCTCAAGACGTTTTGATCTAAATTATCTTACAATATATTATCTTCTATAAAAGAGCTCTTGATGGCATCTTGAATAATTAAATTTAAACCTCATTTACAATAATGAATAAGTAAGGAGCTAAAAGAAAACCTTGTTATATCTCTTTTTTAATTGTTAATATTTGTGTTAAGATGCCATTGGAGCTAACTAAGGCTTTTGTCTCAATGAATAGTATTTCAACAATTTTTACAAATAGATGATTGAAGCATACATTTTAAAGAGGTGCAAATAAAAATTTCTTTGATATTTTATTATATATTTTAGAAAATTCTAATTTTAATAGAATAAAAGATTAATTTTATTTTTTTTCCTAATTTATAATTTTTTAGATGATTAAGATATTATTCAATATAAATCTTTTAGATAAGAAAGCAATTTGATCTAAGTGAATAATTTCCACTAAGACTTCTTTCAATCTTATTTGCAAGATCTTTGTATAAATTTTTTATAACATATTTACTAAGATAATTAGTTTCTAATCACCTAGATTGGCTATATCAATTGTTTTGTGTAGTAATATAATTTTTTCTCTAACAACAAAGTGGGAAAGGAAGAATTTTTTTTAAAGTATAGTTGAACAAATATAGATAGTTATTTCTAATAACATTCTAAAAATATTTAAGAAAATTTAACTCTAATCTCATCTAATTCTAGTACTTTGTTATTTTCCATTTCTTTCATAGCATCTTTTAATTCTTTTATAGATAATGACCTAATAAAATTTATATTCATCTATTTTGTGATTTTTTTTATCAATCTTAAAATTGAATATTCTTACTTATATTCTATTGGTCTTTTAAGTTATTTTTTATATGGATTGGTATAAAAGTCATAACTAATCTTAGTCATATCTTCATGATTAGTTGACTTACTACCTTCTTTGTCATTAAAGCTGGAAATGATAAAAAACTAGTATTTTTGTTGAATTGTAGTGAAAATCTTTAAAATACCTATCTCTAAATTTCTTTCTATTTTAACTTTATTCTTATATTTTTTTCTTTTTATCTCCAATCAATAAATTAATTCAATTTGTCCTCTTTTTTTCTTAAAAATTGTTGAAGTTCTATGGCTTTAGGATTTTTTTCTAATTTTTGATATCTCTTTAAAATTTCTTGGTTTATATTATTTTATGCCTTGGTTGCAATGCTACTTTTTCTACATTAAAAGATTTATAAAATCTAAAAAAAAAATTTATTCTTAATAGAAAGAACCTTCCATATTTTGTCCTTGTATGTATGTGTTGAATTTGCATAGTTATTCGGAAAGCAAAGAAGTAATATAGATTCATTTTGAATAAATAATATCTTAGTTGAGCTTTGCGTACTAAAATATTTAATTCAATCAAAAAATGATTTGATAGCCCAATATCACATCTTATCATATATCCCATAATTCTTTGTCTTGATAGAAAATTTGAATTGATGTGGAATCTATTAAGTCTTATAAGCACTTTCATCCTATTTCTTTTATTGTGTCAAGAAAATTTTAAATTCTTATGAGCTTTAAAGTAATCATTAAATTAGAAATGAGCTTTGAAGAAGTTCCATATATTGAATTCATCTCTTGCTAATATTCTTCTATAAAATAACAATTTATCATGTTATAGTTTTATTATATTTCAATCACCTCAAAAAATCTAAAAATATCTATTAATAAATATATCTACTATATTAAGTCATAATTTTGATCTTTTTTAATATCTATTAGCTATATGTATATATCTATTTTGATTTATTAATATTTTATTTATACTATATAAATATATTATAATTAGATCATTTATTCTCTCTTGTCATGTTTTAATCTTGGTACAACTGACACTTTATATTGGTAATAAGTAAAAACTAAGAATTATTATTGATATGTCTTATTGAGCTTAAGTAATTAAAACATGATGTTCAATTCTTGTCTTTCCAATCTATGCTAATCTATGCCAATCTCTTGTCTTCTATCTCTACTATGCCTATATCTATCTTATATTTGTATATTTCTTGAATCAACTCTCTTTTTACCTTCATTCTTATATTTTCTTGCATAAGTTTGTTGCTTAAAAATCACCTCTAACGTCATATTTCTTCATTTGAGTTTGATGCAATAATTTTTTTTTTTTTTTTTTTTTTTTTTTTTTTTTTTTTTTTCAAATCTAAGTTTTTTGAGCCAACTTGTTTGTATTCTTATGAATATATTTTTTTGATTATATAATTGGTCTATAGGTGGTTATTTGAATCTCTCAAGGCTAGTATTCTAATCCTATTATTGTTTAAGCTTGGAATACTTTAATTTATTCTTTTTTCTTGGTGGCAAGCTTTTGTAGTGTTTCTCTTTCTTCTAAAATTGTTTTATTTCCATTTGTTGACAACTATTCTCAAATTTGTTCTTTGGATCTTATTGTTTGGTGTATAGTTTACACCATTATTTATAAATATATGTTATTTATTGAAATCATAGATAGAATGGCATTCATTTTGTTTGATTTGTTATACTATTTTTTTTTTTTTTTTTTTTGTATTATTGGTATAGGATGTTAATTTTTTACTTATTATTTATTAATATACATATATAAATTTGTTATCATAGATCATAGAAGAATTGATTTTTTCTACCTTTATATTTTTAAGTTTTTTTTATTGTAGCTCATGCCTTGATTAGAAGATATATATATATATATATATATATATATATATATATTTTAATGTTGTGTCATCACTATGTGGTTTAGAGTATTGAATGTAGTTATTACTATCTTTCCAATTTGTGAATATATATATTAGGCTAAATTCTAAAATAGTTAAAATTGTATTAGCTTAAACATGTCTTTGTTCTAGATTAGATGTTGACTCTTCTCCAATTTGTTTACTATTGTTTATTATCACTATTTTTGATTGATTTGTTAGGAGATCCATCGGTGTATATACTAGAGTTACTATTTTGCCACACAATAGATGCTCTCCTATATTAATCACTCTATCTTGTAAACTTATACTCACTAGTGATACTAAATTTTTTACATTAATTTCTAATATGATATAGGTGGTGGTGTTTTGCAGCAAGGATGATTATATAAGGTCATCTTACAACATATTTTTTCTACTAATACTAATTAGAAAAAATATAGGAATCACAATATTTTGTTTGTGATTTACTTTGCTCTCTATTCTTGTATCTAATAATTGTTGGTAGACTTAATGGTTGCATTGTGTATAATTCTTTTAGTTTTTTTTATTTTTTTATTTATAGCTTTTGTTATTCACTATAAGTATGAAACTATTTATTTTATTATTAGAATATTAATCAGTCAATTATTTATCCTTTTCTATTATTAATTTTATTTTTTTATTTATAAAAGTCATATTTAAGAGTCATAAAAAATAAATTAAGAATAGATTTTTAAAAAAATAATAAAAATAAATTAAATTAAGAATAGAATTTTAAAAAAATTACTATAAAAAAGATTAGATTGATACCTAAAGAAGATCATTTATAAAATAGGATCAAAATTAGATCCCAAGCTATTAAAACAAGTACTTTTGATAAAGAGATTTAAAAAAAAAAAAAAAAAAAAAAAAAAAAAAAATTGTTAATTTTTTTATTTTTTTAAAAGATTAGAATTTAAAATTAAAAAGAGGATTTTAACTATTTATTTTTAAAATAAAATTTATAGGATATTATTATAAGAAAGGTCCTCTATGAAGAAAGAAAAAATAAGATTTGTAAGCATTACATTGGATAAAATAAATTTTTGAAATATTCAATCTTAGAGATTAATTTTGGAATAGAAAGCCAAATATCATTAATAAATATTTTTTTTATATTTTCTTTCAATCTAATAGTTAGATCTTTTTTAAATCTTATGAATTCATATAAGACTTATATATCTAGTAATTTACAAAATTTGAAGTTAATCCAAGAAGACAATCAAGAATTATATCCTATTAAAGTTTTTTATATGAAATTTAGGATTTGTTAAGATTTCTTCAAATTTTTCTTAGAGGTTCTCTATAATTTTATAATATTTGATTAGAATTTAATTAAATATTTTAAAGGATTTTTTAAGATTTCTTTAAAATTTTCTTGGAAATTTTTTTAAAGATTTATTTAGGATTTTTTAAGATTTAATTAGGATCTTTTGAGATTTAATAAGGATTATTTTTAAAGAATTCTTAATATTTATTTAAGATTTATTTATAATTAATAAGATTTAAGATTTAAAATTTATATGATTTGAGATTTAAGATTTCTAAGAAAATCAAGTTTATTAAGAGAGGTGTTTCTAAATACCTCTTTTTTTTAGATTATAAGAAGAATTGTAGGCTTTAGATAATCTTCTTCTACAATCAAATAAATAATGCATTCTTAAGCTATATTTTATATAATCCAATACTATTGTTAAATAAATATTATTAAAATTAAAAAGTTGTTGCGATCAATTAATATCAATTTTTTATTTTATTTTTCATGACAAGTTTTATTACCATCACTTCTAATTTCTAACTTTTTTTAGATAGAAGAGTAATGCTAAATTTTTGATCTTACAAATGAGTGTTTTTTAATCTAACTTTAAGTACATTCTCTATGGTGGTAGCCACTTACTAGATAATATTATGAAATTTGTTTGAAAGATCTATTAATATAATCTATGTAGAGATTTTTGTATACGTATAACCTAATAAAATTTCAAGATTTCAATTTACTTTTGGTATAAAATTAATAATATATTATTAAAAAAACATATCTTAAAAGTAAATTTATAAAAAGATTGAAATAAAATCTATCTTATGTGCTCTTTTTTATTATATTTTTTAATAAAAATATCTTTTTTTATATTTCTATGCATCTCTATTATTGCATCAACAATTTGTTCCAACAACACAAGCCACTTAACAAAATATTATGAGGAAAGAGAGAAGTTTCTCTTACAAAGTGAGCATTGATAACATGTGATTCTAAAAATTTATTTTTTGAGCATATAATAGTGTTATCTACTTTTATATTTTGAGGTACAATTTCCATTAAGAATCCTACATAGCTTTGCACAAACCATGCTAACAATTGTTCTACATGAGTTTTTTTTTTAGATATAAGTGACTATTTTATTGAAATGTCTTTATTATCTTGCCTTTTGTTGATGCTAGCTTGTATATAAGATGTATACAATTCTATATTTGTCTACCAAACTAAAATCTAATATAAATTCTAATTAATAATAATAATATTATTATTATTATTATTGTTATATTTTTGTAATCCTACAATGTTATATTAACCAATTCACATAACACTATAATCTTATTTTAAATTTCCGTCAAGGGCAAGCCATGGCCATAACCTACACTACCTTCTATCTAATTCCATATACTATCTATTTTTTTATATTACAAAAAATTCTTCTCTTAATATCATTTATTAATTAAATATTATTAAAATTAAAATTTTAAAATTTTCACAAATAAGTTGAATGTTTTAAATGTCATTAGCAAATTTTATGATTTGTATTTATAATATGATCCAATAAAGAGATGATGTAATTGGAAAGTCTATGATAAATAAAGTTCAAGATTTATTAATCTAAAACAAAGTTAGAATTTTAATTTCTAATAGTTTGTATTACAATAATCACTATACATATATATATATATATAGTCTTTGTTGTTAGACTTTTTAAATCTAGTTAATATGAATAATTTTAAAATTTATGAAATTAGTTGTAATTTTTTAAAAGAGATTTAATTTTATAGTTGTTGTGATAGATGCATATATTATTTAAGTAAATTAAAGTAAATAGAAGTAAATAGAAGTAAATAGAAATATATTAGATAGATTATATCTTCTTTAAGAAACTTCAAAGAAATTTTTTAGACAAAGATTAGATCTTTAGTTTTCTATATATATACTACATTGTTACTAAAACTTATTTCCACAAGTTTTTTATTTTTAGGAAGCCATATTTGAAGCAACCTATAACTTGACACTTAGTCCATAAGCCTTATAGTTCTTAGGAAGCTTCTATAAGACCTTCTTGGTAGCTTATATATATATATATATATATATATATTTCTATAAGAATGATTCCATCTTTAGTAATGTGAATGTTTTGTATTCAAATCTTGGTTTAAGATTCTCCAATTCTTTTGTATTTGACAATAGCTATTCTAATTCTTTTCTATTTTGTATATATATATATTTTTCTAATTTTTTTAATTTTAATGATACATAAGTATATATATTTTTAAAATTTTATTTAGATTCTTAGATTTGTTAAGTGTTTGAATTTCTAACAATTGCTAGAATTTTATTTTTAAATTAAAGTAGTTCTAAAATCTAGATTTATTAATTTGTTTAAATAAGCATATATTTTTTTAGTCATTTTAGCTTAAAAAAATATGTCTTTTTTAAAACTACTATAAATTAGGTATAAATTTTAAACTTATAATTTATATTAATAATACTCAAATTTTATTATTAATAATTAGAATAATTTTATTAGAATAGAATTAGTCTAAATTTAATATCTTATATTTTTTAAAATATATCTTTTTTTTAAATTTTTAAAAATTTTAAAACATCTTATTTAAAATTTTCATAAATTAGTTATATATTTTTTAATAGATTAATATTGTATATATTAAAATAATAGATACAAGATTAATTACTTGGAAGTTTAGATTTTTATCTATTCTAATCATTTTTGTAGATGCTCTCTTATTAAAAAAATAATACATATTCTTATATTAAAGAATAAAATTGATGAAAAAGATAAAAGAAGATATAAAGCATTTCATAAGAAATAAAACACCATTTAATGAATAATCAAAGAATTATATATTTTTTAAAATAAAAAATATAAATATTATTTTTTAATGATCTATTAATATTTTATGATACAATAAATTTTAAAAGAAAATTAAATAAGACAAAGCTATAGAATAAAAATCTTTTATAAAAAATGGTATATAATAATTAAGTTGACTTCTTCTAAATTATATAAGAATTGGTTCTAAGTGGATGTTGTATATAAAAGATGTATTGGATATAGTAGTGTAATAGAAAAAAATTAATAAAAAAAGATATTTATAAATGGTCAATCTTGATTTTAATTATTTAACTGTATCTATTGCTAAATTTACCACCACTAAGAATATTATTGCAAATATAACAACAATAAACTAAGAAATATTTTAAATAAATATAAAAGTTATTTTTTAAATTTAAATTTAAATAAATATATTATAATAGAATAATTTTATATATAAGGATAAAATTCATTCTTTAATCAAATTTACAAGATGGCCTTATTTAAAAATTTCTTATAATTAGTAGTAAAAAAAAGAAGTATAATCAAAGAAAAAAAAAGAATAACAATAAATAAAATTCTTATTTAAAATAAAAAATATTTTATTTATTTAATAAAAGATAAAAGTAAAGATTAATTATTTACATAGATAATTCTTTTATTTTTCTAATTATACTAATAAAAATTAATTTAAAGTTATTATTAAAAATTATAATAAATTAAAAATAGAAAATATATTTTTAAAAAAAGATAAGTAAGATTTATCTTAAAAGCTTTTTAATTATGTAGTCAAGGATTCAAGCCTTATTAAGATTTATAAGTGGTATAACGGCTATTTTGAAAGAGTCTTGAGGCTTAGTCTTATCTCCCTATCTACTTCTAAGGTGTTACAATCCATATAAGACTAATGTACCCAATTTCCTATTAGCTACTAGTTATACTAATTTCTCTTAGAAAAATTATCTTTTTTATAAATTTGACTTTATTGTATTATTTTAAAATATTTAATTAACCTACAAACCTAGTAAGGCTATCAAATCTTATTCAATTTCTTTATAATGGCCTTCAAAAGTTGATAAAATTATTTTTATAAAATTTTAAAAATATGTTCTAAAATCAATAAAAATTTCTAAATAAACTATAAAAAATATTTTAATACTTCAAAGATGCTAATATCATATTATAACTACTTTAACACATCTTGGTAATTTTTACAGCAAAAAAAAAAAATTAAAAAAAAATCAACTAAAAATCTTATTTTCTACATGGATTACCAATAAATCATTATATTCTTTTTCATGCTTTTCTTAACTACCAAATTTCCTTTATAGATTTATAATACTATATGCATATTTTTAAAAATATTTTTGTGGTTTAGAAATTAAATTTTATGATTATAAACATAAAATGAGTTAAAAAATATAATAAAATATTGAGTTTTTTAGAAATAAGAAAGGAATCTAACTTTTAATATTTTGGCACGCATTAGATATTTTATTAATTATATTTTAAATCTAAAAATAGACAATTTTTTAAATATTTTAGATTATATTTTATTTTGGTTTTGTAAAGATATTTTATGCTAAATATTATATTTTTTTTCAATTCTAAGTAATATTTTATAAAAATTAATTTTTTTTCTTTTTATGTTTTATGTTTTATTAATTATTTATTCATGTATTTTATTTTTCATTAAAAAGACACATTTTATTACCAGCTTATTATTGTTTCATGCAGTATATTTATCTGTGTTTACTTTTTTAAAATACTCAAGTGAAAAAAATTCTATATCAGACTGTTGAATTGATAGTTTAAAACATGTATTAAATAATTATTCAACATTTGAAATTTGTATTTAACCATTATTTTTTCAATGAGTGATTCAAGAAACTTATATTCAAGACTATTCTTTTAAAGATAAAAAATTAATTTAACATTTAATCCAAGATAAAAGCATTTTTAAAATAATAAAAATAATAAAAAATAATATTTTTATACTTTCAAAACAGATCATAAGTTAGTCTAACATTACATGATAAAAATTAATATCCTAATCAATCAACTTAATTATATACTTATAAAAATCAAAGAATAAATGTAGTTTTTTTTTTTTTTTTTGTGATTTATAATTGGTAGTTCCACAATAAATTTTCTAGTACAAGGAAATCCAAGAGAGCCATACATAAACATAACATATAGAAGGAAATTAAGAAATCCAAGAGGAGAAGAGATTCGTAAAGATCAACAGTAGAAGTAAACATTATGTTCAGATTCAATAAAAAGAAGAGATAGAGAGAATGTGCAAAGCTGTGAAAGCTAACTGGATTCCGGTCAAAGTGATTACAGGATTAGTTTCAAATGGAGTCACATTTGTACCACCGCCAACAGAAGTATCAACATGGATATCTAAACACATCATGAAATAACCTACTCCATCAAACACATGTTGTAAACTTATGCTGAAGTTTCGAACCGAGCTCAGGTACTTCATGTGCAGCAGCACACACAGACAAATCTAATTCAGAATCCTCTTCATGGATCTTGAGGTGGTGGGTCAATTGCGGGTGCTACAGCAGCAGCATTGCCCTGGTGGAGCTCAACTTCAACACGAACTTCAGGCGCATGTCGACGGGCCAAAGAAGGGCCTCCGAAGAAGAGATATTCGACTGGGTTCTAGGAAGAGAAACTGTCGCAGTGGATTTGAGCCCATATTGACCGATCAGCTGGGCAGTTCACGTTTCATGTGCCACTCTCTAGGTTAACCCAATATAGGTGCAAACTACGGTCACTGAACTGAAGAAAATATGCTACACAACCGGGATACATGAACCCCGTGCAGGCCAACCGTAGCAAACTAGAACTCGGTAGAGCCCGGGTTCGAAGCCTCATCTTATACTCTTCCTCTTCTGTGATTGTACTGTTGAGTCTGCTTGTAGTTTGCTGGAAGTTTGAGCAGCTCACAATGTATGGCACTTTCTCACCAAAACCTCCCACAGACGCCTGGTAACGAATCCCCCGAGAGAGATTCTTTTAGATAGGGGAGCTGTACTGCAGGCATGTCATATTAGGTGTCACCATAATCTATCTCGTAGAGAAGCCTCAGCTTACACTTACTCTGCTGCAAGCGTACTAGAACACAGCCCTACCTATAATAGGCCCTCTGATTTGTATAGATCAGTAGAGCCATAATAATTACAATCTCAAACAAAAAACAGTACTAAAAACCTGTATGAAATTTTACTCAATATGTAGGATAACATGTGCATTTGTAGTATATATGTATAGTGTTGTTCTAATAAGAATGTGAAGCAATTCATTAAGAGCTTGAATAACAACCACTTAGATGTACAAATAGTATAATATACGTGATTTTCTTACCTGTATTCTCATCATTTTCCCTCCTAAAGCTTGTTTCTTTGAAGGCTTGCAGATCTTCTTGTATCCACATTTAGCAATCAAATGAGTTGTATTCTAATTCAATTACTATTTTCTATCAATTCTTTATTTATGTGAATAAACAAATTAAAATTAAACATTATGAAGAAGTCAATCTATGTTGAATGCATCAACTATATTCTTAATATTTAAGTTTTATATATATATATATATATATATATATATATATATAATAAAAGATGAACATTTCTATATGTAAATTTTGAAATTAATAGAGTAAAGATTATTTGTAATTTCTTTATGATTACACTTTATTTATAAAATAAAAAATTATATTTACAAATCTTAGATTTGTTTCAAATAAAATACATATAAACTTGTTATTTTATTGAATATAGTGTCTTTATAAATCTATAAGTATTATGCATTATATATACATATAAATAATAAAAAAACAAAATTAATAATATATTATATTTTATCATAATTATTATAAATATACATTAATAGAAAATCAAATCTATCTAATATTTTTGATTATTTTTTAAATAAATATTTTTTGTAGCTTAAGTAGTATATTTTTTTGCATATATTTTAAAAGTTAATATATACAATATTTATTTAAATAATATTACTTTGAAATTTGATATAATATTTCTTGATTTCAAATCAATTGGTTTTAATATATATATATATATATATATATATCCATAGACTTTAAAAATGAATATTAATAAAAATAATATTTAAAATATTATTTAAAAGAAAGCTAATACTTTAAAGTTAAAATTAATTTAATTTATGTTTTTTTATCAAACATATAGAAGATGAATTATCTTCCAATTTAATAATAATATAAGGTAGAGCATCTGGTTCTTTGAATGATATGGTTATACAAAACCACCCCTTTTAAAGACAATCCATGAGTATGTTTACACATTTAAAAAACAAAAAAACAAAAAAACAGAAAAAGAAAGAAACTGAATTAAAAATCTGAAATCTTTATTATCTCTGCATCTGTCATTATAATTTTAATACACAACCAAATTGTTTAAATAATTCTCAGTTGCATTCTTCTTAATAATTTATATCATAGTCATTTAATATATGTTGAAAGATATTATGATCATTGTAAAACCAAATAAGTACAAAATTATAATAAAAAAATATTTTATAAAAAAGATCTGTTTTTGTTTAATTTACTTTTTTTGTGATTTGGTCACTTAAAATATTTTTATAACATAGCTCAAAATTAAAATTTTTTATTTAAAAAATCAAAAAATTAAAAAAATTTCAATTAATTTTTATAAATATATAATAGTATCAATTTTAAAGATTTTTAACATATACATATATAAATAAAGCTTTTTTAAATCTAAATTTATTAATTATTAAAAAAATAATATCAATTAAAATATATATCATTTTTTAAGATTATTTATATAAAAAATATAGCTTTTAGTAGAACTCACATTATTATTATTAATCAGCTTAATTCACCAAAGGCTATTTTAAAGAACTAATCTAATAGGGAGATTTAGACCAATTGAATCTAAATAATAGAAGATAGATTGGAAATATCTAACCTATATAACAATCAAACTAATAAGATTTAGATAGTAGTAGACAAGTAAAAGATATTCAATCCATATAAAAATCTAATTAATAGGGTCTAATTAGTAATAAGTAAGTTAATGATATCCAATCCAAGTAAGAACTAGACATCATAAAGTCCAAGTTAGAATAAATACAATCAATCATTAATAATAATATAACTAATTGATTGTACTTAATAAAGACAATACAAGTAGCCATGAAGGTCAATGATTACATGCATATATACAGAGAGATAAGAATTAGATAATATTAAATACTCAAGTAAAACAAGATTTTAAAAACTCAAAGAATTGAAATAGAAGAGATTTATTTTATATCACAAGCAAAGAGCTATGATAAGGTACAAGAATAAGACCAAAAGACCCAAGTTGAGCCACAAAGATTATATTGTTGAGATTGTAATCCTTTCAGCCTAGATTCCTATATATATTAGATATAAGGAAGCTTTTTGAGGAATTTTTTTGATTCTTGGAAGTAAAGCAAGCTTAAGATCCTTCTTCAATAACTTTCTAAAATATCTGAGCCTCTAAGAATCTTCTATGACCATCTAAGATCTTCTAGAATCTTTTAGGACCTTTCAAAACATTCTTGGAAGCTACTAAGATCTACTAAGGACCATCAAATTTTTTTTTGAATCTTTTAAGATTAAATAGAATATTTTAGAAGCTTCTAAAACTTTTGTCTATTGTATACCTATGACATCACTTCCTTTATAGCTCCAAGATCTTTAAGAAGAGATAGAATCGAAATTCATCAAAAGCAAAGAAAGTCAAAGATATGTTGTATGGTATCTATCTAATATTCAAGCTATCTTTTGCGAGTTACAAGATTCATGGTCCTTGCAACCAACAATAGTGATTAATACCTTCTACCATAGACCAAGCTTAAACTTCTATGTCTTTGTTGCAAAAACATGCTTCAAAAATTGCTTCAAGGCATCTTTCATAGATAGATTTTACTTCAATGATAATTGCTACAAAGTGATGTTGTATTATAATACAACTATATGGTGAAAGATAAGAATATGGATTCTATTATAAAAGAGCCTAATTAAAAAGTTATAATAAAAAAATATAGATAATAGATAAGAAATTAATAAAAATTAAAAAGTATTAATATTGCCTTTTTATAGAAGAGACTTCTATTTACTTTGTAGGAATATAAATAAGCCAAATTAAAATAAATGAGATAAAAAATTAATGTAGACATCTTTAGGAAAAGAGTTGAAAATAGATTTTAGCAAAGTTTATCTTAAAATTCCAAGAATTGATATGTGGAAAGGAATAATTGACAATCAGGATCAAAATCAAATCCTGACGCATAAAATAGAGATTTCATGTTGTTTTTGGAATTCTTTAGGTGATCAAGAAGTAGGATTTAAAAGAAAACTATAGAAGGCTTCTTAAAGCATTGGTTTTAAGTGATTTAGATAGATATTAATTTTGTAAGAACTTGGCAAAATTAAGGTTGTTTTAGGTGGCTCTGATTTTTATGAAATAAAATGGGATTTATATTTTGACAAATTTTGTGAATTTGGTAGTAGATCTATAAGTAAAAATTTGTGGATTTTTGGTTATAATTATATTAAATATATACTATAAATGTAAACTTAATCAAATTGTTAGATTAAAGGTTATTAAAGTTCAAATAGGATAGAATCTCAAAAATTGGATTTTGAAGGTTAGTGAGGATTTCTAAGTTATTCAACAATCTATTAATTGGATTGAAGTAAAAATTATATTTATAGATAGTAAAATTAATTTTTTATATATTTATAAATTTTAAAAATAAGTAAATAGTACAAAAAAGAGATATTAGTGCTAGAAGATTGGCATTAAGATTGAAGAAGGAGGCCAGCCTACATCCAAGCAGATTTTTGGATTTATCTTCTATTTGATAAGTTGGATGTTCGTTAAAATTTTTGTACTTATTTCCAACTTAGTTTTTGAGAGGTGCACAAATTTTGAGTCAAAATCAATGGTTTAATCAATTAATTATTTGACATTTCAAAATATTGTAAGAATTATTTAAGATTTGATTAAAATTTGATTAGGATTTATTTAGAATTTAAGATCCAATTAATATTGATTTAGATTTAAGATCTAATTAGGATTGATTTAGAATTTAGGATTTTATTAGGATTTCTTTATGGTTTGTTTAGAGCTTTTTAAAGATTTCTTTTGAATTTCTTTTTAGATTTCTTTAGGTTTCTTTAAGATTTTTTTATTATTTTTTTAAAATAATTTTTTTAAAAGTTTTTTTAGATTTTCTTTGTATTTCTTTTATAATTTTTATAAAAATTTAATTAAACTTAATAAATATTTGATTATATTTATTGAGCTTTAATTATAATTTATATATATGATTCAATTATAGTTGTTAGGACTTATTGTTGCAATTCTTTTTATCTTCCACAGCCAGGTACTCGGTGCATTTTTAAGTAAGACTTCACATAATATTTTGGTATCTTTTTGATTCAAGCAAATTTTTATTTCAAGATCAATGGCATAAAATGTTTAATTGAGATGGCCTAATTACTATGGTATTGCCCTCTTAACTATCCATATTTAATTATGTAAGCTAAATAAAAGATATAGTATAAAATTAAGATAAAATAGAATTATTTTAGATTTGCTAATTTATATAGATGTAGGGATTGAGCTTTAAATTTTTTAGGATTACTTCTATCCTTCTTATAAAAAATTATAAAGTCTAGAATGTACTATATTCAAATATACCAAATGAAAGTATTACTTAATATATGTTGCCATTTTGGATCTAGAAAGATATCTTTGATGAAATATTTGTAGCTTTTGTGGCACATTAATTAAGTTTGAAATTAGCTTCCATATATATTCACGTATTAAAAATATATACTTTGGAAGTTCATAGAATCTTTTAAAATATCTTAGAGATTTTTTAATTGATGGAAGTAGCTCAAGAAGCTTTGTAGTTAGTGGAGGGAGCTTGAGGAGCTTTGAAGTTGGTAAAAGGAGCTTAAAAAGATTCCAAGTTAGTAGAAGATTGGTGTCAAGGACAAGGACATGGATCATAAAGGAATAACATATACTCTCACATTACTCAAAATTACTCAAAGATAGAATCATATTAAAACCAAAATGACTATTGTCAAAGATAAGAAGACTAGAGACTCTTGAAACAAGACTAAGAACAAGAAAGATATTGATAAGAGTGAAGAAGGCTTCATTCTTATCTCTATATATACTATCTACCTAAGAGCTATGTGGTGGCATTTTATAGGACCTCCAACACATGTCCAATTTACAAGATACATGTCAAACTTGTAAGACAAGTTTTCTACATGTACGCCACGTATTTAACTTATTCCACAAGCTACCAATTATATGTGACACGTGGCTAGCTTATTGGCCAAGTTTCTAACCTATCAATCACCTATAGATATGTATAAAAGTGAAACCATATCTATGAAGCTTCTAAGAAGCTTTTTTATAAGATATTATCAAATTAATCTACTTCTACTTACTTCTACCTATTCATATTATTCAAATGATTATTAGAATAAATCTTATGTTCATGATATTATCCTCTCTTCTAGGGATGAGTTCCACAAGGAACGATGATTATATATTGAGTAAGTCCAAGATACACCAAATTGTGCTTGCAACATATTTTGATTTTTGAAAGATTTTCTTGAATCTTTATCTTGATTTTGATAGATGTCGTCAATGAAATACATTAACTTTTGCTGATGTATTTAATAAATTTTTAGATGGCTCTCATGTGCATTCATTAATATTATATCCGCACCAATATATAAGATAATCTTGATGTTGTCTTGAATCTAAGACCTCTTCTACCTCAAATTCTTCATTGTTATTCACTTCTATAGCAGGTGATGGTATTTGTCTTCTTCCTTGTATATCTATTGTCTTATATGACTCAAGCAATGATACGTGGAATATAAGATGAATCTTTATAGATTTTGGTAGGTGTAATCAATAGGCAACTAGATTAATCTGTTTAAAAATAAAAAATAATATAAGCTTATAATAATCTAGCTTGTCATAATAACAATTAGTCTTGATATTATAGCAAAGTAATCATATCTTAACGCCTATGTGGAATTGAGGCTATTCTTTGGAATAGATGTTTGTATTGATCTTTTGTTATTTTTGAGCTTCTTTTAATTCTTCCTTCATTGTTGTATGTAGCTCTGACAACTAATTTACCAAATCTTCTGCCACAGGATTATCAGTTTTTAAGAAGTCAAAAGTATCAAGTCGTGGATGATAACCATAATTGATAAAGAATGGAGTTTGTTGAATAGACAAATATATCAAATTATTATAAGCAAACTCTGCCAATGGCAAAATAATTGTTTAATCATCTTAATGATAGTTGATGGTATATCTTAAATATTACTCTAAGACTTGATTTACTTATTCTATTTGTCCATTAATTTGAGGATAGAAAGTTAAAGATAGTTTTATATCCATCTTCAATATTTTAAAAAAGATCCTTCAAAATCTTGATACAAATTGCGTCCCTCTATCTAATATAATATCCTTTGGTAATCCATGATAGTAATAGATATTATCAAGGAAGAATTTATCTATTTTTTTATATGTGATAGATTTTATACACAATACAAAATGTGTCATCTTAGTGAAACAATCTACAATCATGAATACAGAGTCATATGAACTTGAATTTAGAAGATTTGTTGTCGTATGTCGTGAAGTCTTGCTTGAGAATGCGATGGGTACGTGGCTATAGAAAATTTAAAAAAATAACAATAACAAATCCTAACACCTCTAATAATATTATATAAACTTGTAATTAAGACTATAAGTATGTTACAATTATTAAAAATTTAATTAGATTTTTTAATTAAATATAAAAGAATATACCAAAAATCTTAAAAAAATCTAGTCAAATTTTGATCAAATCCTGAATCAATCCTAATCAAATCCTAAACATCTTGGTCAAATTCTAAATACATTGGTCAAATTTTAAACACCCTAATGAAATCCTAGTCAATCTTAAATAATCCTAAATAAATTCTAACAAATTTTAGTCAAATTCTAATAAATCTTAGCCAAATTCTAATAAATCCTATTCAAATCCTAACCAAATTTTAATCAAATCCTAATCAAATCTTAATCAAATCTTAATCAAATCTTAATCAAATCCTAATCAAATCTTAATCAAATCTTAATCAAATCTTAATCAAATCTTGGTCAAATCCTAAAACCCTGATCAAATCTTAACAAATCTTAGTCAAACCTTAACTAAATCCTAGTTAAATTCTAACAAATCTTAATCAAATCCTAACAAATTCTAGTCAAATCCTAACTAAATTCTAATCAAATCTTGATCAAATTCTAAAGATCTTAATCAAATTTTAATAAATCCTAATCATCTTTATCAAATCTTAACAAATCCTAGTCAAATCTTAATTAAATCCTAATCAAATCTTAAAAAATCCTAGTCAAATCCTAACTAAGCCCTAATCAAATCCTAATAAAATCCTGGTCAAATCTTAATAAATCCTAATCAAACCATAGTTAGCCCTAAATAAATCCTAACAAATCTTAATCAAATCCTAATAAATTATAACTAAATTTTAATTAAACCTTGGTCAAATTCTAACAAATCTTAAATATCCTAGTCAAATCCTAACAAATCTTAGTCAAATCCTAACAAATCCTAATCAAATCCTAATTAAATTCTAGTCAAATCCTAACAAATCTTAGTCAAATCCTAATAAATCTTAGTCAAATCCTAACTAAATTCTAAACAAACTCTAACAATCTTAACCAAATTTTAATTAAACCTTAATAAATCCTACTCAAATCCTAATAAATCCTATAGCAAATTTAAACTATAATGGCTAATAATCTAACCATTGATTCTAGTCCAAATTTCATATACCTTTAAACAATCTAGTTGAAAACACACACAAGAAAGTTGAAAGAGAATTAAATTATCCAACAAAAGTTATAATTAAACTTATACTCGGGTCTCAGCTGCCTTCCTTTTCTAATCCTAATGTCAAATTTCCAGCACAAATAACTTCTATTTGTACCATTCAATCACTCTCAAAACACATATACACATAAAAAAAATCTTGTCTATTATCTATATAAAACACTTTTATCTCAATCCAATTGACAAATTGCTGAATATCAAGCAAATGCTCACTGACCCTCAAACCTCAACTTCTGAGACCTTAACACACTTGAACTTCACTAACTTCCAATTAAATTGTTTGATCTAGCTCAAAATTATAATATATATTATCCAAAATTCTAATCACAAATCTTTAAAATTTCACTTGTAGATCTAATATCAAATTCTTAGAAAGCTCAAAAATATAAACCTCTCTTTATTTCATAAGATCCAAAGTCACTCGATATAATCTTGACTTTGTAAAGCTCTTAAAAAACCAATTCTTTTTCAAATAATTCAAAATCAACTCTTAAATACACATTCTTAAGTCTAGTCTTTATTTCCATTTTTTAATCTACCAAAGACTCCTCGACCCACTGTAGGCATATGATTTTGTACCTTAGGGTCTGATTCTAACCCAGGCACATAATTGGTCCTCTCCGAGTATCAACTCTAAGATTTTTAAAGTAAAATTTTTAAAATATCACCTTAATTCTTTTCCAAAGATATCTATATTATTTATTTTTTTAATATACTTTGTTTTATCTTATTTATAGCCATATAAAATAAATAAAAGCCTCTCCTATAAAAAAGCAACATTAGTCTTTTAATTTTTTTCTACTTTCTTCTCTATTATCAATAATTATTAGATAATTTATTCAAATATTTTCATTTGAGCTCCTATATATCATAATTATTTCTTTTTTCTTTTACCTAATAGCCATGTTACTACACAATACTATGATAAAATCCATAGAAATAGAAGACCAAGGTTGTTCTAGTCATTTTTGAGCTTGAACTTAGAAATATCATGAGATTTATTAGAATTATTCTTAATCTTATAAATATGAGGATCTAAAGATATACTTGATTGGACTTGCTTGAAAAATATTGAATCAATAGTCAATGTTGATTTCATTGCTCGAAGATGAAATTACTCTAGTTTCAAGAAGATTGTTCTTTATTGATTAAAAATTAAATCTCCTTCTTTTGGTGTAAGATAAGAGCTTCTAGAAAGAGTATTGAATAGACCTTATTATTTTCCTAGCTTATAAGTGATAATGAACTTGAATCTTAATAAAGACATATTTCAATAAGCTTGATAATAATTCAATTCATGTGTTGACATGAAATATTCAAGGTTCTTGTGATCCGTATATACGGTGTCATGTTGAGGTTTGGTTACTATGTGAAAAAATTATATATGAATATTTAATATATAATTTATTACATAATTAAATGAGAACTATATCAGTGGACTTTTATTGATTATAGGATGTGATTAGGTTGCTAATTTAGAAGGGATCTATTAAAAAGATTATTATTAAGATTTATATAACCTTATTTTTTTTTTAGTAGTGGCTTTTGAAATTAATTTTATATTGATAATAACTTGTATATATCTTAAGTCACCTTTGTTAGACATTAGTGATTCTTAAGATCTTATTTAGTTCTTTTATTTGATATTTAGAACACATATCATATAAATCTTATAAGAAAAAGGATTAGAAAGGGATTTTTAGTGCTAAAGGGGATAATTAGGCCATCTATGTAGATGAATGGAGATGGATCATAGAAGTCTCTATTCCTATTGGCCAAAAATCATATCCAATGGACTTCAAGGAGGCTATCCGGGGGTTTATTAGATATAAGGGTTTTTTTTTTGAAAGGAGTCAAATATCAAAGGCTAGGGTCAGTAAGTTTGATTTTTTGGATATGGTTTTAGTACAAATATTACATGATTTGGACTTTTTATAAAAGAAATATAGGTGTTCAAAGTTAGGATGTTGAAATTCTATCTATTCTCACTCTTTTAAGCATAACGTGTGCGTATAGAGAGCAATAGACAATCAGCAACTAGGATTGGAAAGAACACTTTTTTCGCTACACTTTTTACATATGGCTCAATAAAATACAAGCTGAGGTAAAGGAGATATTAGGAGTTGAAGTCAGTGCTTATAAACGAAGGGTAGTAAGTGACCGTACTTAACTAGTGGTTACATTTTAAAGTATATCTTAGACAATTTGATAGATTTTTAGTTCAAATTTTTTAAAAATATATATGTTTGTGTCACAAGACTATGTGCAAAAATTATATGGTATTAAGATTTTGAATTTGTGAGATATAAAGAAAATAATGCTTAGGTATCTCTAAGCTAGGATTTTAAGTACCTGCTAGGATTTTTGATATATCCAACAATCAAAAGTGAATTTATAGTTGATTCTTCTTTATAGTAAAGCTTAAAAGTATTTCATATATTTTAAAGAAAATTTAATAAAAATTTAACGATTGAATCAAGTGTTATCGAATTCTAAAGTTCAATAAGAAATAAGTCTTTGCAGGTGAATAAAATTTTGAAGGATTTTTGTCAAAATTTGAATCCTTTTTGTACAAACGTATTTGAATATAAAATAGTTTTATCTATATAACTTCTCTTTTATATTATTTTTCCTTTTTATCAAGGATAAATTACTTGTTGGAATTTTATCAATAATTTTTAAGCGAATTCTCTACAGCCTAATATCCAACGTATTCCCAGATAGAAAATCACGCCATACAACAACGATGATTGGATTAGAAGTACTTTCAAGATAATGACACCATTCTTAAAAAGAATCTACAATTATAAAAAATTCTTTATCATGGATTTTATAATTGATCTTTACTATTAAAAAAATTTTAGAATAAAAAGCTACTAGGTGGAATTTATCATCTACTTCTATTTTTGATAATATTATGCCTAAAGCCAAGTTTAATACATTTATTTCTATAAAAAAATATCTTGAAAAAGTTGACACAATACAAGATTGATACAAAAATAAAAGCTATCTTTAAAGCATCAAATGATGCTTTTATTTCTTTATTCCACTCAAGTTTGTCCTTATAAGTTAAGCGTGTAAGTGGAGCTGTAAGTTGAAAAAAATTCTTGATGAAGATTTGATAGTAATTGGAAAATTCCAAAAAGCATTGCACATCTCTTATTATTATTAAAAATCTTCCAATCTATGATTGTTTGGACTTTCTTATGATCCATCTTGAGACCATCATTTGAAGTGATGTATCTTAAAAAGTCAACTTAAGTAGTATGAAATATACACTTAAGGATATTCATCTTGTTACATAGCCCTACATCTCTAAGTTTTTGTAATATACAATGAACATGTTCATGTTTTTTTGTGTTCTTAGAATAAATCAAAATATTATTTAAATAATAAATAAAAAAATTATTAAAAAACTCACAAAAAATATTATTTATAAGATATTGAAAAGTAACTCATACATTTGTTAGTCCAAAAGGCATGATATTATATTTGAAATGCCTATACCTAATTCAAAATGTAGTCCTTTATTCATCACCTTTTTTAATGCAGACCAAGTTGTATACTTCTCATAGATCTATTTTTGTATAGATCTTTGCTTGATTGAGGTGATCAAAGAGTCTTAAATCAAACGTAAAGGATACCTATTCTTGATGATAATCTTGTTAAGTCCTCAATAATCTACGCACATTTATAACAATCTATTTTTTTTCTTCACAAATAAGATAGAATCTCTTGTTGAAGATTTTGAATGACGTATGAAGTTTTTAGCTAAGTTCTTGTCAATGTATTCCTTTAATGCAGCCAATTCATTTTGTGATAAATTATAGATTGGTCAAAATGGTCATTAAGATCTCTCTTGAAGATCAATTGAAGAATTATGAAATCAATGCTCAAGAAGAATGTCAATGTTTTTCTTTTCAATAACATCTTAAAAATCTTGATATTGGCTAAGAATACCACTTATAGTCTTTTCAACATCCAAAATAGGTGTGGCATATATAATAAAAGATGATCGTTCTTTTACTACATATGTAAAAGCTTTTGCACCTATCAGTAAGGATTTGGATGTACTAAAATTATATATGTCTAATTGGCTAATAGATTTTTGGATTAAACTATAAAAAAAATCAAGATTATAGAAAATCCAATCTATTTAAAGATTATATATTTTTTACCATAATAATTTTAAAATAACTAGATTGGAGAGAGATCTAATCACTTTAAATGTTATTACGCTATTATGTCTCTTAATTAATATATTTTAAGGAATAATCTCATAGATAACTTTTCTTGAAGATAGCAAATGACCATCTATGACTTGTATGTTGTCATACTGTAATTGCTTATAATATGTAAAATCCACTCAAAATACATAATATATTTATAGATTTAGATATGTATTAGAATGATTAATAAAGTAAATTAAAGGGGGTTGGTGTGAGAAAATTAATTTTAGATTTTACTGAATTTGGTTATGGCTTTTAAATTATGTAGAACCTAAATATTTAGTATAAAGCCTTGAAAAGCAATTGGGATCCAAAGAAGAAGAATTAAACTACTAAAAAGCCTATTTGGAAGGATGAAGATAAAGTGAGGATGAATGAAGAAAAGGGGTGAAGTTCATTCCTATTGATCAATGGTCATGCCCAATAGGCTTTGAGGAGGCTGCTTGCAATAAGAACAAGGGTTTTGGTGACTTCAAGGAGGCCATTTGAAAATCAAAGATTAGATTTAAAAAGCTTGTTTTTTGGGCTACAATTTTGGTGTGAAAATTGAGAAATTTGGAATTTTTATAAGGGAGAAGTAGGCGCTTGAAGTTAAGGTATGCAAATTATACCTACTATGACCTTTTTGAGGATTGGAGGAGTTGTACATAAGCTTTTGGAGCTTGAGAGATGCAATTGAAAAGGGGGTTTTAAGATATACATCTAATAAGGAAGAATTATTACATTTAGAGTTTTAAAGAAGGAGATATTCGGGGTCAAAGATAGCATATCGAATTCCAAGGCAATAAATAGGCTATTTTGTTCATAGTGATGGGTTTTGCCATATCTTGAGTTTTTGGATGAATTTTTGTCTTAAAATTTCTAAGAAGATGAATCTTTGTACTAAAAAGCTATATATCAAAGTTTCATAGCATTTGGACATTTTTTTGTGAGATATGAAGAATTTAGTACACGGGTGTTTATAAATAAGGGTTTGAAGCTACTGTTAGGGTTTTTATGATATCTATAGATCGATAAAGAATTAATAGCTGAAATTTGTTGTGCTAGTTGTTAAAAGCACATCACTATTTCATGTAAAATTTTAGTGGATTTGAATAGTTAGATTAAGAGTTATAGATTAATGAAATTTAGAAAAAATTCCTTTCCTATGGATGAATGAGGGTTTAGAATATTTTGTTATAGTTTGAGTGTTTTTGTGAAATAAGACTTATGTATTGAGTATAATAGCCCTAAAAGAAAGATTTTATAAAAATTTGAGGGTTTTATTATTTTGGATCTTGGTTGAGTATTTAGTTGCATCTAGAAGCCCAGCGCTTTCTTGAAGCAAATTCTTTCTACCATGACAACATGCACAAATATAATTTTCTTGACAAAAAATATTTCTTATTTTCCAACAAAGTTTTTTTCTATAAAATAAGCTGAGGCTTATGAATCTAATAAGATAAAGAATTTGTAATTTTTAGGTCCTAAAAACACATCTATTATAAAAAAAGGTGAGAGATTTGAGGAAAAAATAGAATCTTTACAAGGTGTTGTACATGATTCTAGTCACTTAATTCCTATTGTAGCTGGTCAAACTTGTTTTTTGATATATTATCTTCTTTAGTGACCATATTTCGCATTTTGTAATTGTGTTGCTTCTTTAGACAATGTTGAGCAGTATACTTCACTTTTCTACAATATAAGTATAAACCTTCTAAACGACATTGAGTCTTTTTTTGTTTGATGAGAGGTGTAAAACGTACTACATCAATTTGCATTAGATCTTGTTTAGTTAAATAAGTTTCTAAAAACTTATAAATTCCTATCATCAATTGATTTATTTCTCTCCAACTAAATCTATGTTATTGATGCCTTTTAAATAATTAATTATTGTGTACATTGGCTTGAGCAATAAATTATTCTAAAGAATTTACTTTTGATATTGTTAATAACAAGTCTTTGACGTTATCCTTCAACCCATAACAAAATTGATTTATAAAGGCTTTGTCATTCTACTCCATATGACAAGCAAGATTTTGGAATTTTGCAGCATATATTGTGGTTGATCGTGATCCTTATCATAAAGATAAAAGCTTAGTCTTTATTACCTTTTCTTGATCACTTTTTTCAAATATGGCTGTAAACACTTTGAAGAATGAATTTAAATCATAAAGAAATCATGAATCTTTTTTTATCAAAGGTACAAACCAAAAAAGAGCAAAATAAGAATAATAAATCTTTATTCTTATAAAACTTTTAAGAACAAGAATATGGATCATAAAAGAATAAAATATATTCTTATATTATTTAAAATTATTTGATGATGGAATCATATTAAAATTAGAATAGCTATTGCCAAAGATAAGAAGACTAGAGATTCTTGAAACAAGACTGAGAATAAGAAAGGCATTGATAAAAATAAAGAAGACTTCACTCTTCTCTCTATATATATTATCTACCTAAGAGCTATATGGCAATATTGTATAAGACCTCCAACACCTGTCCAATTTACAAGACACATGTTAAACTTCTAAAACAAGTTTCTTACATGTACGCCATATACTTAGTTTATTCCACAAGCTATCAACCATGTGTGATACATGGCTAGCTTGTTGGCCAAGTTTTTAATCTACCAATCACTTATAGATATGTATAAAGGTGAAACTTAGAAGCTTTAAATAAGATATTATCAAATTAATCTATTTCTATTTACTTCTATCTATCTATATTACTTAGATAATTATTAGAATAAATCTTATATTTGTGACAATTGGATTGGTTGGCAACTTGCTTATAGAGCAAGTATTATTATAATTTATTTCCTTATTTGAAAAGAAATCACCAATTTTAAATAACTTTGAAGCTTTTATAAAAGTATTTACAAAAGAATTTGGAGAATATAACAAGATTTATTGTATAATAGCCAAGATCCAAATATTGCAACAAGAGGTGCACTTTGCATTAATCTATGCATCTAATTTTAAGCAATTAGAATATAATATTAATTAAGATAAAGAAACCATGATGAGTCAATTATATAAGAAATTAAGAGATAATATAAAAGATTTGTTATTATTACTTCTAGATCCACAATCACTCAATGAAACTATCAGCCAAGGCGTGAAATGTAATATTCAATTATTTTAGCATTGTCAAAATTAATGTTTATAGGCTTTAACAAGACAATATGCAATCTAATATATTCTTGCTATATTAATAAGCAATTTGAATTCACATTCAAAAGTAGAAGATATGTAGCTTGATGCGATATGTTTTAAATCTCTTAGATGATAAAAAAAAAAAAAATATTAGAATGTAAGAATAAGTTTCACCTTTTAATCCAAATTACAAAATGGCCTCACTTAAGAATTGCTTGTAAGTGGTGGTATAAAGTGAAGGAAGCAAATAGTAAGAGCAAAAAAAAGAACAAACACAAAACATGTAAAACAGATGATATCAAGCAAGTACACAATCCAAAACTAGATCATAGTCTGTTTATTATATTTTTATCTAATAAAAAGTAAAAATAAAAAATAAAAAATATTTTTAGATAGATAATTTATTTATCTTTCCAATGATATAAAAAATATATAAATCTAAGTTAACATGAATTATAATAGTTTAAAGATAGAAGATAAATAATAAAAAAATTAAGTGAATAATTTTTATTTCAAGGATAACTTGTTTATAAGATCATGAGTTCAAACCTCACCAAGGCTCACAAGTAGTGTATAAAGGTGTCTTAGAGAGGCCTTAAGGCCTTAGTCTTATATTCCTATCTACATTCAAGGTGCCACAACCCATATGGAACTTGTGCACTTTCCTTCCTATAAAGACTATATTAGCTGCTGGTCTTCCTATTTTTTACTATTAGAACTTATTTTTTTATATTTTTGACTTCATCATGGTATTCAAAAATATCCAATTAGCTCAGGAACCTTGTATGGCCTTCAAATCTTACTCCATTTCTTCATAATGATTCCCAAGGTGGTAAAACTCATTTTTATTGAAGACTTCAAAATTATTCTAAAACTTCCTAAAAATTTCTAAATAAATTCTAAAAATTTCTATAATATTTTTAAAATAATAATATCAACTTAAAGCTATTTTATTCTATCTTATTTATTTTTTATAATAATAAAAATCAATTTAAATTAACTAAAAATCAAATTTTATACATAAATAATTGAAAAGACGTGAAATTTATCTTTCATGCTTCTTCTATCTATTAAATAATATTTACATATTTTTAATAAGTAATATATGTATATAGAAGGCCAATGTAGGCATTGATTTCAATGACTAAATACTAATTCTTACAATTAAAAGAAGATACTAAATCAACTAAGATGATTGCCTCCAAGACTTACTAAGATTCCATTTTTCTTCCACTAATATTATTCTCCTTCATTTAGCATCCTCTAAATACACCTTTACTTCATAATTATAAATTTGGCACTTTAAATGTATTCTTTTATCCTAAAATAATTAATAAGTCAATTTGATGATTCACATATGACAACCATCCGGAACAACTTACAAAACAGAAGAATCCGAAACAGACCTCTCAAAACACTATTGAATAAACAAAGGAATTATCCAAAAAAGTTTTAATAACTATCTAAAATAAAAATGAATAAATTTGTCATTAATCTGAAGGAATTAAAGTAGGTTTAGTTCTATAAAATTAAAGAAAGAAGAGAAAGAAAATTAAATCTAATCTAAGAATTAATAATTATATAAAAAAATCAAAATTAAAAATTAAAAATTAAAAATAAAAAGATAATTTTTTTAGATTCTTCTTCAATATGAGAGGATTTTAATATCAATCTTCTAAAGTCTATATATCAATAGGATGTTAAGATTGGTCTTTTCCTACATTAATATTAGCTCGTTAGGATAGTCTATTTTTCCAATTAGATTTGAATCTAGAATACTTCAATAACAACCTCTCTTATGACCAACACTTCAATTCTCCTTGAATATTTATTAAACACAAAATCACAACTCTAATATTCAATTTTTTTTTTTAAATACTATGAAGATTTAATTAAAATACCTTCTTCACTTATTTGAAATTCTATTGATTGTATAATAAAAGATTAAATTTTATGAAAAAAGAAGAATTTATAAATAGATATATTTTTTTCTTAAATTCCAATATTCATCTTCTTGACTTTATTAAATTTTAATGATTCTAGTTTTTTTTTTTTTTTTTTTTTTTTTTTTTTTTTGTTTGGCCTTGGATAAATATAAACATAAGAATGGGATATTTTCTTTTGGTGTGTGATATAAATCACATTCTATATTCCTTACATCTATTCTTAAAAATTTTAGTAGGAAAATCTTTTCTATTTAATATTTCCAACCAAACTAAATTGTTTGAAAAGGCTTTTTTAGCTATATAAAGGTCCAACCATAAGGCATCAAAATTTCTTAGAAAATCTAATCTCTTAGTATCTTATAAAAGGACCAACATGCCAATCTTAAGAATTTTGATCTTATATTGTTTCTCAAAGGTATTTTTTTTTTCTTTATATAGCCTCTATGTATTAAGAGCTCTATCTTCTAGTCTCATCTAGATTTTTTAGATGTTCCAATCTATCCATCAAAGATTGTTTAGTTGATAATCTTTTTATCAAGGCAATTTGAAAAAAAAAGATTTTAAATTCAATTGATAAAATAGCTTCTATACCATAAACCAAGGAAAATAGGGTGGCTTGAGTAGTCACCTTAGACATGGTCTTATAAGTCCACAAGGCTATAGGAAGCTTTGTATTCCAATCTTGTTTAGAATTTATTATGGTTTTTCTAAGGATATTGATTAAGATTTGATTCACCCTCTCCGTATGCCTATTGATTTGAAGGTGATAAGAAATAATCTTCTTATGATTAATTTTAAACCATGAGATAAAGTCTTCTATCACTTCATTCAAAAAATAATTATTTCTATTACTAATTAGGATTTTTGAACATTCAAACCTAATGATAATCTGCTTATAAAAGAACTTAGCTGCTTACTTAGCATTGTTGGCTTTAATTACTTTTACCTCAATCCACTTGGTAAGGTACTCGATTATTACCACTATGTGCTTCATTTGACTAGTAGAATTAGGATGAATTTTTTTAATGTAATCTATTTTTTATTTTTAAATGGAACTAAAGATAAGAATACATTAAGGTAAAGCTCATTTGGAGGTTATTTCTAGCATATCTTTGACATATATCATATGTTTTAATATACCTATGGATATCTTGGAATAAAATAGGCCAATAATAGTTGGTTCTAAGGATCTTCTATTTTGTCAATGTTCCTAAAAAATAATCTCCACATGTATTATTGTAGCATGCCAATAAAATTATAGGGATTTTTTTTTTCATCAGACATCTTTTTAATATCTTATATATTTTACGTCAATATAATTTATCACCAAATATAGTAAAATATCTTCTAATAATTTAGACCTTCTAATATTTTATTTTAGATAAATAAAAAGATAAGATTTGGATAGTTAAAAATTTGGTAATTAATTCATATTAAGTGGGGTGGTTGAAAAAGCAAATAGACTCTCATCTATTAAAGTATCATCAATTGGATCTTTGCCTATGTGTTCTAACAACTTGGATAAGTAATTAACTTGCATGTGCATCTCTCTTGTCTTATATTCTGCCGTATAATTAAATTTTTCTAGTAGAAGCACCTTTCTTGCCAATCTACCGTTTAATTTTGCCTTATTAATAAAATATTTAATTACCATGTAGTCTACAAAAAATACTAATGGATTTAAAAAGAAATAATGTCTAAATTTTTTGATAGAAAAAACCATGGCAAGGCATCCTTGTTCCATGGTAGTATATATTCTTTCCACAAGAATCAATTATCTACTAGCAAAGGCTATAAGATAGTCCTTGCCTCTTTCTCTATTGGTTTCATATAAAGTGCTTCCTATTACTACAAACAAAGCATCATAAAGCATATGGAAAGATAATAATTAATTTGATGGTTTTAAAATAGAATATGTGCTAAATTTTACTTTAAAAATATCAAATGCCTCTTGATATTTTTTACTCTAATTAAACTTCATATCTTTCTGTTGAAGTCTAGTAATAGATATGAAGATAGTAATATAGTCATGTATTACTTTCTGATACTATCCAATATATCCTAAGATTCTTTGTATCTCTTTTATTATTGAAATAGGTTTTAATTCCATGATCACCTTGATCTTCTTTAGATTGGATTCTCTACCAATTTTTTATATTACATATCAAAATACGACCTTTTTTTTAATTGCTAAGAATATTTTATCAGGATTTAAAATAATTCTAATTTTTCTATACCTTTGAAGACAAGACCTTATACAATCATGATGTGTTGTCTTAGAAGATTGGGTGCTAAAATCATCAATGAATATTGTCATTGATTTGTGTAGCAAGTTTGAGAAGATATATGACATTGTTCTTTGAAATGCCAAAGGAGCATTGCAAAATCTAAAAGGCATGACTACATAGATAAAGTTGCTCCATGGTATAGTAAAGACTATTTTGTAGTGATCCTCTAGGGCTATAAAAATTTGATTATAATCTGAACATCTATCTATAAAGATATATATAATTTGTACCTAGCCACCTCTTTTAGGATGGTATTTATAAATGAGAGGGAAAAGTGATCCCTTTAAGTGAATTTGTTAAGCTTCATATAATCTATGCATATTCAAAGTTTTTCATTTTTCTTCTTAATTAACACTATTGATGAGATCCAATCCATAATCTCCACGGATTAAATAAATCCAATTTAGAGGAGTTTTTCTAATTTAGCTTTGACAATTAAGATTTATTCTTCTTTCCTTTTGTTTCATGGAAATTGAATTAAGAAGAAGTGGAATATAATATTGGGCTATTTTGGGAGGTATGTCTTTAAGATCTTTATAAGACCAAGCAAATACATCCCTATGTTTCATAATTAATGATTTATAACTTAGCAACTCATCTTTTATTAATTGAATTCCAACTTTTATTAATTTTGGATCTTCATTTTTCAAAGATACATCCATCAACTTATAATCAAAGTTATATATATGAGATTGCTCTGTAGATTCTCTATACCAATTATTTGGTATTTGTGGATAGTTGGCCATATCATTTCCAACCATAAGACTATTGGAAGTTTATTTAAATATTAAAGATGGAATAAGGTTGCCTTCTTCTATTAAGTCATTTAACTTATGAATTTGAGTACCATCAAAGTTCACTCCAAAATTATCTTTATAATTTCTTCTTTATGGTTTTGACAAGTGGCAAAATCATCTATGAAGTTAATATTTATAACTTCATCTATACTTGAAATAGGATGATCTTTTGACTATTGGCTGAAGTCTCTATTATCTTTCCAAGCATATAGTCCATAGTCCATACATCCTAATAGAGTTGATTAGACCATACTTGAATGAATTCCCTCACTTACTACCAAATTAAGAACTCTAACTTCTTTTTGAAATTTTTTTGTTGTTGTGGACTCAAAATCTCATCTTCTAAAGAATAAAATAAAATTTTGATTAAAAACAATCTTTAAAATTGAATAAGGATTTTAATCAGGTTTTTTTGGTGGCTCATAAATAATATAGGGTTTTTTATTTCTTCAATCAATTTTTATATTAGCTGTCTTTAATTAAGATTTATATAAAAATAAATAATATGAATTTTTGTTAGGATGCATGTGAATCATATAAAAAGTGAGAGAGTATTTTTCACCTTCTGTCATCATTCTAAAACTACTAATTTGTCTTAGACATATGTCTTGGCTTTGATTAGCTATATTAATCACAAAAAAAGAAAGGCTAATGATACTAAGTTCTAATTTTTCCGTAGTTTTTACTTGCATAATATTTAAACTACTATCTCTATCTACAATAGTATAAGATATGATTTTATCTATTATAAACACTTCTAACTCAATTGCCTTTACTTCTTGTGCCACTTGAATTGTTCGAACGTGAGCTAGGATTTTTGTTTTAGATCTATGTTTTTTTTAAAAGAAAGGCTTATTTTAAAGTTTTTTTATTAATAGAAAAATCTTTAATAATTAAAAAATTGTAATATCTACCTTAATTTTTTAAAAATCTTCCCATAAATCATATGATTTGATCTAATTTTTGCTTTTAAATTAAATTGAAGGATTAAATTTAAGGTCAAAAATTTTAGGTCATTTTTTTTCTTTCTTAAAAGAAAATTCCTCTGTTTGGATTTTTTTTAAAATATCCCTTGTAATTTACTTGCTTTACATTCAAGGACTCAAGGTAATTCCTTAGAATTTTTAATATTAGCTATTGCTTCCCTTGTAGATTCATTTAAATCTAAAAAGTAAAAAAAATCTTTTGAACTATTTTTACTATCAATTGAAATAGGAGGGAGAGGACTAGAGTACCTAGATCTTATCATAACTACCAAAGCTAGCATCATGGATGGTATCTACATCTTGGATTGGAGCTATTTGTATATAATAAAGTTTGACTTACAAAGTACAAATCGGATTATTACAGAGGAGGTAGAAGCTTATTTTCTAATCATTCTACTATTGATCTGGTTTATAAATCTTATGTCTTAAGAACCTTGACCATCATGTTATTGGCCATGTTGAAAATGACCACCATTTAGAAGGATGAATCCTTGCTTAATATTTAAATCTAAAGGACGATGTTGATTTTGATGATTATTGTTATAGTCATAGAATAGATTTGGAGGTTTTAAAGTATTCTTGGAACTTTGATTTCTTGCCTCCTTTAAATGATCTTGAGCTTGTTGATGATAATTTTCTTGTAAAAAATTCAAAAGAATTATCTTATCAATATGATTAGATAGGTTTGTAAGGTGGTTTCTCCTATAATTTCCACAAAAAATTCTATTTTCTATCTAAAAACTACTAAGTGGGTGTCTTTTGCCACAAAGATGATATATTTCTTGCCTTTGTCTTGGTTGATTTTTAAAACCTTGATTAGTATAATTATAGCTTTGTAGATGAGAATTAAATCTTATATTGATTTGACTTTTATGATGGAAAATATAAGATTGTTGCCATCCAAGATTCTATTAATAACCTTATAGAATGGAACAAAATTAACTACTGTGTCTTGATTGGCTACATTGAATGCACCACAATCTTGAATTGTGCCTATTTGATTTTATACATAGTGGAGCTTAGTTGGAATTTTGACTTTTAATTATTAAAGCTATTTGTTCTTACATTGCTTGTATTTATTATACAAGTTCATTTTAAAACCCCTTTTGGCTTTGAAAGACTTTATTTTTGAATATTTCCTTCCATCTATTTCTATCCCCTAAATATATAAGTTTTGAAAGGCTAAGTAGCAGTGTAATCTTTAATGGTGAAGGATAATGGTTCATTGATTAGAAATGATTATCAATCAATCCGTGAGGGTTTTTTTCAATGCTTCCAATATTTTGGGCATAGATAGGAATAAAACTAAAAATTCTATAGTATTTTTTTTTTACATCGATTCTTATTGTTTATCAATATTTTTAATAATTCATGCTATTTATTTAGTATCTTATAGGTTTTTTGGTTGATCCTTTAATATTTCTCTAATTGTTTTTTTACTATTAAATCCTTGAATAAAAAAATAGACAAGGATATCATTTGTGAGAAGTGTTCCCATAACAAGTTAGCTAGGTGTCGCATATGTTGATAGCTTGTAGAACAAACTAAATGCATTGTGCATATATAGGAAACTTGTTTTGCAAGCTTAACATGTATGTCGCAAATTGGACACATATTAAAAATCCTATGAAACACTACCATATAGCTTTTAGATAGATAGAATATATAGAAGAAAAATGAAGGCTTCTTTATTCTTGTCAACTCTTTTTTCACTTCTAATCTAGTTCAAGAGTCTTTATATTTTTTAATCTTTGTCAAAAGCCATTCTAGTTTCTTCTTAAATATATATATATATATATATATATATATTTTTTTTATTTTGTTACTTTCTTTTGACATAGATTTCATAAATTTATGCATCTTCTTTCATTTATGTTCTTGATATTCATCCTATACCTGTGTTGCACCATGACAATAGATTAAGAGTTTTTTCTTCCAATTTATAAGTTTAATTCTCTTCAAATTTTGTATATTTATTGTCACCTTATAGATTGAAAAGTGTAAATATTTTGAATCAAGATCAATAATTAACTTAATAATTATTATGGTTTAAAATTTGCTATAAGATTGGTTAGGATTTTATTCTTTTTGAACTCCTTCCACTAATTAAGAAGCTTCTTGAGCTATTTTCACCATCTAAGAAATTTCTAGAATGTTCTAAAAGGTTCTGTGAACTTTTGAAGTATATGCCCTTAACAGCGAGTCAATAAGCTATTAAAGGATTTTGTTGCAATTTGAACATTTTGTATAAACTAAAGGAATTTTTTAAAAGTCAAGATTTTATAAAGGTGGAAAAGTGGATATATAGAGCCATAATAAAATTTTGATATAAAGATAAGATTTTTAAAGGAGATTATGGTTTTTTTAAAAATTTATTTAGAATCTAATTTATCAATAATTAATTAATTCTGATTTTATATAAAAAAAGATGTTAAAAAAATTTTTATATGCCAAAAAAAAATTTATATATAAATCTAATTAAATATAAGAGGTTTTTAATATTATATATATATATATATATATATATATATATATATATTTATTTAATAATATTTTCATATTATTTGTCTTTTTCATTAAGGACAAATCACTTTTTAAAGTCTTGCCAATAAGTTACAAATAAATTCTCTACAACCAAATATCTAATGTATTCTCACATTAAAAATCATACTGTATAATAATAAAAAGTATAATCTATTTAAAGATTATATTTTTTTAGCCACAATAATCTTAAAATAATTAGATCGAAGGAGATCTAATCATATTAAATATTACTATGCTATTATATCTTTTAATTATTATATGTAAAGGAATAGTTTCATGGATGACATTTCTAGATAATAACAAATAACCATCTATAACTTTTACTTACATAGATTTAATTTTCTTATAAATATAAAAATATTATATTTTTTATTTATTTTTGTTATCTATGTGTGAATGCTACAGGCTTTTTTGGAAGATATTTTAAGGGAAGGATTTGTTTTAGTCACTTAATTAGTGAATTAGGATGGCTATTTATTTTGTTCTTACCTTATTTTTATCTTAGAGTAGATTCTTTTGTAGTTGGAAGAAAGGTAAAGGCTATTTTATCTTTCTTGTTGACTTTGAGGTAACATGGTCCTTTGTAAGGGATAAGAGGGAAGAGTTTTGGGATATACAATTTTTGGAGGAAGATAGCTCCAAAGGTATAGAAGCTTTTGTAATGAAATTTAGAAGGTGTATTTTTTAAGTTGTGAGGATTTTAGAGCCTATTTACTTGCTTGTTTTAGAATCGTGAGTGAAAAGTTACACTTGTTTTAGTAAAGTGAGGTTTGCTACTATTAAGAAGTAAAGGTAGAAACTTTGAGTTGCTATTGCAAGTTTGATTTCGATTTTTTCCTAGTGAAATTTGTAAAGAGTGTAGAAAATTGTATTAGCTTTCTATCAAGCTATTTTTTGAAGCATTTGGAGTTGAAAAAAAAGAGTTGTAAGCTTGAGAGTGGGAAAGGGTCTGCTACCACCTGATGAAGAGGGGCAGAGACTTTATTCAACTACCCGAGTTGGAAAGTCTCTTCAATGTTTTTGGTATTTTAGGATCTTATAGTAGCTTGTGTAAGCTTTCTATAAAAACAAAAATCAACATATGTGAGGCTTTTATGAGAGTTTTATGAGCTATGAAGTGACAAGAGGACAAATTGTTGCTAGGATTTGAGGGGTAGTTTCAACTAGCCATAAAATCTAAAGTTTGAGAGACATATATATGAAATTTAAAGATAAGTTAGATGATGGAGTGAGCTTTCTAAAAAGATATTGCATGTCTAATTTAGAGAAGGCAAGTGACCACAACAAAAGCTGAAGTAAAGAGGGGCTTTATTGTCTTTGGAGTTTGCTAGAAATTTTAGTACCTACTTCAATTAGCCATAACTTTTAAATGCTAAGACCTTTTTTTGTGAAATTTTAATAGGATTTACAATGTATTATTAGCTTTACATATATTATATGCATACTTGCTTTGATTTTTGGATGAAATTTTAGTGATTTATTTAGTTTCAATTAGTTGTGTAACTTGTATTCTTCATATGCGATTGTATTTTGAGGTATACTTGAATATATATATATATATTCTTCTTATACATATTATATAAATATATATACTTATATTTATATTAAGTATTTATATAATTACTTTATAAATATTATATAAAATATTTAAACAAATGTTTATATAAATATTATATAAAAGATTATATTTTATATTTGTACAAGTTTTATATATGTATAATACAAATATAATATAGAAGCTTGAATAAGTATTATACAAGTATACAAGATACTTATATAGCTTCCTCCCATATTCCTTGCTAATTCTAGTAGGAGCTAGGAACCCAATGTTTTTCCAAGGTAGATTCTCTCTAGCCAACAGTGTGATCTTTATCATAAAGATAAAAGCTTGGTTTCTGCTACCTTCTCTTGATCACTTTTTCTAAATGTGGCCATAAATACTTTGAGGATTGAATTCAAATTATAAAGAAATTTTGAATCTTTTTCTATCAAAGGTGCAAACCAAAAAAGAATACTTTGAAATAGAAGTGTGCATATGAATCTAATTTGAGTAAATCCATTAGGATATTCAAAAAGATATAGCCTTAAATAAATCTTAATTTTTTATAAAAATCCTTGAAATTTTGATCTTTTTCTATCAAACTTTACAAACATATTAATCTTTATCTCCTTCATGCTTGTAGAAGCGAGACTTTTTGGATTTAGTTGTAAGGTTAATTTACTTGCTTCTTTCAACTATACATCTTCTTGGCGTAGGCTTTGAAATTCTTCCATACACATAAGAATAGTCCTTCTATGGTTGATATTAGTGATGTGTGAAATTTCTATCCTAAGAGTGTTGACAAACTCTTAATAATCTGTGATAGTTACAAATCTATTTTCACTTTTGTTAAATATAATATCTATAATTTTTCCTTCCATCTTAGAAAATTTAACAAATTTACAATCCAAATTAGAAGAAGATAATTTGCAATCTTTAATATTAGATAAATATTTCTACAAAGAAAGATAATTCACTCTCTTTAAGGAAAAAATCAAGGTTGGAAAGCAAAGAATGTTAATTTAAAGGTAGGTAGTCCATAACCTTCAAATATAATAATAGAAGTGGAATAATCTACTTACTTCTAAAATACAAAACAAGAACAATGAATCTTCACTCTTATTAAACTATCAAAGATATAAAATACAAACAACTAAAGTATCAAAATATCCTTGTGTTACATATAAGAAACTTATCTTGTAAGTTTAACTTGTTCCACAAGCTATGAATATATTTATGTTTATAAATTATGAATATGCCATAATTAATTTGTTCCACAAGCTATGAATATATCTATGACATAAGATTTATTCCAATAATTATCTAATTAATATGGATATATAGAAATAGATAGAAGTAAGTTAATTTGATAATATCTTAGAAAGAAGCTTTTTAAAAGCTTTATAGATGCAATTTCACCTTTATACATGTCTATAGGTGATTGATAGGCTAAAAACTTGGCCAACAAGTCAGCCACGTGTTGCACATATTAATAGCTTATAGAATAAGCTAAGTACGTGGCATATATATAAGAAACTTATCTTATAAATTTGGCATGTGTCTTACAAATTAGACACATGTTGGAGGCCCTATAGAATACCGCCATGTAGCTCTTAGATAGATAGTATATATAGAAACAAGAGTGAAGCCTTCTTCATTCTTGTCAACGCCTTTTTTATTCCTAATCTTATTTCAACAGTCTCTAATCTTCTTGTCTTTGGTAAAAGCCATTCTAATTTTAATATGATTCCATCTTTAAGTGATTTTGAATAACGCAAGAGTGTATTTTGTTCCTTTATGATTAATGTCCTTATGCTTAATAGTTTGACAAGAGTGAAGATTCATTGTTTTTTTTTTATATATAAAAAGTGAGTGGATTATTCCACTTCTATTGTTGCATTTGAAGGTTGCGGATTATCCACCTTTAAACTAACATTCTTTGCTTTCTAACCTTGATTTTTTTTTTGTAAGAAAATAGATCACCTTTCTTTGTGGAGATTTTTATTTGATATTAGAAGTTATAGATTATACTCTTCTAATTTGAATTGTGGAGTTATTAAGATAGTAGGAAAGATCATGGATGCTATATTTAATAGAAGTAAGAATAGATTTATAACTATTGTAGATCTTCAAGAGCTTGTCAACATTCTTAGCATAAAAATTGAGAGAAGCAAGTAAATTGGCCTCACAAGCAAATCCAAGAAGCCTTGCTTTTACAAGCATGAAGGATATAAAGATTAGTATGCCTAAGAAGTTTGATAGAACAAGGTCAAAATTTCAAAGATTTTTGTGACAAGTCAAATTATATCTAAGGTTGCATCTTTTCCAATATCCTAATGGATTTATTCAAGTTGAATTCATAGGAGCACTTCTATCTAGAAAAACTCTTTTTTGATTTGTACCTTTGATGGAAAAAGATTCACGACTTCTTTATGATTTGAATTTATTTCTCAAAGTGTTTATAGCCATATTTGAAAAAAACGATCAAGAAAGGGTAGCAAAGATCAAATTCTTATCATTATGATAAGAATCATGGTTAACAACAATATATGCTATGAAATTTCAAAATCTTGCTTGCAATGTGGAATAGAACGATAAAGCCCTTATCAATCAATTTTGTTATAAGTTGAAGAATAACGTCAAAGACTTGTTATTAACAATGCCAAAAGTGGAATCTTTGGAATAATTTATTCCTCAAGCCATTGCATACAACAATTATTTATTTGAAAGGTATTAAGAACATAGATTCAATTGGAGAAGAACAAATCAATTAATGACAATAACTCTTAAGTTTTTAAAAACTTAATTGATTAAGCCAGATCCAATGCAAATTGATACGGTACGTTTTAAATCTCTTACTAAATAGGAAAAGACTTGATATTGTCAAAAAAGTTTGTGCTTATATTGTAGAGAAGCAAAGCATATTGTTCAACATTGTCCAAAAAAATAACACAATCATAAAATAAGGAGTATGGTTACTAAAGAAGATAATATGTCAAAAAATGAATTTTTCCAGCTACAATAGGGATCAAGTAGCTAGAATCATGTGCAACACCTTATAAAGGTCTTATTCTTTCTTTTAATCTCTCATCTTGTTTTACAATAGATTTATTTTTAGAACCTAAAAATTATAAAATATTTATTTTATTAGATTTAAGAGCCTCAGCTTGTTTCATAAATAAAGACTTTGTTAAAAAATAAAAAATATCTCTAATCAAAAAAATTATATCCCTGCATATAGAATTCATAGATGGTCATTTGCTATCTTCAAGAAATATTACCTATGAGACTATTTCTTTAGATATAATAATTAAGGGACATAATAGCATAGTAATATTTAATATGATTAGATCTCCCTCCAATCTAATTATTCTAGGATTATTATTGTTAAAAATATATAATCTTCAAATAGATTGGACTTTCTATAACCTTGATTTTTTTTATAGTTTAATCCAAAAATCTATTAGTCAATTAGATATACATAATTTTAGTACATCTAAATTCTTATTAATAGATGCAAAAACTTTTATACATGTAGCAAAAGAAGGATCATCTTTTGTTATATATGCCACATTTATTTTAGATATTGAAAAGACTACAACTGATATTCCTAGTCAATATCAAGACTTTTAAGATATTTTTGAAAAGAAAAACACCAACATTCTTCCAAAGCATTGACCTTATGATTGTTCAGTTAATCTTCAAGAGAAAGCTCAACTACCATTTAGACCAATCTATAGTTTATTACAATACGAGTTGGTTGCATTAAAGGAATATATTGATGAGAACTTAGCTAAAAACTTCATACATTGTCATGTTGTAACACATTTATTTGATGAAAAATATAAATAAAAATAATTTTTATTTAATATTCAATTATCTTGGTTCAATAAAAACTCAAGATACTTAAAAAAAGATTTATAAAATCATCTTAGATTATTTTCTTATTTTAATAGCTAATAGATAAAAGTTAGTTATCAAATTTTTCTTCTAGATAATAGAAACTCTTTCATTGCTTTTAAAAAGCCATAAGTTAATAAAAATAGGATAGAGGAGATAAATGATTAATATGGTTGATACTAAGATTAAGTTAAAAATAGGATTAAGCTTAAAAATCCTTAGAATAAGTTGGACTGATATCCAAGGGTTGATCGTATGTGAGACACGATTGAAATTAGATTTCTAGCCCTCAAAAATAGCCACCAAGGGTAGGATGTTAGATCATTTAGAGATTGGCAATTAGAGTTGGATAGTTAGCTTCAAGCTCGTTCCAAAGATATTAGGTTTGTTTTTATAGGATTTGGAAGGACTTAGCAATTGCTATCTAAAATGAGGGTTTGTATTGGAGGTTAAGTTTTTATGTAATAAAGTTAGAACCAATACTTTCAACTATTGTATACAATTGAAGTGATATTTATAATTACAAATTTGAAAATATGTAGATAATTAAGTGTACTAAGACTAAGTAAAACTTTGTAGCAATCTAATAGTGTAATCAGGACTTATTTGATCTTTAATACAAAGAAGTACCAAAAATTGGCAGTTTAGGGTTGTTAAGGATTTTTGCAATATTTGAAGATCTATTAATCAAAACATAGTGAAATTTGGCAAAGTATTAGAAGACTTAAAGAGTAAGTTATATATTAATATTAACTAAAGTTAATGATTATAGAATGAGAATTTTCCATTGGGATATCTGCATCAACTTTTAAACTAGTGGCCAAGTGACATTAGTATGGATTTTGGTTGATTTTCTACAATCTCTAAGTTGAATTGGGTTGAAACTTTTTAAACATATAGAAGCCTTATATTTATATATTTTTAAAAAATTTCACACCAAATTGATAGTTAGATTAAAAGTTATAGTTTATTGAAGTTCACTAAATAAGATTAAGACTTGTAAAGAAAAATCTTAGTTGCTTGATTGTGACAAGCAACAGAACAATTGGAATTTATATGTAGATAAAGTTATTAAAAAGAGTGTTTTTAAGCACTTTGTATTGATTTAAGCACTCTTATATTAATATTCAATCATATTCTTTTTATATGCATGAAACTTATTAAGAATTCTTGGGTATATGTGAATCACAACTTCACCATTCATAGCTAGGTGTTCAATGCATTTCCAAATAGGACAATACATAATATCACAACACCATTCAAAATCTTCAACAAAAGCTCCTATCTTATTTGTGAAAAAAAAAAGATGGATTATTATAGATGTCCATAGATTATCAAGGATTTAACAATATTACCATCAAGAATAGGTATCCTTAATCTTTAATTTTAGGACTATTTGATCAACTCAATCAAACAAAGATCTATACAAAAATAGATCCATGAGGAGTGTACAACTTGGTTTCCATCAAAGAAGGTGATGAATAAAAGATTGTATTTCAAACTAGGTATAGGCATTTCAAATATAATATCATACCTTTTCGACTTACAAATATACCAGCTGCTTTTCAACATCTTATAAATGATATTTTTCATGAATTTCTTAATGATTTTATTATTTGTTATTTAAATAACATTCTGATCTACTCTAAAAATACAAAAGAATATGAACTTTATATTTGTTGTGTATTACAAAAACTTAGAGATGTAAGACTATATGCCAAGATGAAATAATATATATTTCATATTATTTAAGTTAACTTCTTAAGATACATCATTTTCAATGATGGTCTCAAAATAGATCCTAAGAAAGTCCAGATAATCATAGATTAGAAGATTTCAAGAACAATAAGAGATGTACAATGCTTTTTGAGATTTGCCAATTACTATCGAATCTTCATTAAGAATTTTTTTCAAGTTGCAGATTTACTTACATGCTTAACTTATAAAGACAAATTCAAGTAGAATAAAGAAGCAAAAGCATCATTTGAAGCTTTAAAGATAATTTTTACTTCTAAACCAATTTTATTTTGCATCAACTTTTTCAAGATATTTTTTATGAAAATAGACACATCAAACTTTGCTTTGGATGCAATATTATCAGAAATGGGAGCAAATGACAAATTCCATCCACTAACTTTTGATTCTAGGAAATTTTCAATAACAAAGATCAATTACAAAATCCATGATAAAAAACTTTTTATAATTGTGGATTCTTTTCAAGAAAGACATCATTATCTAAAAAACACTTCTAATCTACTCACCATATATACAAATCACAAGAATCTCAAGTATTTTATATCAATATATGGATTAAATGATTATTAAACTCATTGAAATATGTCTTTGTCAAGATTCAAGTTCATTATTACTTATTAGCTTGAAAAACAATAAGGTCTATTTGATATCCTTTTTAGATGTTCTTATCTTATACCAAAAGAAAAAGATTCATCTTTTGATCAAAAAAGAACAATCTTCTTGAAATCAAAGCAATTTCATCTTTAAGCAATGAAATCAATATTGATTGTTGATTCAATTTTTTTTAAGCAAGTTCAATCAAATATGTCTTTAAATCCCCTTATTCATGAGATTAAGAACAATTCATCTAAATCTCATGATATTTCTAAGTTTAAGCTTAAAAATGATCTAATCTATTTTAAAGGATACCTATATGTTCCAAAAGGTGAAGCATAACTATATGCTCTTGAAGTTTGTCACAACTTCCTTACAGCATGACATTTTGGATATAACAAGATTTTGGTATTAATTTCAATAAATTTTTGGTGGCCTCAAATGTGAAAGGCTATTAAAGAGTTTGTATAGTTGTAAAATATTTGTTCAAGATCAAAAACTTTGCGTCATCAACCTTATGGACTTCTCCAATCATTATCTTTACTAGAATAACTTTGGTCTTCTATTTCTATAGATTTTATCACGGATCTTCCAAATTCAAATTTATATGACTTTATATTTGTGATTGTAGATCATTTCACTAAAATGGCCCATTTTATATCATATATAAAATCTATCATGGATGAAGAAATAGTTAAACTCTTCCTTGATAATATCTATTGCTATCATGGATTATTAAGGGATATTATATCAAATAGAGGGATACAATTTATATCAAGATTTTAGAGGATTCTTTTCAAAATATTGAAGGTAGATATAAAACTATCTTTAGCTTTCCACCTTCAAATTAATAGATAAATAAAATAGATAAATCAAGTTTTAGAGTAATATTTGAAATATATTATTAATTATCATTAAGATGATTGGACAATTCTTGTGCCATTGGTAGAGTTTGCTTATAATAATTTAATATATTTGTCTATTTAACAAATTTCATTCTTTATCAATTATGGTTATTATTTACAATTTGATACTTTTGACTTTTCAAAAGTTGATAATCTTATAACAAAAGATTTGACAAATTGATTGTCAAAGCTATATGTAATAATGAAGGCACAATTAAAAGAAGTTCAAGAATGACAAAAGATCAATGTAAATATCTATCATAAAGAACAATCTTAATTCCATGTGAGTGATAAAATATGGTTACTTTGTTATAATATTAAGACTAATTGTCCTTGTGATAAGCTAGATTATCATAGGTTTGGACTATTTTTTATTTTTAAATAGATTAATTTAATTGCCTATCAATTATATCTACCAAAATTTATAAAGATCTATCTTGTATTCTACATATCATTGCTTGAGCCATACAAGACAGTGGATATACAAAGAAGAAGACAAATGCCACCGCCTCCTATAGAAGTATACAACAATGAAGAATTTGAGGTGGAAGAAGTCTTAGATTTAAGACGGCGTCAAAATCAGCTAAAATATCTTATATATTGGTGTAGATATAATATTAGTGAACGCACATGGGATCCATTCAAGAATCTAACAAATGCATCAGCAAAATTCAATATGTTTTATTGACAACATCCATCAAAATTGTGATAAAGAGTCAAGAAAATCCTTGCTATAAAGCCAAATCTTTATTAAATTTGAATCTTAGAGAGAAGCTTTTTAAAAGCTTTATAGATACAATTTCATCTTTATACATGTCTATAGATGATTGATAGGCTAAAAACTTGGCCAACAAGTCAACCACATATTAAACATGCTGATAGCTTATGAAACAAGTTAAGTAAGTGGCGTACATATAAAAAACTTGTCTTGCAAGTTTGGCATGTGTCTTATAAATTGAATATATATTGGAGGTCTTATAGAATGCCGCCATATAGCTTTTATGTAGATAGTATATATAGAGACAAGAATGAAGCCTTCTTCATTCTTGTTAATATCTTTCTTGCTCTTGATCTTCTTTCAAGAGTCTCTAGTCTTTTTGCCTTTGGTAATAGCCATTCTAGTTTTAATATGTTTCCATCTTTAAGTGATTTTGAATAACGCAAAAGTATATTTTGTTCCTTTATGATTCATGTCTTTATCCTTGACAAAACATGTGTGACATGCAATTAACTTGTTGATCTATTATTTTATTTTTATCTACTTCTATCTATCTATGTTACCTAGATAACTATTAAAATAAATCTTATATTCATAACAATAGATTAGGTGTCAAGGACATGAACTAGAAAAAAATATATAATCTAATAAAAATTATATTAAAGAAAAGTCACAGAATAAAAATAAGAAAGTATGTATATTCAAAGGGAAACTGGAATGGCTATTGCCAAAGACTCAAAACATGAAGACTCTTGAAACTAGATTAGGATCAAGAAAGGAGTTGACAAGAGTGAAGAAGGCTTCATTCTTGCCTCTATAAATACTATCTAACTAAAAGCTACGTGGCGATATTCTATAGGATCTTATATACCTGTCTAACTTGCAAGACACATGTCAAACTTGCATGACAAGTTTTCCACATGTACGCCACGTACTTAGCTTGTTCTGCAAGCTACCAATATATGTAACATATGGCTAGCTTGTTCTATAAGCTACCAACTTGTGCACTGTCATAATACGTGCAATTTTGCTTGAGAATGCTTTGGGCACCTGGCTGTGGAAGATAAAAAAGAAATATACAACAACAAGATCCTAACAACTCTAATAGAATCTTAAACAACTTCTATTAAACTTTAACAATATTAATCAAACTTTTATCCAATCTTAAAGAAATTACAAAAGAAAAATAAATAAATCATATATTAATTATAAAAAAAAATAATATATAAAATAATAAATTTTAAAAATACTAAAAATAGAAATCTTAAAATCCTAGTCAAATCTTGTTCAAATCCTAGTCAAACCCTAATCAAACCTTGTTCAAATCCTAATCAAATCCTAGTCAAATCCTAAATCAAACCATGTTCAAATCCTAAGTCAAATCCTAAGTCAAACCCTAGTCAAATCCTAGATCAAATCCTAAGTCAAAACCTTAGTCAAATCCTATTCAAACCATAGGTCAAATTCTAAGTCAAAACCTAAGTCAAATCCTAGTCAAATTCTAGTCAAAATTTAAGTCAAATCCTAAGTCAAATCCTAAGTTGAATCTTGATCAAATCCTAATCCTAATCAAACCTTAAATCTTAAATCAAATCTTAAATTAAATCCTAACCCTAAATCAAATTCTAAACTCTAAACCCTAAATCAAATCTTAAATAAATTCTAAATTCTAAAATCAAATCCTAAATAAACCCTAAATCCTAAACTAAACCCTAATCAAATCTTAAACCAAATTCTAACCAATTCAAATCAATCCTAGGAAAAATTAGAACCTCAATATCTATTGATTAGATCGTTGATCTTATTTAAAACTTTGTATACCTTTCAATCTCTTACTCAACAACAAGTACAACAAAATTGAAGGAAATCAAATTAACCAAATAGAAGAAAAATCCTAAAAACTTCTAAGGTATTGGCCAGCCTTCTTCTCCAACCTTGATGCTGATCTTCCAGTGTTGATTTCTCCCTTCTTCACTATTTATTCACTCTCAAATCACTCATGTATATAGAAAAATAAGTCTACTACCCATATACATAAATTTTATTCTAATCCAACTAGCAGATTGCTCAAGATCTCAAAAATCCTAACTGACCTTCAAAACTTAAATTCCAAGACCTTGATCCACTTAAGTCTCATTTACATACAACTAAACTATTAGATTCAGCTAAAATTCATAGTATACATTAACAACAACAATACCCAAAAACCCACGAATTTTTAGCTGTGGATTACTACAAAACATTTGAAATTGCCTAAAATATCAACCCTATTTTATTTCACAAAATCCCAAATTGCCTAAAACAATCCTGATTTTGCAAAGCTATTACAAAATCATTTCTTATGCAAATCCCACAAAACCAGCTTGTATACAAAATCTCTCAAGTCCACTCTCTACTTCCAATCTCCGATTTGCAAAAGCCTTTTAGATCCGCTGTAGGCATGCAGTTTTGTGTCTTAGGATCTGATTTCAATCCCAGCCTATAACCGGTTCTTTTTGGGTATCTATTTTGAGATTTTTGTAGTAAATTTTTCTCAAACCTCTTCTTAACTCCCTCCTATATATGCCTATATTAGTTTATTTCCCAATCTACTTTGTTTTGCCTTGCTTATGGTCCTACAAAGTAAATAGAAGCTCATTTGTAAAAAAGACAACATTAACACTCATTAGTTTTACCCCCTTTTTACTATTATTTATTTTTCTAAGATAATTTGCTACAATGTTTTGAACTAAGATCTTCTATAATATACTATTTCCACTCTCTTTCACCTAATAGTCGCGTTACATCACAATAGCGCCATGTGGCTAGCTTGTTGACCAAGTTTCTTACCTACCAATCACTTATAGACATGTATAAAGGTGATTCCGTATCTATAAAGCTTCTAAGAAGCTTTTCTATCAGATATTATCAATTTATTTTACCTACTTCTATTGATTTATAATAATTAGATAATTATTAGAGTAAATCTTATGTTCGTGATATTACCCCCCTTTCTAGGGACGAGTTCTATAAGGAGCGGTGATTACATGTTGAGGAAGTCCAAGATACATCAAATTGTCCTTGCCACATATTTTGATCTTTGTTTCCTTTGAAGGTAGTTGATAGGTCCTTTCAGCCATCGATAATGTTCCATACGAGGACGAGAAGACCACCCTATTATTTGATCATTGTTGAGGCCTTCATAACTCCGTTCAAAGAAAACATTAGGAATACCATTAGGAGTAGTTCCTACCTCTAAAAGTATCACCAAACATTGAGAGTCTCTTCCAAGGTTGTGATACCAAACACATTGTATTTTGCCATCAATCTGAGAAATGACATGTTGTTCTTGAGGGTCTTCATTTCTATTCCGTCATCTTGAAGGTTGTAATAATCGTAATGTCTCGTCTAATAAATCAGTAAATGATGGCTCTTGAGTTGAATTCGCTGGTTGTTGATCTTCCATCTCTTTAGCATGAATAAATCTAAGGAAATAACAAACAATATATAAGATAGGATGAAACCTCTATAAAACCTGCTTTGCTTTATAGCAAAGATTTTTTTGACTCTTTATTTTAATTTTGACAGATGTCATCGATGAAATGCATTGACTTTTATTGGTACATTTGCTAGATTCTTAGATGGCTCTCATGTGCGTTCACTAATATCGTATCTGCACTAATGCACAAGATATTCCAGTCGATTTTGGTGTCGCCTTGAATCCAAAATCTCTTCAACCTCAAATTCTTCATCGTTGTCCACTTCTATAGGGGGCAGTGGCATTTGTCTTCTTCTTATATATCCATTGTCTTATACGGCTCGAGTAGTGACACGTGGAATACAGGATGGATCTTCATGGACGCGGGTAGGTATAATTAATATACAATTAGATTGATTTATTCAGAAATAAGAAAAGGTCCAAGTTTACGATAGTCCAACTTATCACAAGAACGAGTAGTCTTGATATTGCGACGAAGTAACCATACCTTGTCCCCCACGTTGAATTATGGTTGTTTCTTGCGATACACATCTACATTTATTTTTTGTCGTTCTTAAGCTTCTTTTAATTGCACCTTCATTATTGCATGTAGCTCTGACAAACAATTTGCCAAATCTTCTGCCATTGGATTATCAACTTTTAAAAAGTCAAAAGCATCAAGTCGTGGGTGGTAATCATAATTGGCAAAGAAATTTTTTATTGCGTAGAAGAATGTATTGTATTATTATAAGCAAACTCTGCTAATTGAAGAAGAACTGTCTAATCATCTTGTTAGTAGTTGATGGTACATCTTAAGTACTGCTCTAAGACTTGATTCACGCGCTTTGTTTATCCGTTAGTTTGAGGATAAACAGTCAATTATGAGATCCACAACAATTATGAGATCCACGACAATTATGAGATCCACGACAAAGAACTTCTTGCAAGAAGTTCTTAGTCGTGGATAGTTTAAGAATTTTCTTGAATGAAAAGCTACTACATGAAATTTGTCATCTGTTCCCATTTGTGACAAAATCGCATCCAAGGCAAAGTCTGATGCGTCTATTTTCATAAAAAAAATGCTTTGAAAAAGTCAACACGATACAAGATTGATGCAAAAACAAATGATGTCTTCAGAGCTTCAAAAATTGCTTCCGCTTCTTGATTCCATTAGAGTTTGTCTTTATAAGTCAAACGTGTAAGTGGAGCTGCAACTTAAGAGAAGTCTTTGATGAAGATCCGATAATAATTGACAAATCCCAAAAAGCATTGGACATCTCTTACCATCTTTGGAATCTTCCAATTCACAATTGTCTAGACTTTCTTAGAATCCATCATGAGACCATCATTTAAAATGATGTATCCTAAGAAATCAACTTGAGTAGCATGAACTACTCACTTTTCCATCTTGGCGTATAATCCCGCATCTCTAAGTTTTTGTAATACTTGACGAACATGTATTTCATGTTCTTCTATGTTCTTAGAATAGATCAAAATATCGTCTAGGTAGCAGATGACAAAATTGTCTAGAAACTCACGAAAAACATTGTTCATGAGATATTGAAAAGCAGCTGGTGCATTCGTAAGTCCAAAAGGCATGACATTATATTCAAAATTTCTGTACCTAGTTTGAAATGCAGCTTTCCATTCAACTCCTTCTTTGATGCATACCAGATTATATGCTCCTTTTAGATCTATTTTTGTATAGATCTTAGCTTGATTCAACTGGTCAAAGAGTCTTGATATTAAAGGTAATGGATATCTATTCTTGATTGTGATCTTCTTGAGTCCTCGATAGTCAATACACATTTGCAATGATCCATCTTTTTTCTTCACAAATAGAATTGGAGTTTCTGCTGGAGTTTTAGAATGGCATATGAAATTCTTGGCCAAATTCTCGTCAATATATGCCTAGAGTTCAGCCAATTCATCTTGTGATAAACTGTAGATTGGTCCAAATGGTGGCTGAGTTTTTTTCTTGAGGTCGATTGAACAATCATATGACAATGCTTCGGAAGAATATCTGTATTTTTTTTCTCAAAAACATCTTGATAATGCAGATATTGGCTTGGAATGCCACTCAAAGTTTTTCTACCATCAGAAACGGGTGTGGCATAAATAGCAAAAGTTGATTCTTCTTTTGCTGCATATATAAAAGCTTTTGCACCTATAAGTACAAGTTTTACTATACTAGATTTATGGCTTTTTATTTAGTCGGTAAAATATTTAATAACGTTCTGAAAAAAATGAAGTCTACAAGAATTCTAATCTATTTGAGGATTATATTTTTCTATCCATGATAATCATAAAATAACTGGATTAGATGGAGATTTAATTATGTTAAAAATTACGTAGCTATTATGACCATCTATTGTTATTTTTATAGGATGGATTTCATGAGTGATGTCTCCAGAAGACAATAGATGACCATCTATGACTTCTACATGTACGGATTTAGTTTTCTATACTAAAGATATTTTACGATTCTTAACAAATTGTTCATCTAGAAAGCATGCTGAGGCTCTTGAATCTAATAAGGCAAAGGCTCTATAGTTTTTTGGTCCTAAATATACATCTATTATAAAACAAGAAGAGGATTCTGAGGAGAGAATAAGATCTTCACTAGGAATTGTACAGGGTTCCAATTGCATGGTCCCTATTGTAGCTGGACAAATTCATTTTCCGACATGTTATCTTCTTTGACAACCGTACTCCTCATTTTGTAGTTGTGTCGTTTCTTCAAACAATGTTGAACAGTGTGCTTAGGTTCTCCTTAATATAAACATAATCCTCCTTGATGACGCCAAATCTTTTCTTATTCAATAAGATGTTTAAAACGTACCACATCAATTTGCATGTCTTCTACTTCCAAATGTACGTTGTCGTGTTGTGACACAATTATATGGTGAAACTATGACTAAAAATAATTTTTCAATTAATACTTTATTATCTTAGTTCAATAAGAGTTTAACATATTTTAACAAGATTTTTATGAAAGCCTCTTAATTTATTTTCTTCACCTAATAGCTAGTACATAAGAATTAGTTAGTAATTTTACCTTCTAGGCTGTAGTAATTCTTTTACTGCCTTAAAAAGGCCATAAAATAGTAAAAATATGGTAAAAAGGATAAATTATTAGCATGATTGATACTAAGATTAAGTTGAGGGTAGGATCATGCTATAAAATCCCTAGGATAGATTAGATTGATACCTGGGGGTTGGCCGTTTATAGGACAGGGTCGAAATCAAACCTCTAGCTACAAAAACGGCTGCCTAGGACAAAGTACAAGGGCTTTTTCAGATCGTATTTTTGGATTGGATAGCTAGCTTAAAGCTTGTTCCAAGGGCATTAAGATTGTTGCCATAGGATTTTGGATGACTTTGCAATCATTGTTCAAAATCAAGGTTTGTATTGGTGTTTTGGGTTTTATATAAGACAATGATGGCTTCCATTCTTCAGTGATTCGTGTAATCTGTATAGCATCTATGGTTTAAAATTTGATTTTATTTGGATTTTTGGATATGCTAAGTGTATAAAAAAGTTTGTATTAATCTAACAATGCAATTAAGAGATATTTGGGCTTTGATACAAAGGATTGTCGGAAGTTGGCAGCTTAGGGTTGGATAGGGTTTCTGTGATAACTAAAGATCTACAAATTGGATCAATGTAAATTTTGGCATGGTGATAGAAGACTTATAGTTCAAGCTACATAATAATTTTGAGCTGAAGTTAACGGTGGAAGAAGGAGAAATCACCACTAGAATTTATACATCAATTTTCAAGTTGGCGGCCAAGTGTCATCCAGGCGGTTTTTGGGCATTTTCTTACAATCTGTAAGTTTGGTTGGTTTGAATGTTTTTGAGCATGTAGAAGGCTTATACCAACATTTGTGTGCAAAATTTCATATTAAGTGGATGGTTGGATTAAAAGTTATAGCTTGTCAAAGCTCACTAATTAGAATTAGGGCTTACAAACAAAAATAAAAATTGCTTAATTATAAAAGAAACGAGGCTATTGGAGTATATGTATAGTTGATGTTATTAAGAGGAATGTTTTTAAACACTTCTGAATTAAACTTTGAATTATATTCTTCATATATGGGTGAAATCTATTAGGATTTCTTGATTATTTGCAAACACAACTTTACCTTCTACAGCCAGGTGCCCGGTGCATTCCCAAACAAGACAACACATAATGCGACAATATTTTGTGAGGATGTTGATGTTGCCATTGAATAATAACATTGAGGCTCCCTTGTACAATTCTTGGATCAAAATTCAAATAATCGATTGTCACACTTCACAACAAAATCAATTACTTGATTCAATATTTGAGGATCGGGTAAATTGAGCATTAATTTTTTTTACCTCATATTGTAATCCGTAGAAAAATTGGCTGATGAGTGCAGCATCATTCCACTTGATATCAGTCGCTAATTGTCAAAATTGTAAAGCGTATAATGACATTGATCAATTGCCTTGTCATAGGATGCAAATCTTGTTGGTGGCAACACGGATTGCATCATATTCTCCATACATAGATCAAAATTCCACTAAAAATATCTCCAAATTATCCAATATTGGATCACGTTGTTCAAGAAAAGATGAAAACCATGATAAAGCAAATCTCGAAAGTAACGTTCTAATAAATCAAATTTTAGATCCTTGCATAGGATAACTTTGAGGTTGAAGTTCAATCACCAATTGTACTTGATTGACAAATCTTCAAAATTTAGATCTTGTGCCATCAAACTTCTCAAGCAAACTAATTTTTGGTTCTCTAATGTTTGAATGTTGCTCCATTATAGGTGAGGTAGTATGGTTTGGTGTAGATATTGACGCAGTTCCGACCATCTCTATATCTTCACTTCCTATTAATCTTGTTGCTCCTTGTCGTGTTAAATTGAATTGATGCATTGCAAGTATTAGCTCTCTCATTTGTTCTTGCATTTGTGCTATTGCAGTCTTTATTTCCACAAGTTCTGCCATCATAATATAATAGGAGAAGGTGTCTACTCTCACTTCAAGAAATGTAGAATAACACACTCAAAAGAAAAATTCTATAAACAATATCAGTTTAAAAGTGGGTACTCTACAACTTCTAAAATGCTTATGTCTTATCAAGAGAAAAGGATAATCCACTCTTAATTGAGAAAAGACAAAGCTCTGATATTGTATGTGTACTCTTGTCAATTTGTCAAGGATATGAATTAGAAAAAAATGTATAATCTAATGAAAATTGTATCAAAGAAAAGTCACAGAATAAAAATAAGAAAGTATGTATATTCAAAGGGAAACTGGAATGGCTATTGCCAAAGATTCAAAATATGAAGACTCTTGAAATTAGACTAGGATCAGGAAAGGAGTTGACAAGAGTGAAGAAGGCTTCACTCTTACCTCTATAAATACTATCTAACTAAGAGATATGTGGCGATATTCTGTAGGATCTCATATTCTTGTCTAATTTGCAAGACACGTGTCAAACTTGCACAACAAGTTTTCCACATGTGCGCTACGAACTTGACTTATTCCGCAAGCTACCAACATGTGCGCCATGTGGCTAGCTTGTTGACCAAGTTTTTAACCTACCAATCACCTATAAACATGTATAAAGGTGATTCCATGTCTATGAAGCTTCTAGGAAGCTTTTCTATCAGATATTATCAACTTATTTTATCTACTTCCATTGGTTTATATTAATTAGATAATTATTGGAGTAAATCTTAAGTCTGTGATATTAGGTTGGAAATACAAATGATTGAAGATTTATCATAAAATATAGATTTTTTATAAAAATAAAGTTATTATATAGAATTCTAAGATATAATCTATTATTACAAAATCAATAATAGAAAAAATATATATTGTAACAAGTCATTGTGTAATAAAAACTTGTTAGATAAGATAATTTTTAGAAGATATTGGACTTATACAAATGGAATCAACTTAAATTATGTGTGACAAGAAAGAATGCCTTACTTTTATAAAGAATCCAAAATACTATTCTTATTCAAAATATATTAATATTCAATACTACTTTATAAAGAAGAAGATTAAAAAATAAATAAATAAATATAATATATTATATAAAAAAAGAAAATATGACAAACTTATTAACAAAAGTACTTATAAAAGATAGGCATGTGAAATTAACAAAAAAAATAGGTTTAAAAGTGTTAGATTGCTTATAAAATGGAAGTATTAATGTAAATAGAAGTGAGAAGTAATTGCAAGAGAATGAATAGTCTTTACAATAGTAAGTTGTAAGTAGTCAAAGACTAAGTATAACTAAATTAAAATAGAATATGTCACAATTTAGATTATACAATAAGTAGAAATATTAAATTTTGAAATATAGATAAAAATAAAAACATTCTATTATGGTAGTAAGAGTCCCATCAATGCATCTTAATTGGTAGAATTATTAAAAATAAAATTTTTATTTATTTAATTATAAAATATTAATATTAAAAATTCTATTTAATTATTTAAGTATTTATTAGAATTTAGAAGGATTTATAAGTTACAAGAGTTTTATTAAGAAAAAAAATCATAAAAATAGAATTTTAATAAATCTTAGAGGTAATTATTTTAGTTGATTTAGTATTTTTTTCTTAGTTATAAAAATTAGTATTTAATTATTTAGACCAACATTTATATTAACCTTTTATTCACATGTATTATTTACTAAAAAATAATAAATATTAATTAATAGGTAGAAAAAGCATAAAAAGAATATTATATCTTTTTTATTATTTATATAAAAAATAGAATATTTAGTTGATTTTAATTAATTTTATTACTATGATAAATTACCAAGATAGAAAAAAAATTAAATTGATATTAAAATCTTTAAAATATTATAAGTATTTTTAGAATTTTTAAAGAATTTTTAGAGTATATTTTTAAGACTTTAATAAAAATGATTTTACCACCTTGGAAGACTATTATGAAGAATTTGAGCAAGATTTGAAGGCCCCACAAAATTCCTAAACTAATTGGATATTTTGGAAGACTATAATGAAGTCAAAAATATAAAAAAAAGTGATTTTATTAGTAGAAAATATGAAGACCAGCAACTAGTATAATAATTGTAGGAAGAAAGGTACACATGTCTTATATGGATTGTAGCACCTTGGATGTAGGTAGGAATATAAGACTAAGACCTTATGGCCTCTCTAAGACACCCATATACACTAATGACCCTTGGTGAGGCTTGAATCCTTGATCTCTTTCACAAGTTATCCTTGAAGTAAAACCTGTTTATTTAATTTTTCCATTATTTACCTTCTATCTTTAAATTATCATAATTTTTTTATAATAATTTAAATTTTAATATTTTTTATATAAAAATTTAAAGTTTATATTTAATATAGAAAATATATATTTTTAAATAATAAGATTAAAAAAATTATTTAAATAATAAGATAAAAAATTATATATTTATAATAAAAATAAAAATTTAAAAATATATTTTTTATATTAAATCAATATAAAAATAATTTTTTAATTTTTACTTTTTACTTTTTATTGAATAAAAATCTAGTGAACAAATTATGATGAGATTTTAGAGTGTGTATTTGGTTGATTGTATTACTTTCACTTATTTTGTGCTTCTTCTTTCTTTATTTTTTGTTGATTGTATCTCTCATTTTATATCACTAATTACAAACAACTCTTAATTGAGGCCACCTTGTAATTTGGATTAAAGAGTGAATTTTATTCATATATAGGTAGATTTGGAATGTAGAATAAAGATAAAAAGAGATCTTATCATAATATGTAGAGTTGGTGGCTTTTGGATATTGATAAATGAATCTAAAAATAATCAATGGTTAATAAAAAAAAAAATTTATGTAGACTAATTATAAGATGATGGACTTAATTAGGTATGATCTTAGGAAGATCAATCAAAACACATTTCAAGTTGTATCTACTACCTATAAGTAATGAGTTGTAAAAGTAAGAATCATCTTATTTTACATATTCTTTTGTATATGCATCTTTATATTTTAAGTGATATTATATTTTTAACTATTATATTTTTTAATAAAATAGATTTAATATAGTTTTATTAGTTATAATTAGAATAGACCACCTTGTTATTTATTCAACTAATAAATTTATTTTTATAGATTAAATTATTATGATTTAAATTACTATAGATTTTTTATAATTATTTTTAGTTTTAATCTTAGAATTTTTTTAAAATAATAATATACAAATTATTTTTATATTTTAAATTATTAAAGCTAATATTTATATTTTAATATATATATATTTATTATTATTATTATTATTATTATTATTATTATTATCTTTAAAAATATAAGATAAAATATAAAATCCTTTCTAATTATATACCAATAGATTATATTTTTTTAATAATTTATTATAATTATAATATGTAGACTAAAAAAAATTATAATTAAAATTTAATTTCCTTTATTCTCATGTAACTTCTATGTTTTATAGGTTCTACATACATTTTTATATTTCTATTGAGCTACCATTTTTCTTTCATATAAATTAGCTCTAAACTCTTCAAAACAAATTACCAATAGCTTCATTAAGATTTTAACCTTCAATAGTAATAATAAGTTTTTATAGAATATTTCTTTATTAAATATTTTAGAATTTTTTTAAATAGATACTAAATTCACAAATATCCTTACATATGCAATACAGTTATATAAATTTTTTTAAAATTTTATTTGAATATAGAATACTAATATAAAAAAATTCTAAAACTTGGTCATGTATATTGCAAACCTTATAGTTCTTAGAAAGCTTTTACATATCTTTTTTCTTAGCTAATAAATATATATATATATATATATATATATATATTAGATTTTTATATTATATATATATAATTATATATAATTATATATTTTTATATTTTATATATAATTATTCTATTTTATATATATGTATATAATTTATTTATTCTTATTTATATATGTAGGAGTTATCTTTTGACAAGTCCATATAAAATAGCTTATATTTAATAGAAGATAGAAACAGAATTTAATTAGAATAATAATCTCATAGTTAATATCATATAAATAGAATAATAACATCATATGCATTGTTTTTAAAGACATTTTATTTAAAAATTATAAAAATTATTTAAATATTTTTTATTTCAAATTTTATATATCTTTATTTTACTTTTTTTGAACTAATTTATATTTTGGTTTTTTCTCTTTTTTCTTTCTAATCTCAATTATACATATTTTATTGCCTTTTTAAAAACCTGAATTTTGTGTTCCGAATTATTTATTAAATTCCATATCAATACAGTTTTTTCTATTGTTGGTCCTGATGTTTTTTTCATGCTTTATTTCAACCAACGTATTTTGTGTAATTGTGTTATGAGTAGAATGATCATTCTGTAATGCAAAAATTATAAATTTGAATACATCTCTTATTTTTCTCTTACATATTTTTACCAATAATTTGACAAGTGTTGAATGCCGATATTATTTTTTATCATCTTTTTCAAATTACATGCTATTGTAAATACAAATTAATTACAACAACCAACCAAAGAATTCTCTCACTAAATATTATGTAACTCTCACATATCTAATGTGATTTTAAAAGTAAAATTGTTATTACAATTCATATCAATTTAAAAATAATTAATTAATTTCTTCCTAAACTAAATCAATATACGTGTAATAGTTGAATGTATCCTAAATGTTTGTGTCTCTTGATTGAGTTTGATAAAATGACCACACTTCTGTTATCATTTCTTGCAGCATGTTTGGTTTTCTAATCTTAAACCTTTATACAAGTTATTTTTTTATTATAATACTTTTCAACATACATCAACTAACCATCATGCCTTTTAAAGGTAGATAATTCATTTCTACAATCATTGTAGAGATAATTGAGTTTAATTTTTTTATAATTGTTTTACTTTTCATTCTTTAAGGCCATCATCACATTCCACAATCTTTCCTTAATTTAAATGTAGGTCTATTATAGGTCAAGGGTCCAAAGAGTCCCCACTTTATATGCATTTTATTCATTCTTATTTTTTGATGTTAATGTTGGTTACCAGAAATAAATAAAAAATCATCTGATTATTTCTGTAAAATATTAAGAATGCATAGTTTTAACAATTGTGATTGGTTGAAATAGAAAAGTCTTTCTTAGTTGGATACATATTTTAAAAAATCAGCAAAATCATGAAAAGAAAATATGAGGTACAATGGATTTTATCCCGCATGGAATAAATATTGTTGTCTTCCAAAAATTGCATTAGGCTTGCATCAAGAGGTGACTTTATAAAAAATTGAGATTTTGTTAAATATATTCATTAAAAATACGAAGTATTTAATATTTTTCATGATTATTATAATTAATTTAGAATAACAAATGATTGCAGCAATGATTCTTTTATAATGATTTTTTTAAAAAAAAAATTGTCCATGTGATGGTATCTTCTTGTTTTGTACCATCTCCAAATGCCAAGGCTTCTAAAAAAACATTTTTCTTCACCAAGCAATAATCTTCTGTGAGAATTCTATGCCTTTCAAAATAAGTTTCTATGTCCAAAAATCCCCTATAGAAACCATTAGAGAATACAACTTTTTTACAAGATAGGACAAAGATGGAATATGATTTTTTAGAGAATATTAGTTAAAGGCATCAAAAGTGGGCTTAAAATCTCTATCACTTGCCCTTTAAAGCTGTCTTCTTTTGTTACAACAAGAACAATTAATATGAATAAGATAAAAGGTGATGAAATTGAATATATGTTGCTATTCATCTCTACTTTACTAGAGGACCAATGAAGAGGGTCAACAGCTGTTCAAATCACCATTTAACCATTGGTCCATTTAACTTTTATTTGAACATCTTTTCCAACACATTCTCCTCCTCTAACATTTGCAAATGTTTTAATTTTTTTCTATTATATATATATACACACACACTGACATTTACTCTCATTCCTATACAAAGAGCATGGCTGATAGCATCCCCAACCTCAAAAAGTAAAATGAAACAGAAATATTTTTAAAAAAGAAAAAAGAAAAATCAGGACACAAATAAATCCAGTCATTCATAATAAAATAATAGAAATAAATAAATAGTAAATAAATGAAGCTACACAATGTTGGATTTATGAAATAAACAAAGTCTCACTTGGGTTTGTTAAAACCCACCCACCTTCTTCACCAGTGTTGATGGTAGCAGTTCTTTTTAGATTTGATGGAACTGGGGTTCATATCTCCTTGGAAAATGGGATGACTGCAAATGCTCAAAAGATCATTGTGGTCCAAATTGTTTAATTGTTGCACCCAACTATTTGACACATACACATTTCTTTTTCTTTCTTTTGGTCTCAACACACTTGGTGTGCTCCACATCAACATCCAGAGGTTGAGTCAACCATCATTCTTATGACATTGATCCATGTCCATTTCCATCTGTATTGTATAAAGCTTGACACTGCTTGAAAGCTCAACAAGTAGTTGATTGAAAAAACAAGAAGAAACTATCACACAAATAGGGTGCTAAGTGTTTTCACATCTATGCCAAGTGTTTTCAATGCAGAAAAAAAAATAACAAGAATTTGCACAGAATATATTTTTTAAAGTACTTAATACAGTGTGTATAAATTTGCAATCTATACATAAAGAAAAATAATTCAGACAACACATAATCATATTATCCTATTTGAGTATGCAGGGTTTCGGTGGTTTTACTTCTATCTGTGTCGTTTCCACATATTCGTGTGTTTGGGTTTTGTTGTACACAGTTGACTATGTGGCTCTTCGGCTAGGCAGCACGTTGCTCCTCGTCGCTGAACCTGTTCCGCTTGGTCCTCGTCGCTGAATCTATTCGCATTGCCGTGTACTTTGTCGCTAAACCTTTACGACCCCTTCGTCCGCTGTTTTCGGGAAGAATCGCAAGCTGAGCTGAAAGCCGTCGCTTCTAGCTCAGCTGAACAATCATGAGCTATTTCGCATACCCTTCACGTACGTCGTTGCTGAACTATGAGCTTTGCCAGGGTCCTGTGCCAACCTCTTAGCTCCTCAGTTTCACTTACCTCGTGGTTGTCGCTAAGCCGTGTTCGCTGAATCGTCGTTCCAGCATCGTCCTCGCCCTTTGTTGAGTTAAATCAGAGTGACTCACAACTTTGAGGATGTGCTGGGCTATCCCCCGTTCCAGTATCACCCTCGCTCATCTGCCGCTCTCAGCCCTCCACCTTTTCGCATCTTCTTTCACATTTTTGCCTCCCTCTCTTGATGTTTCTCTCTCCTTGTTCTCCAACTAATTACTGCGTTAGTTTGTTGTTTGTATTGGGTGATGTTGGCACTACGGGACTGCTTACACACGTCGCAGAAGATGTCTCTTGGCATAATCAGTGCGGGCTTGTGATCGTTGAATTCACGTGAAACAAATCCATGAGAGGCTGTGTCGAAGCTACCCTGAGTTTTCTAGATAGCTTGCCATGCCCTCCTCCCACGCATCACCGACCTGCTACACTCAGCACATGATTTGTGTTGTGGCGATATTTTCGAACGGCACAAACTTGTCTGCACTATCTACCAAAGACTTGCTAAGGAAAACAGAAACAAAACCCAACTACCGTGCGTTGATTTCTGAGTACGTGTGTCTTCGGAGCCGCAATTTACTGTTCCTAGCAGCTTTGATCGGTGATGAAGCACTGTAACAGTTGCTGAATCGCGTCTGAATTTTCCGCTTAAAAATTATTCAATAAAATTCTATGGCAAAAAAATGCTATTACACTTACTATCATTGTCTATGAATGCTATAAATTACACTTATAAGTGTGATGTGTTATAGAGTTTTATAAAATGCTACCGGAGTTTAAACTCTGTGGCAAAAAAATTCTTTTAAAGCATGGTAAGAATTCTTGTATTGCCATGGATTCCACATTTGAGACAAACAACTTCATATATCATTTATTTACATTATTGGTAATTGATAAGTGGCACAATGGTATTCCAATTGCTTTGATTATTACAACACAATAATATAACATATATATATATATATATATATATATGTGTGTGTGTGTGTGCAGTTTTAAAAGTATTTATAAAGACTATAGATCCAAATTTGACACCATCTTGTATTATAGTAGATGATGCAATTCAAGAAAGACAAGCTACCAAATAAGTATTACAATTTGAAATTATACTTTTATTATATTATACATTCATATCTTTCTTTGAAATGGTTTCTAAAAGTATGTTGCTTCAGTATATATAATTTTTTGTCACAAGTGTATTTGAGCCAATGCACAAATATATTTGTGTATTTTTTATTTTTTAAAAAATTGAAAACACAAAGTAAATAAAAAATAGTGAAAGATCGTATAATAGGAGATTTATAATGAAATGCACCAAATTTTATATTTAAAAATTAAACATAAAGAATCAAAGGAGTATTTTTTTGTGCATGCAAAACAAGCCATGGCTCTAATCTTTATTAACTGCAACATTCTTATAATACAAGAGTGTTTTCAACAACATTATTCTAAAGAATTTGGTATTATATAGTCTTTTTTGTTCATGTGTTCAATTATTGGATTATATTCAATGTGTCCAAAAATAGTTAAATATTATTTAATATCTCTAAAAATAATTAGAAGTTATTCAATTTATTTTAAAATGATTGGATGTTATTCAATGTATTCTAAAATAATTACATGTTATTTAATGTGTCTAAAAATTATATTTTGTTTTGTTCAATATATCTAAAAATATTTAGATATTATTCAATATATCTAAAAATAATTAGCTATTATTTAATATATCAAAAATAATTTAATTTAATTTAATTTATATAAATAATATTAGATTTTTTATTTAAAATATTTATAGATATTTGATTGGTGGAATTGCTATCCTTGCCTTATGCCAATTAAGACACCAACAATAGCATTGAATCTTACCATTAGGTATTAAAGAAGTACTTGAGTGAATTTACAAGAAGATCATTGGGAAAAAAAATTGATTGGTTGTTGTGGTAATTGACAACTTTTACAATAAGTCACTATATATACATAAGTGAAAAAAAATGCAATGGATTTGTTTTTAATATCAATATAAAAGAAATTATTGAAGCAAGTGTTCTAAAAGCTCAAAGTATTTGTAAGGAGTACATTTTGAAGCCAAATTCAATAGATGAGCCTTGAAAAGTTAAATCTCAAACTTTTGAAGATCCAAGATCTTAGTATGTAATTTCTAAGACTTTTACAAATTATGCATGCTATTCTTGTGAACATTCCATACAAGGAAATTTGTACAAATACCAAATTGTCATTCTTTTGCATTTTTTAAATAGTTGTTTAGAATATGCTATTATAAAATATTGTAGATCATATTATAGTAGCAAATAGGAAGGTTTAGAAGTTTTGACTATTTATTCTATCTCTAGAGATTTACAAGGTATACAAGTAGAAGGAAAAAACATCACAAAAGAAGAAATAAAGATATTTATAATAGAATTTAATATGTACTCTTGTCTAAGAATGATAAGAGAAGTTTTTAGAAGAATTGTTTTAAAATGTGAGATTGGAGGTTTAATAATAACACAATACAATTATGCTTTATTAAAAAACTAAAAGATTAAAAAAATAGAAATAACATATCTTATAGTATTATGTTTAGTTGGATATGTTATATTATCTTTTACATGCTTTGTTTGAATTTTTATATAATATAAAAATATATTTATATTTGTAAGGTATTTTAAGGATAAATTTGTATATTTGGCATTGAATAAGGATGTGAATTATGCATTATTTCCTTTTGGTAACCTACATAAGTGTTTCAAAAGTTCCTTTTGTTTTTATATTTATATTTATATTTATTAAAAACTATGTACAAATCATGATTTTAAAAATTAAAATAAAATAGATTATTTTTGTAATATTTTAAACTTCACAAAATATTAGCTTATTATTTTTTAAAAGATAAATTTACAACTCTTTTTTAAAAATTTGAATTTTCATAATTTTTTTTATTCACAAGCTTATAAATAAATATTTTATTATAATACTTCTTATGCAATTAAAATTAATTTTTATAAATAATTTGATTATAAAAATATTAAATTGGAATTTAAATTATTTTAATAATTTTATTTTAATCCTATTTCATAATTTTTGTGTTTAATTTGTAATTATAATATTATTTTCAAATCTTACTCCATGATTTATAATTTTTTTTAAAAATTTAAACCTATTATCATTGAATAATTAGTTTGATTAAGAAAAAATTATACTATTTTTAAAAACAAAGTTAAAAATCATATTACTTTTATTAGAGTTATTATTAATTTTATAATTTGATTTGGTAACAATCAACTTTCTTTATTAATAATTATTAATATTAAGAACATATAATTTATGAATATATAATAAACTTTATTATATTATTTTTATTTTATATAAATATAATTTATTGATATATTGAAATTTAAAATTTGTTTTTAACATTTTTCAAACTTTGTTTCATAAAATCAATGTTCATTTCATATTTTAATAACTGTATTTATTTATTTATTTTAATTTTTAATTTTTTATTGTATTATATTTTATTTATCATGTTTAAATTTAAATTTCATATTATATTTAATTTGAACTTTTATATTGTATTTGAAGTATAATTTTATAACATTTTTATTACATTTAAAAACATCTTATGTAAAGTATATAATATGTTATATATATTATAATTAAATTATAATTTAAATAAATTACAATCTAATGTTCAATTTATATGAAACCCAAGCCCTGGCCGGCGGCGGCTAGGGCTAGGGTTTCCAGCGTCGGGCCACGCCGGCCACCTCCGCGGCGCCTTCCAACCTGCCCAGCTGGGTGCCGGGCAGTTTGCACGGGCTGCCCAGCAAGGTGCCGGGCACCCGGGGTGGGCTTCCAGTTGGATGCTGGGCAACCATAGCTGAGCTGGGCGGATGGACGGAATCTGTCTGCCCACAGTCTGGGGTGCGTTCGCACTCACCGAACTCTTCACCGAACTCTTCAAATCGAGGGTGATGCCATTAAAGCCTTCAAGGTCTGCACGTTTCGATGAACTTTTCGTACTTGAACAACGCCCATATCAGCATCCGCAGGCAGCTCATCACCTCATCGCCACCAGACTCACGCCAATTCTGCATACTCTGCTCCATGAAGGCATTATTTTCTAATGTGCTGCATGAATAGGCCCTCTTGGTTTGAAGCATCGATCACGTAGTCGCGAGCATCGATGCTTGCATGAGTGGAGTAAATAGCGGAGTGATCTGAACTTGTGGCCAGGTTAGTAGTGTTGCGGGCTTAATTATTTTCTCAATTGGTTATGTGGGGTTCCGTACTCTGAATCTTGTAGTCGATAATCAAATGAGTACTGCACCAGATCATTAGTGAGCCAGCTCATAATCTAACGCAGCGCTTATGTCAGGGAACATTGATTCATCGGTTTGGAAGTTTCGCCGGAGTCGGGCTTTGTGCCGGACTAAGGAGATTTCCTCATGGATGTGTTGAATTCAATTCTACTTCATTTACCGCAGCGGTATACATCTGGAGCCCTTGCGTCTAGTGCTCGTGTGCTACATCCTGCATTTAGGAGATCATGGGCTTGGAAACAGGGCATTATCGCTGGGCCTGACCTGAGCTCGGCTAGGAGATTCAAGAGTGAAAACTCCCTCGGGAGATTTAGTCTAAAATTCAGTATTACTCCAAGGGCCTTGAATGGTCAGGCACCAGCTCCAGGGGACAACAACGACTTCATCCCAGTCCATTCTGATCCCGAAGATTCTGCTGTCCGAAGCTTGCTGGTATCGCCAAGCTCAGATGTGATCCTCAAGGTGAAAAACTCAGAGTCTTTACATCGGTTACTCCAAGGAGAATTCGTGGAGAAATCTGACCGTTTGTTGTACAGACAGAAGTTCGTAATTCGATCATACGAAGTCGGAGCAGATAAGACTACCGATATTACCACTATCAGCAGCTTTTTCCAAGTGAGCTCTACTCTGTAGTTGTGGAAATGATGGCTGATATGTGGGTGGTCATTGCAAACTAAAAAATATTGTGCCACAACGCAAAAGTACTTCAAAATGTATTATTCTTTCGTTACTTTTTAAATCCTCAGTTGCATTGTGATTTATGACATTCGTTTCAAAAGAAAGAAGCCAATTTTGGTAGGTGAATACAAGTGTCGAAATTCATAAACTGTCTAGAAAAAAAATCAAATTATCCATTGCTAGTAGTAAAAGTATACTGAGTTTTGTGATTTTGTTTATGCGGCCCTCTTGATTTTCCAGAAATTTATCAACTCAAATTGGTATGTGACAGGAAGTGTCCTTGTGTCATGTGCAATTAATGGGGGTTTCAGGAGATGGATTTGGGGCTACAAAGGCCATGAACTCTCTGGGGCTCATCTGGGTGGTTTCTAAAATGCACGTGGTAGTGGAGCGATTTCCCAAATGGTAAGAATTCTACATAAAGAATCCGTAACCAAAGCTTGAAACTCTGACACCATGAATGTAAAATCAACCTTGGGCGGAGAGGGTGGTATTTAGAGGTCCCACACGAGGAATAAAACAAACAAACTATGCATCAGGGCAGTAAGAAAGTGCAGTTGGATCGAACTGGCTGAACTTTTCTTTCTTGTGCTTTCTTACCTCCGATCTTATGTGAAAATTGCGAATATTATGAGTAACACCGTTTGACTAGATATCACCCATTTCATGAACGTGAAGAATCACACTGACGATGATCACTGGAGCCTAAGCGTGATTGAGAACACTAGTGTGCCATACCTACTGTAGGTCTGACGTGATTGTCATCGACTCTTGGATTGCTCGCTCTGGTAAGAATGGAATGCGCCGAGACTGGATTGTGCGTCGTAGCGACACAAATGAATTGCTTATCAGGGCAACAAGGTAGCTTGACAGTAACCAACTTACCAAATGCTCAATACATTTTAGCACCAACTACACCAGGTCATGGAGGTTATCACCTTATCCGGAGACTGAATCAGTTGCAATGATATGCAGCAATTGGTGCATCATGGACTCCAAAACACGCAGAGTTTGTAGGATGCCGGACACAGTTCGAGCAGAGCTTGATCCTTTCTTTGTGGACGAGCAATTTGCGTTTCAACAGAAGAATATTCTTTCCACCAAAATCGCAAAGCTTGACAACCTCACGACCAAGTACGTGAGCTCCCCGATCAAGGTAACGACCAATTCTAAACAAACTTTGTGCCAACTTTTGGATCACAGAAGATCATGCAAACTGAAGTCACCTGATGTAAATGTGCAGTCTTGCAGGGCAGACCTTGATGTGAACCAACACGTGAGCAACCTCAAGTACATCAGCTGGGCTCTTCAGGTACCACCACATTCGTCCTGTTTCCTTAGCGTCCAATTCAGCAATAATTTTTAGGGAGGTTTTTTCACAAATACCGGATTGGATAGCAGAGTGTTCCAGACGATCACATGGAGACACACAACTTGGCAAGCATCACGCTGGAATACAGACGCGAATTAAGTAAAAGCAAAAACGTCGTCGAGTCTCTCACCAGCTCCAAAACAACCACTGAAGAAGTGCAACCCTTTGCAGCTTCTGTGCCTTCGGAGGGCTTTTGGAATCTGTTCACCAGGAGTGAGCTTTCCCCTAGGTGCGAGTACACTCATCTTCTCCGAACCCATGACTCCCAGCAGCTCGACATTGTTCGTGCCAGAACGACATGGCGCCCAAAGTCGTGCAACACAGCACCTTTTGTCGTGGCCAGCAATTGAGCTTCAAGTAGCAAGATCTTGACACTAGTATCCAGGAACTGAACCTGAGATAGAATTCGGTTTAGTGCTTTTTAGTCACCATTTCTTTCGCGGCTGCATTGTCTGAGCGTTGGTGTTCAGAAGTGTCTTTAAGCTTACACATACAGAAAATAGATCATTTGAATCATTAAGACAGAATGTTTATACTTTTTTTTATCTCAAATAATTCACTTGAGTGAATAAAAGTGTTTTGGGGATTAACAGTTGATATTTGAGTTTTTCAGAAACAGTTACATTAATTGCCACATTTTCTTTTAAAAGAACAGGCGGTTTTTATCAACTTATGTATCAGATATGTCTTTGGAAGTCTAAAACACTCCGATTTTACACAATCTAATTCATTAGTTTTAATTACAAGTGGATGTATTTGTATTTTACAACAATAATTTAAAAAATGATGCAAATTTTAGTTTAAAATATAAACCACTTAAGATGATAATCAACAGAAAAGTGAAATCATACCCATATTAAAGGAATTTCCAGAGATGAAAATCCATAATATACTGATTTGTTTTATACATATCCTTTCATTATTACATGGTTTATTTTTCAATCGGTGGTTTTCCAAGATCCAAATTTTGGTTAATCAACTATTGTTTTACTATATATTATTACATATATGTATTAATAGAAACTATAGAAAGTTATAAAAACCTTTAGATAAGTAAAACCAAGATAACATACGTAGTGAGAATCTCCTTAATCTAGAACATGTTCAACTATTTATAAGTTTTACAAATTTCAAACTATAGAATATTACAGTTTTAACAAAGCTTATGTAATCAACGCACCAGATCTCACCACGGATGAATGGAAACCCTAGAATCTACGGAAAGCTGCCACACGTAACAGAATCCTCCACGTCAACATACATTCGTCCAGGAAAGTCACGAATAGTAGATTAGGGGACCGCCGTAGGGGGAAATAAACCGGGAAATATGAATTTCCCTCGCTTTTTTCAATTCCCTCCAGGTTCTCTCACCCCGCCAAACCCTTTCCTAGGCCCCCGCGCAGCGCCTCCTGGTCACAATGTTGAGATTGCGTTTGCGAATCTTACTTGCATCGAGGAGCAACTTGGAATTCGAGCAAAGGCGTGCTGCTTGTTCTCATTTGTTTCGCAAGGTATGCGAATCCGTGCTTGTTGGTTACCTATTTTGTCCTCGATTCGTCGTTGAGACTCTTGTGGCTGCGGCGCTAGGATGAGAGACCTTGCGAAGTCGTGGCTCGAAGAGATTCAGTTGAGGGAGCGGCAAATAAACGTATTCCTAGATGTAATGCGCGAAAGCAATAGGAGATTAACTCAAGAAGTACTAGGAAGGGTGCTAACGGCAAGGGTACTCCTTGCGGCAATAAAAAAAACTATGGAGAGGGTGGGAGTTGGCTTTTGGTGACTGTGGATGTGTCTAGGTGTTTGATTTTAGGACCTGGCAAGGGTTTTGCGTCGTGGGTGAGGCTTAGGTAGTGCGGGAGTTGGTAGCAGTTTGAAGGGAATTATAATTGTGTTGCGTTGTGTTGTTCACTTTATTCCGTGCCGTTTTTATTTATTTTCTTATTTATTACTTGTAGAGGAAGTTCTAGTGTAGTGGAGGATGAGATTTTTCGGCAAGGGTTGTCGAGTCTCGTTGTATTCCAAGCTTCTGCCTAAATTCTCGCGTGTGAGCTTGTGCTTTTAAGGCTGTGATCTGTGACCAGCGTTAGAGCTAAGGCAAGTGGGGATTTCAGATGGCATAATGTAGTGATTTTGCTCTACGATATTGCGCAAGTGAGGGTTGAGAAGACATCTTAGAAGTGCGGGATGTTGGTGCTGAGGTGTTGCAAGATTGTGGTCTGTTGCGGGGAGTGTCTTAGATTCAGGGTTGACGCTTTTGTTTATATTACTGAATGGAGCGAGCGTCGTTACTGCCGTCAACTGCATGTCAGTCAGCGTATTGGAATTAGTGCTTGATAGTTTTGAAATACCTTACACCCTTTCTGCTCCTCACTTTTCCTTTCTTGTTTTTGTCTTGGGTACAGAGGAGCTGCGAATGAGCGCAACAATCTCTGCACGTCATTTTCATCTTCTGTATGAAACAATATTCGCGCTACATGAAGTTCTAAATCTTCTACTGCTGTTCACGAGTAGTCACTCCGACGGATTATCTGTCTTCTTCTTGAGTGAAGGGACAACGACAAGGTGTCCCAATGGCAGGCGAGGGGTTGAAAAGAGAGAAGTGCGAGTTATTTGACCTACCACCGCGTAAGCGGTTTAAATTGTTAGAGGAGCAGCGTAGAGAGAAGGAAATGGCGTTGCAAACGCGCGACTCCTGTTGTAATGACATTACAAATTATCCCTCCCATGGGGTGTCTCCGAAGAAATTGGCATTGCAGGGGCTCCTTATGCTGGATAAGGAGAATCACAATCACAAGCAACGGAGAGTAAAGCGGCCTTTAGTGCAAGCAATGCCGTCATTGCCACCACGGCCTGTCGCTGTCAAAAGGAAAGATCCTCCATCATTGCTTATGCCGATTACCGAAAGGAGTGCACCGCTAATGATGAAGCTGAAGTCGCCCGCTTCCAGTGCGTTCAAGAGCTGGGGTGGTACCCCTTCAAAAGGTTCCTCTACTGAGATCACGGGCATTTTGAAGGTTCAGCAGCCAGCAAATGTATCGTCTGCAGGATCCAGTCAAGTATCCAGCGAAGCATCTGAAGATTTGATTCGTAGGTCCGTATGCTATCAACCAGATGTTTCGAGAAAAGAATCTCTTGCTGCACATCTAAAGACTCCGACCACATGGATGATGTCGAAAGGTGCTACATGCTCAATTAACAAGGCACAAGAAGATGTTGACATGATCGTGTGTGAGAGCCCTTCGTCTAGTTCCGACACATCCAGCTCAGAAGAGGATATGACAGAGAAGGTTGTGGAGTCGGTTTCCATGAACACGACATCGTTTCCTCCCATGGTGCCAGTCGGTCTCAACGTTTTGATCACACAAAGCGAAGATACTCACCAGCTCGCGAGTGGGATCCAAGAGGGTAGTCTCGTGGATGAGGACGTGGTGGGAGCATCTCAGACTGTTTATCTCGCTAGTGATGATATGGTGAAGGCTTCTACTTTTTCTGTTCCCATGGGCCTAGGTGTGAACGGAGGAGGACAAGAATCAGAGACTGAATCTTCAACTGAAGCCGAGGTTAAACCTGTCGACGCTGAACAATCTGAGTGTTTGGACGCCACCAATGCTGCTGTTTTAAACGTAAATACATCAATCCAATTGACAAATGGCGACGTTCTGCTAGCGAATGATGGCGACAAGAATCACCCATCCTTGGATGCAGGGGCAACAATTGAAACTACTTTGCCAACCATGGTGAATGGGTTAACATTGCAAATCCCTGTCGATGGCTATGAACTTAGAGTTGAGGAAGCCAAGATGGAGGAACCATGTAAAACATCGGAGGAGAATCTCGAAGCATCTACCATCGGTAGTGTAATTGGAGAACCAGATGCTTGTTCTCTCACCGCTTCTTCCTCTATAGTAGTGAGTGTCAAAAGGCACACAAGTGCTGGAACATCAAGCAATCCAAAATCTTCGGAGGGTGTGACTGTTACTACTAACCAAGCGGAGGACAATTTGTGTGTAAAAAGCGACAGTGATTGTCCAGCAAAGCAGCAGGAGGAGCAAACTCCCCAAGTGGCGTCGGATGCTTCAGATGGTCTCAATGGAATGGGGGTGCAAGTGGACCAGGAACGACAGGCAGTAACGACCTTGGTTGACCCACTTGCAATCAATGAGGGAGACAGGATATCAGTGACCGACTCGCTACAGAATCCTATGACGGGGCAAGAAAGATTACTCGTTGATTTGGATCGGCGTATGGAACGCCTTTTTAAGCGAATGCTTGAAAGGGAGGGCTGCAAAGGGAGTGACTTAGAGCAAGGCAGGAGCAATTCTTCGTCAAAAATTTTTTTGGCTTTCAGTGAGATGGAGAATTTTAATTCTACAGTCGTGGACGGTGGGAAACTGATAGATGTGTCTACCTCGAAATTTCAGGACTTACGGCAATTATCAATTTCTAGGAACGATGAAGTTGTTGATACGAGAAGTGCAGAGGACCGTCAAGTAGATCAACCAAGATCCATCAACAACGGAGTGGTACAATCTCAAAATTCTTCATTCGCCTTGACAGTGAGCTCCTGTAAAGCCTCTCAAGGTGATGAGGCCTTCCCATGTTCGGAGAGTCCAAAAACAGACAGTCCAATTCCAGCTGATTTAAAAACTTCAAGCTTCAGAATACAAGAGCAGTCCCATGAATTGGTCTGCAAATCATCGAAAGAAGATAATGGCTGGGATTGCGAGTTGGATGTACCTAATTTCACTTTCGGTATGCGAAGTGGAATGACTCAACGTGTGAAAGCACCTAGTCGATGGTCAGAAAGATCTAAAGTCGAGGCCACCAGCGTAGATGAAGACGAAGATGATGAAGGCGCTTGTGATGTATGCCGCAGCGCAGATGGGACCCCATCGGATCCCCTTGTTTATTGTGATGGATGTAATGTTGCAGTTCATGCCAACTGTTACGGTAACCCCCTGCATCATGAAGTCCCAGAAGGAGATTGGTTTTGTGTTCAATGCCAGAGCAGAAGCCCGGATTCTAGAAGCTGCTGTCTGTGCCCTAGATCTGGGGGTGCTATGAAATTGACTACTGATGGAAACTGGGCCCATTTATCATGCGCTATTTATGTACCTGAGGTATGTGCAATCTGGTGGTTTTGATGCCCCCTAGTTTTCATTGAAACTCTTGCTCAGCAGCCTTATGACGTGAAAAAAAACAACCAATACATAATAATTGTCTGTTGAACTCAGAGATTGAAACCCTTTGTGGAGGCATATTTTTAGTGTATTTAGATCACAAAGTGTAGGTGCACAATTTTGCGATCACATTTGTTGTGCAGACTTTAGCAGTGTTGTTTTTAACCCGGTGTGTTTTTTTTTGAAAAAAAACTCAGGTATTTTACCGCCAACCAGATGACTTGGAGCGAATTGATACGTCGCATGTTCCTAGTAAACGGTGGCTTTCCACGTGTAGTGTGTGCAATTCAACCGGAGGTGCTTGTATCGATTGCACAGAGATTGGATGCACGTTACGTTTCCATGTTTCTTGCGCTTTGAGAAAGAACCTTGCTATGGAGTTTCGGGATGGCCGAAATGGTGCCATCGTTATCTCGTTCTGTGAGGAACATACGGCTGCTTGGGAAGAGGTACTTCCAACATCTTCCAATTACGTGTAAATATTTTGTATGTGGGTCAGCATGTTGTCAACCGAAACTTATGTGTACTTGCCCCAGCACTCAATACAGCTTCTTTCATGATGATTTGTTTCAAATGCTGACATTAATAGGGATTAGCAGGGTAGCAAAGATGTCTCCACCCACTTTTCGAGTTAACCTGACGTCTTTCGTTGGTTGTTGGTTGCAGCAACAGGAATCTAAAAAGGGACGTTCCAAATACAAAATTGTCTCCCGTGAACCAAAGAAGATGAAAATGCCTCTGAGGTTTAAGTCGTGATGATGGTTGAGAAGGAGCATTCCTTGTTCTTGTATGGCATTTATTTGTTTCCAATTGTTGGGTTCTACAATGACCCTCAGCTAATTGTATCATACTCTGTAGTGCTAGGATTTCGCCTTAGGTTCAGGGGTTAGAATTCATATTTGATTTTTTAAGAGCACCGAGTCTCAATTTAATTCAGTACGAACACAGTCTAGCAATATTTTCGCTCAGCTGTGGCTTTGACACACACCTACTGCATCTTCATCATTATCCTCCTTGCTTCGAGTGTGCTCCCTGAAACATAAAATTAATTTGCAAGTAGTTGAAATGTACTTTATTCATTTTATTTGTTACTAATGTTCCAATTTCTACTGTCCCTTCGGACAGAAAATTGCTCCTTATAAAATCTTGCTCATGGTTTTGGAAGGTATATGAATATTTGAAAAGTTAGAGGAAATAGAAGCTTCGCTTTCTTACATTTCCTGGAAGAGTTCTTTCTCAGTGGTTGTCATCCACTTTACAGCCAGGCCAGTCTTTTTTCCATTACTTCGAGGCAAACTTTAAGAAGAGGCCATCTCGTTGTTTCGAATGTTCGTCTGCGCACGTGTTCTCTTTCATGACTCAACTACTCCACTGATCACCGCAGACTAATTTTGCATTACAGTACGAAACTACTCCTGTCATGTATAAACTAAGATTTTATTGGCTCCTATGGATAATTCTCTTGTATCACGGCTCTCATGTCTCTCCTTTATAAGCGTTCATTCTTTTTTACTTAAATATCCCTCTTCAAGTTGAACTCTGATCTGAGCAACTGGCTGTGTATCTATGTTAATAATAACAACAATTATAATATCAACATTAATAAAAGAAAATTTCTCTTCAAACTTAACATTTAGCACTAGAACTGGACTAAATGGTTTCCTGCATGCAAGATAAATATAGGATTCCAACTTCTTTCAAGTCTCTAAGCCACCAAATGGCTGGAAACCACCTGAAGAGAGTTTGTACATCAACAAACAGAGAAGATCCACAAATAGAGTCAATGGTGCCAATAAGCATGCAGTCATGGGTGCCATGACTGCATGGTAATTGCCACCATTTGTGTGTGGCAAAACCAATGCAAAATAATTACTGACTCAAAACCAAATCCAATTAGAATATGATGCATGTGATAGTGGTTTTAGTTTTCTGTAAAATTTTATTTCATTTTCAAATATATATTCATACATGCATACACACACAAACACACATAGTACCACTGTTGATAACTGTTTCTACTTAGAAAAGAAGTGTCCAGGTTATTATCACCATTATTTATTTTATTTCTCCTCCTAGGGAAAAGAAGGGGTTGAGGAAGCTCTGGTGGCAGAAAAAAAAAGCCTGCGTGGGATATTGGAAGAAAGTGGTTAAGGCAATTCCACACCTGTGGCCACTCTGCAGACTCTCTCAAAGGCTGGAAACCTGAGGCCATGCTCCATATTTGTTATGAGCAGACTGGTACATACGGAAAACCTGAGTCTGTGCTTTGGGAGAGGCCACAACCCCATGTCCATTTTTAGCTGTGCAGCAGCAGCAGCAGCAGCAGAGAAGCTGAGATCCAGTACCTCCATAGCCTTGCTGATGGCTGCATTGCATACAGGTGGAGTTTGTAGGCTTGCAGCCGCAGATGTGAGGCCTCAGGAGACATGAAAAAGGCAGAGGGGAAAGGGCAAAAGGCAAAACTGTAAACCATCATTTGTGCCTTTCTTTTGTTCCAAGATATTGGTTTCATTGGATTTTGAATCACTTTTTGTGTGTACTTGAAAATAGTTGCAATAATATTATGTAGTATCCATTTTTCCATAAATTTTTTGCTGCTTTTTTTTATGGGTCTTCATACTTGTCATATTTTTGTTTTGGTTTCTCTATATCACCAATGAATTGTATTGACTCCTTGCAATGTAAACTCAAACAAATAACTTACAGATCCAACTGTTTTTGACATGTTGATTATCAAACAATTTTATTGACATGAGTTGAATATTGATTTTTTTAATTCAATTCATAACAAAAACATGAATGATTAGGTTATTTCATTAGAGAGACTAGGTAAAGGGGGTACTACTAGTCAGGCTCCTATTATTTAACTAATGAGATCAAAGTATATCCAAGGCAAAAATATGATAAAAAGTAAGATTTCAATAGCAATAATGAAATTTTATTTTTCATTTTTTACTCCATTCTATAATCTAGTTATTAAAAAATAAAAAATAAAATCTCATAATAGAATAATGTAATTACAAAATACTTCTCTTCTCCTCCATACAATCCTTATGTTTAATGTTGTTGAATATCCTTAATTTCTAACCTTTTCGTATATATATATTCTTTCTCTTTATTAGTATCTTTTTAATGCACTTCAGTTAGTGTTTCTATCTGCAAATAGCAGCACTTTTACATAACACTTTGTCATAATACTCCAACTAATATCCTCTTGCATTAATTACCAGTGTGCCACCAATAAGCATCTATTGATTTTGTTTCATTCACTTTTTCTCATTAACTCAGTGACATTAAAACTGATTCAGATGCAAACTCCACAATTTAATTACTTCAACAAACGTACCAGTTAGCACATAGTGTAATTAATTTTTTAGAATAAATCTGTTGATTTATTAGAACTAACGAGGCATTCTTTTGCAATTAAGACCATTCATATATAACTCACGTCAAACTGACACAATTGTAATAAATAAGTAAACAAAATTATACTAGTCTTGACTCTTACATGTATGCAATGTCTTGGCCAAAGTAATTTTTTCACTCATTGAAATGCTGTGATATGTATGTGTGTGTATATATATATATATATATAAAAGATTTACGTGCTTACATATCTAGTTTTTTCCAATAAAAAACATTTGCAATTTTATATGGCAGTTGACTTCAGCTAAGTGGTTCATTTACTTCTTTATCACACTAGGATAATTTTCAAAATAATGCAAACTCCATTAAACTACTTGATTATAAATGTATATATATATATATATATATATATATATAAAGTTTACATATTTTTCTATTAAAATATTAAAATAAAAGTTGATACTTATTTAATATTGAAATGACAATAATTAACAATTATCAACTATGTCATGTGATTACAGCATAAATTAATTTATATTCAGTAACTTCACTTTTGGAATTTTTTTGAAAATTCAGTACTTGGCTACAATATAATTACTTAGATTGACTTTCTCGTGTCATTTATATTATAAGTAGTCTAAATATAAGTTAACTATTTTTTTACAAATAATAAGGATAATAATAATAATAATAATCTTGGTCTAGTGGAAACTAATATTCTTGTTTACCATGAAGAAATAGATTTTTTAAATTAGTCCTATCACTTTTGTGTAACAGACTAATAGAAAAATTGAATTTTCTAAGTACAAAAGTTAGTTTATTTAGGAGTTTTTGTAAAAAGCTCTAAGCTTTGATCATATTTATATGTAAAAAAAACCAAGAGTTGTATGATAAAAGATAAGAGTTTATAACTTCAAATACATAAACAAGGAAGAGATTCAAATTTTTACATACACCAATCTTTTTATAGCTTAAAATATGTAAGATATCTTCACTCACTCTATTATATCAGCTCTTTGATATGCATATAAAATAAAATAAAATAAATCCAAGCATCTTTGTATTCTGCCAACAAATTAAAGAATTTGTATATTCTTTTTTAGTTGTAGGATTTGTCTTGTTTGTACTAGTTGCATATATTGTAAAAATATTTAATATTACTTCTATAATAAATTATATTTTTCTCAATTTAAGAAACTAATAAAATTTTAAGTAAGCTTGTATTCTACTACAATAGACCACTTTTTAATAAAATATATATTTTGTATAAAAGTAATATAAACAAGGTAAAAACTTTGTTTGAGATTTTGTAATTGTGTTTTTTTTTCTTTGATCCTTTTCAAAGTTGAGAATGTAATACAAATATCTATGTAGGGTCTAAAGTTATATTTTTATTTGCAAATTTATATATATTTATATATTCTATATTTATTTATTATTTTTGTTAGTTGACTGAAAAAATTCAATAATCTATTTTAATATTAGTTTTATATAAAACAATTGATTCCAATCATTTTGGATCTATCTTCTAATTGTGTTTTTTTTGCATATCTTCTATGAAATTATTAATTTAAAAATAAGTTATTAAGCTATTCTAAAGAAAGTTTTGAATCAATATCTTTATTTTTGTAATCCATCTTATGTAGCTCTTAACACCAAGATGAAAAAAATATAGATAAAAGTATTATATTGTTTACAACTATAGTATAATCTTTTATGATTCAATAGATCAAATACTATTGTCTTGATTAAAATTTTATATTTATTAGTTAAGAATTTATTTATACTATTTTTATCCAAAATAATATCAAGTAGTTTTTTTTTAATAATTTACTAAAAATTTCATATGGTATCTTAGCTTGTGGATAAAAAATTGACTTTTTCCACTTAATAATGAGACTTGATACAAAGCTAAATTAACTAATTCTAAGTAGATTCTTTGCTTCTTTTTTATTATATACAATAAAATTTATACCATCTATACATTAGTAATTAATTAAAGATTTGAACTCTTTGTAAATTTAATAGTAATAAGCTTCATGTCTTGTATGGTATATTAGATAGACATATTTAATGATTGGATCAAAGTAAAAAATAAATTTTAAAAAAACTAAAGATCTTTGAGATAGTGATCTTTTTATTATTTTAATTATAAATAGATTGGTGATTTTTTTATTTTAAAAAAATATTAATTTAAATATAAGTCAAATACCATTCTTTGCCAAATTACTTTCTTCCAAAGAATCCTACACCTAGATAATCAACTTCTACAAAACTATCTCCACATTGGACCTTGTTGATAAATATTGTTTTGTAAATTGTCAACCACAAGTTGTGTATAGACATAGGGATTTGCCCTTTGCATGCTACATACCTAGTGTATGATGTGTTGGGATCATATCCAAGTGTTGGTGGGTCAAAATTAATATTACTCTTTTATGATAATATTTTCTCAATTGGCTTTACTTGGGCTACCTTAAACGCCTTTGTCACCCTTAGGCCACTCTCATCACCCTTAGATTATCAAGCTATACAAATGAACCAAAATAAAAAATCAAATCTATCCAAATTCTCAAATTGAATGAATATTTATCACAAATATTCTTCACCTTCAACTTCCAATATGGAATAGTTTCTCGGTGACCAATTTAGCAACCCTCCAATAATCAACCTCCAACCCATTGTCTCACATGGCCGCCCCCCTATATCTGCAATCACTCTGCAAGGGAAGAGAAACACATATCATTGAGGGGCGAGACAGGATTGGGAGAAGCAACAATAGAAGGGGGATGGATAACGGAGGAGGCGAAGGGAGACGAAAAGGAGGAAGACAGCGTCGTCATCGTCTGCGGCGTGGTCTGCTGGAGCTTGGAGGCCACGACGCGTAGAAAGGAGGCGGGATGTGGGGATGGCAGAGTCAAGGGCCAAAGGCGGCGCAGTGCTGCCAGCTCCTTGCCTTCTTGCCTGGACTCCTCCTGCCCTAATCCAGCCTAGGCAGCCACAACCCTCCAGGCAGCCCACCTGCGTCCAACAATCGCGCCGCCCGAGAAAGCTTCCAATCACACAGTCACCCCCTTCGGTTTTCCTCTGAAGCTCTGATCCGCTAATAGACCCCTTCTTCTCCTCGTCCCCTCTGCACGTCTGCACTCACAGGTTCCTCATCGTCGAGGCCTCCTACCCACTCTACCCTTGTAGCCCATAAAGGTGAAGCCTACGACCCTCATCACTGCAAGTACTTTTTGGCTCCAGGGATCCTCGTCTTACAGTCTGTTTCGTTGATTGTTGGGTTGCAGGGCTAGGCATTCCTTTGCCACCCTACCAATGCTATTTGGCCCCTTGGAGCTGTGGACTTGTCCTCTCGATCCATCCATGTGCACAAGAACTGTAAAAGCTTTGCATGGGTTTTCGCCCTTTTTCTCTCTCTCTCTCTCTCTCTCTCTCTGTGTCTGCCTGCTTGGAAATTGCTGCTACGGTGGCGGAGAGCTCTGAGCGGTGGGTCAAAACTTCGCGCCTGCCAGCGGCTCGTCCCTCATCCCGCTTCCACCCCCGTTTTTCATTCCCCCTCTCCCACGTAACTCCATCCTCTTTGACTTAGTAAGTTCTTGGCCCCCAAAATCAAAGAGAGCTTTTAAAGACTGCGTGTTAGTGGCCCACACTGTTCATTAGATCTTCAAGTCAACTCTGTTGCATGCCAGGTTTTAGGGTTTTCCATGTTGTAACTGCCTAAGTTCTCTTGCTGCTGCTGCTTCTGCTTGGAAGCAGTTTTATTTTAACACATATGACTTGATTACAAAGGCTGGGGTGCTGCTGAGGGGCTTGATCCAGTTTGAGATAATTATGGTGGAAACAAAAAAGCTGGAAGCCAAAAGATGAAAGGCATAAACAGTTTTCTGTTTACTGTGGTTGATAGGGCACAGGACTGACTAGTACAATGCTAGTAAGTCAGAAATTTGGCAAAGCCTCTATCTGCTGAGTTAGAGTGCACCCACTTTCAACTGCAAAAAACTCTGGATGTAATCATAATGAGCTGAGGGTTTTTGGCACTTTAGTTCTACAGCAGTTACGGAACCAATGAGACCCAGAATGAACCCTAGGTGCATTGGACTTAGTCTTGCATCCATGTTCTCTTCACGTGTTCTAATTAGCTTTATGGGAGCAGATTCCCATAAGTACCTGCAAACCCTTGTGGGAAATTTCTAATCCTGTACCCAACTGTGTTGTGCACTCAAATGTCCTTTGAAATTTTGTCACCAAGTGTAGCCTAGAGGACCTCCACCCTCATGCTCTCACACATCCATCCTTTTTCCATTTGCATGTATGTATGTATGTATGTATGTATACATGTGTGTGTGTAACATATATAAATAAGCCAGGAAATCTCTTATCAATTTTATTGTCTAGTTTCCTTCATTTGGCTTCATGAAATCAATGAGATGATTTCACCCAGTTGCTGGAAAATCTTGTTACTGACGGCCAATGTTTCTGTGACTGCAATTAGCCTGGTTGATGGTTTTGTGGGTGATTTTTGTCCAGCCAAAAATATCATCTGTGCTGCAAACTGCCTGGCATAAGAACCAAAGAGGCAGTCCAACCAACTAACTCTATAATCCTGCTCCCCTCTCTGACAGATTTGTTTTGTTTTTTCAAAAAATAAAATCCCATCTTGCAATTGAAAGAAAACCAATTGTTTTGGTATCAACATGGATCCTACAAATGGCTTTAATTGCAGGAGTTGTATGAGTGAGCAATCCTGTCTTTCTTAAGGAATTTTCCTCTTGTTTATTCAGTGTTTCAACTTTTAGTCCAGCTGATAAGTTATAACTTATTTGGAGCTCCTTCTGGCAAAGGGAGAGATGGAGCTTATGTTCCTTGTGACTGATTGGCAGTATTCTGTTTGCACTTTGAGACCTTTTTGAGATGGTTGACTTTACACAGTTATAAGCATGATCTGCTGATAGTTTTGATTGATTTTTATTTTTATTTTTTTGAAAAAATAATGTTATTTTCCACAATGAAGAGTTGTATTGCAAGAAATTGATACAGTTATCAGCTTTTGCATTGCTCAAAAAATGTCAGTGAGCACTAGAATGTTACAAGTGGCTATGTATTTATGGTTGAAGAACTAGCAACTTTTTATCCCCTTTGCAACTTACTCTTTCTTGATACTGGAGAAAAAGGAGAAGAAGATGAAGAAAAATAACAGGGAATTCATGTTAACTTTCCATTTTATATGGAATAATGCTTGTGTTATGAAGTTGCTTGCCTTCTTCTAAATTATAGTTTGTAGTTGGTCATATTTCAAATTATTATACTAAACTTTATAAACTCAAGCCATATCACTTGATGTGACTTGATATTTTGCCATTCTAGCTCACTGTAAATATCATCACTAACTGTAAAGCCTATAAAATGGCATCTCTCATTTTCAACCCTAGCAAAGAGTATTGTGATAGGGAATTGCCAACATCACCTACTTTCATATATGTATGTATGTATGTGTATATATATATATATATATATATAGTTTCTGTAAATTCATTGTGCTTGATATGGTGATGAACATTCTCAACTTGTTTCTCAATACCCTCTGAATGTATGTAAGTATGTCTGTGTGTAGAACTTGCATAGAATGGTCTTTGTCACACTACTTTTTTGCATTGGACTCATCAATCAATAGTTCTATCTATTTGAGATTTCCACTTGCTTGATGCAAAGACTTTGTGATAAATATATCTAATTGCTCCAAATTTTTGGATAAATAAGCAACAACATAAAATAAAATAAAATAAAATACCTTAAGACAATTCATACTCATGTCAACCTAAAAGTAGATATCAATCATTTTTATTTGTGTATTTTTATATTCATTTTATGAAAATGTATTGTTACTTCTCTCTAAAAGTATGAACATAAAATTTCAGCTGGCCTAAAAAAAATTACTTTTTCATTCATTTATTCTTTTTTTGCATGTATGCATGTGAAATTCCAAAATGATTTTATATTATCAATACAGTCAAACACTACAATTCTCATCTTATCAATACAATTAAATATACTTGAACCTTGACATTATTGCATTACTTTTATAAGTGAACAGCATTGTGCAGTGATTGAAACAAGGGCCCTCTCTGTTGTTGAATTAAAAAAGATATAACTGGTGAGGTTTCAATCATTGAAATGGCACTTTGATCTTGTGACTTGAGACCATCAAATTTATAAATCTTGAAGAACAAAGACTCAGTATGGCCAGTCTTTTGGTAATATGAAAATCACCCATACAAGCTACATATCCCAAAAGCTTGAAATAGGGAACTACTTATTAACTTTCATAAAATATTGAACTTTGTATTATTGTTAACTACAAACACATTCACTTAAAAATGCACCTTAAAAGTTCCAATGGTCAAAAACACCAAACCTTTTTTTTTCCAAAACTGGATGAGAATAGGGAAGAATGGGTATTTGTGATGCTCCAATCCCTAATTTATGTAAGTATTATGGCTACAAGACTTGGCTAGGGGGCTTATGGGGCAAGGCCCAAGAAGGTAAGGCACAGGCCATTTTTTTGAAGGCTTTGCCACCACCACCACCATCATGAAGTTAGAGCCATGCAAAGCCCAAGGAAACATGTTCATGAAGCTGATACTGCACCCGACATGGAGGGACACAATCAGCCACTCCAGGCCAGTGAGGGATCCAATTCTTCCACAGGAATGGAATAAGAAAGAGAAATCAACACCCAACCTGCATTGGTGGACAAAATACCCCTGTGGAGTCTTTGGACAATGGGATGTTGGAATAAGAATCTTAAATGAAGGCTCTTTTGTGTGTGCACTTGTGCCTGTCCATTCCCATTTCCAAAGATAACCACAATGTGTTGTAACTGAAATGGAAATGGGGCCCAAGGTGTTGTCAACTTTGATCCAAGTGGCTCTCAATCTTAGCTTCTAATGGAGAATGTGACAAAGTAAGAACACTATGCTTTGGAATCCCAGGAATTGTGCCCAATTTATTTATTATTTTGGTTTATCAGCAAATATATATTTTTTTTAAGTTAAAAAAAGTGCTTTTGACATTTTAAACACCTTTTTTCACCAGAGATCAACCCTAATTCTTAATATGAAGCCCATGAAGTCAATTCTTAGAAACTTAATCAAGTGACAGTTAATATTTAATAACTCCAATGCTTTATAAACATTTCAGGCTTGATTGTAACATTCTTACATCTTTATTTATTTTGATTAAGTTATATTTCAAAAAAATTAAGAATTTAGTGGCATGTGTACTAAAAACCCAAGCTTAGATACCCATGATAGTATCTATTTGGATCTGTTGTTAAGGTTACATTTGTGAATGTACGCTATTGTTACTACTACTTCTTCTTCTTCTTCTTCTTCTTAGGTGTTTTACCTATGTGCATTTCTTTCTTCTTGCAAACCAGACTGATTCCAGTAGGAAATATTAATTAACTAACCCAAAATCAAGGAATGAAGTTATGATTACTTAACCAAACATCCATATAGTTTTCTTTTACAAAAGATCATTTTGATGTCGTTGTTGTTTATGTGTTTTGCACTACATTCTACTATAATTCAAATTCCTCACATCTGGGTTGCATTCTGAGCAGAGCCAAAACATATCACAGAAAGCTTGAGATTGGATATTCGGAGACTAAATGTGTAAATTAACTTCAAGGCCTTTGTCTAGAAGCCACTCATCTTATAGAACGACCCCATCAAGTGATCAAGGGTCCAACGTATCGACGATCATCAGAAGTTAATAACCAATGTGGCTGCACCGAAGTGTCAAAGTCAAATGAGAAAGAATTGGGAAGGAATGGGAAAATGCAAAAAAAGGTGCATCGAAGCTTGCAATGACGGAATAACAGTAATAATAATTGAAGGTGGATTACGGGGATGAACGAGCCAGGCAAGAAATCTTGCAATCAGCACCTGAGGGGGATGGAGCCCCCGAGTAATGGCGGCTGAGCGGTGAAGAAGCGCCTTGGAGGTTCGGATGAACCCAGCCGTCCAGTTCAAGAGATATCGGGAAGGCAGGGCAGAGAATGGACAGACAAGAGCGAAAGCCAAATCATCGTCGATCGCGGACGCGGAACAAGACTGTGAGCAGCTGGAGCACAAGAGAGCCCGCACACCCACGGCTCGCGAGTCAGATTCGTCGAGATCGGATTCGCCTGGCAAGTGCTTCCAACAACTTCGCAAGGATCGCTCATGTAGAGCCAGAGGCAGCGATCGCCCGTCGTCCATGAGAATTTGCCTTCTAGTTATCCATTCATAGCTGGATAGACTGCTAGTACTGTCCCGCCCGCACAGAACTGAACATCGATCAGACGCACAATCTAGTGTTGTAAGGGTTCGAAGTTTTAACGGTGCGGGTTCTATAGCAGAGGATCCCCGCTGCAGGCTACGGATCCGTGATGCGCACAGAGTGTTGCAGGCGAGGAATGAGTGCATCAGTCGATTGATAGTTAGGGGGTATTGTACTGACGGGTGGGCGAGTGTCGGCGAACGGTATGTACCGTGGTTGTGAGGCTATATAAAGCGAGAGCTAGTGGATCCGTGGCTGTGTGTAGAGGTTCCGGGCGCTCATCCATGTTTGGGTAGGTGTGGACGAGAGTGTAGGAGCAAGAGGGAGTGGAGTTGTGCATTGCTCAGTTTTGCACCGGGGTTGAAATATCACGTGCTGAAAGAGCTACTGGTTGTGTGAATTGTTTGAAGGGTGTCTAGATTGAAGGTTTTGTGAGTAGGTGAGAGCTGGTGTGTGACGAGGCCGGGCAGGTTCTGGAGAGGTTGGGCGAGCTTGATTGCTTAATTGCTTGAATGGTTGATTGTCTGTTGGAGAGACATCCGCGGTTCAAAGTTGAGGTGGCGTCTGGTCTTTGGGCAGTTGAGAGGTAGTGGAACGAGTGTCATCCGTTCAGTGGTGTGCTGCTACACCATAGCCTGCCGAGGAGTTTAATTTTGTCTGGTTGTAAGGACTTCTGTTTGTCACAACTCGCACAGTCTTGTGAAGCACCTTTAGACGTACCGGAGTTGTCCAAATTTTGTCTCGAAGGATAAAGAGAAATATTACTACACCAACAGAAGATGGGCGCCCGGGAGGAGCAGGCAAGCGCAGTAGAGAAGGCGACAGTACAAGAGCTGAAGAAGAATAATTCCATGCCGTCGGAGAAAGAGGTGACCTTGAAGGATCTTGCCCGCATCATGGCTGGCTTTGCCGCTGATCGTGAATGGGACTCGTTTCACAGCCCTCGTAATCTTCTTCTGGCTCTCGTAAGCACGTTGCCGCTCATTCAATTTCTTTTTCTTTTCTTTTCTTTTCCTTTTATCTGAACGTACTGCTGAGCTACTTCAGATCGCTATCAGTATCTTGCTCCTTGTTGTTAAGACATATGACCAAATTCCATGTTGATGTGTCATGTGAAGAATTGCACTGCTCTTGGAAGGCCTTGGCAATCTTGGCGCCCGCTAACAAAACTTGTGCAAAACTTCTATCACAAAAATCTTCCGGAAAAGACACTGACGTTTTTGTGTGATTTATGAAATGTAGGTGGGCGAGGTGGGAGAGCTCTCTGAAATCTTCCAGTGGAAAGGAGAGGTACCCCGGGGCCTATCGGACTGGGACGACGATTCCAAGGAGCATTTGGGCGAAGAACTCTCTGACGTGTTACTCTACCTCGTTCGTCTAGCAGATGTGTGCAATGTAGACCTCGGTGAGTCGGCTCTTCGGAAGCTCGAGAAGAATGCACAGAAGTATCCTGTGGACCTCTGCAAGGGGAACGATAAAAAGTACCGCGAGCTTGCCAAGAAAGGTCGTGAAAATGGCGTCCGCCGCAACATGAACAACACCGAAAATCTGGTCTATGCAGACAGGCGTTAACAATTTTCTTCCACTTCTTTTTGCTTCGAAAAATCTCGGCTCCTTGATCATATTCCTGTACCCTTATTGAAGAGTCCGCAAACATTAGTAGAGTTCAGTGAAGGAATTGTACTGTCCAAAGTCAACGGAGATGCTCGTGCTCGAGTTATGCACCCTAATTTAAATTTCTGCAATTTGCTTCTCAGCCAAATGAATTGTCACTGTCGGAATCTTCACCTCGGCAGTATCATTCAAGTCACAGAAGCAGCATCACCCCTCGTACTGCAGGAGCTGGTCTGAAGAATGTGTGGTGGACTCGGTAGATCCGCAATCACCATTCGTCAACCAACCTAAGTATTAGGAGACTTGACCAAACAATTTTTGTTTCTATGTACCTGAGCTCTGGCATCCAATTAATCCTTCCATCACCTTCGCTACCAGGGCGATAGACTAGTAAACAAATAAAATTTGTTGCTGTTCAGCACGGCCTTGGATTCAAGTTGCAGGAAACGGTTTAGTTTCAACATCCTGGTGTTGTGATTATTTAGAGTGCGGGTCGTTCGGACTTGATGGCAGTTGCAGCGTGCTAGCAACGTATAGTAGACCAGGTAGAGTATAAATCTATGTGGAACTTAGAGATAAAAATTTGTCTTCTTTTTGTAAATCACAGAACCCAAACTGCTCTGTCCCAAACCGTGCTTTGTTCATGAGACTTACTTATGCTTGTAAATTACAAACTGTGATTTTACTTTTGCTTAGTGAGCATCAATTAAAGTGTGTACACTGGTCACAAATTCCTGACTGAACAATTTCCTTAACTGCTGCTGCTCTGTATACAGACATCACCCTCTTTCTCTCTTTCTTCTTGTAAGCTCCATGATCAGTTTTGAAGCTCTTGGGGTTGAGCAAATACACCCTGAGCTGGGGATCTTCTCTACGTTGTTATACGTTGTAGGGAATGGACTGAGTTTTGGGGGGTTCTACCCTTACACATTCACATGGAAGTTATCCAAATCTCTAAAGAAAAATTATGAATCGTGAGGTGGACATGGAAGTCAAGCTGCAAGTGACAAAATGTCCATCAAAAAGCACAGGTTCATATCACAACACAGTAGTATTCCACAGCACAAAAGATCAAGAAGGATGTCCTTTATTTTCTTTTGGAGTAAGACAGTTTCTGTGAAGTACTAAAGAGATAGCTTCACGTGTAGAGTTTAAGACACCTGCCTGGAGGAGTGCCAGACTTTAACATGAACCTCTCTATTGCAGCAATCATTGTCCAAAATCTATCATACATTATGCAATTACAAGCAATAGAAAACTCATTCCTCACTGAAAAAAGCCTGAAATGAGTTTGAGGTTTGAAATTAATTTTTGAGTTTGAGGTTGAAATGATTCTTGAATGATTCAGGTGTAAACATATCTTCAGTATATGTAGACGTCTTCAGTGTACTTGGTCCAGTCTTTAAACCAGTTAGCAATTCCACATCCGCAAAAACTGTGCATGAAAAAGAAAGAACTAAAAACACTGTATCTGGATGGTCATTTGAAAAAAAAAATTCTTGTGAGCATGGAGGCTACTGAATAAAACTGGCAGAGTATGTGGGCTTGCTTGTCAAGGGAGCATGGTTTCAGACTGTGAGAATAACCGTACATGGTACCATATATAAATATATATATAGTTTCCTGCAAATGGGAATCAATAACTGGAAAACCAGGAACTATGTGGGGAACCAATTCAGACTCCACATCATGGGCACACATGAACATGATTTTTGCTGTTCCCATTTGACCATTCTGTAAGCATTCTTGAAGAGAGTTGTATGTTTTTTTAAAATGAGGCAGGGAAGAGGCAGAGTCCATGACTTGAGGGGCTGCCACAGATTCACATTGCAAATTAGAGTTATTAACTGTATTTATTTATTTATTACACACTTTTAATTAAGTACATAAAAACTTCAATGCTGTCTCTGAGAAATGTGGGGTAGTCAAAGCGACCATAGCTATCAAGCCACTTGGTCCTCCCCATCCTTTTTCCTTCTGGATAACTAGCAGTAATTTTAGTACTTACCAAGGGCAAGACATCTCACCAGCAGTTTTATCTTGTGTACTAACCATATCCTCACTCAAGTCCAAAAGCCTTGTGTGCTTTGTATAGTAACCTCTCACCTAAGCTCTCTCATCAAGCTTGTCAGGACTTGTCCCGTCATTGTCTTCTTTGTTGTCCAACATCAACAAAGCCTCTCTTTCAAATCCTAGGGACAAAATCTCTGCCATTGACAACACCAAGCCAACACCAAAGTTCAATCAACAGTCTCCAACTCTCACTCCCCCAAACCCAAAAACCCTCACCTGAAACCCTAAAAACGACACAAAAACATTGCTGTGTTTGAGGGGCAATAGGAGCTTTACACAAGGGGCTGGGCTAAACAAAGTGGGGTCTCATGCTATTTTATAGTTTATTTAAGCTTTAGTTAGTGGATGAGTTTGGTGTTTGGGATTGGTGACTCAGAGCTCCATGACCAATAGTGGACATTTCAGATGAGAGCTAGCCAACTGAACCCCTCTCAAATGGATGAAAGTTGGATGGATGAGGGGATAGGGAACATCAGAGATTGTTTCCATGGGGTGCCTCCCCAAAAATGCACAAGGTGTTTGTGGCACTTGTTCCCAAGCATTTTCCAGAATTCTGCCTGTGCCTAATGGGAGTGAGTGAGCTCCATGATTTGTGAGTAGTTCACCAAGGTATATATATTAAAGGATTGTCTGTGTTTAGCTTTATTGAACATTTAAGGAATAACAGAACTTGTATTAAAAAGAATCTTTTATCATCGAATGGATTATAATTCACCTTAAAATATGAAATTGTAACCCTTCTGAAAGAGTCTAAGAAAAAAGAAAAAAGATCTCTTAAACTGACCTTCAGTCTTGCACTCTCTGTCTATTTAGAAAGTTCTACTAGCATTCAAGGTTGATATTAATAACCTCCTAAGTTTTGCTTCATTTCAAATTCCTTAATAATATTAAAAAGAAACCAAGAATGCTATGCAGGCAATCAAATGTCAAGACATCAAAAGTTGTAGTTTTATATAACCATCAAGCTTTCTCGCTTTGAACATAGATGTGCAACATAAGCTTGGATCATGAGAAGTGAGATCATGTTAAATATCTTTGCTGAATAAATGATAATTTTTTTAAAGTCCAAGAGCCTCAAAGGTGGTGTGGCAAAAGAGAGGTGTAGGTCAGAGATAGCAGACAAAGGAAAGTGGGCATCACACAAGACTTGAGGAGTTTGGCTTGTTATATACTTGCTTGCTATGGGATCAGTCAACATACAATGCCTTTGGTTCAAAACTCAAGGTCCTTAAAACCTTTAGAACAGTGCAACTGTAGATAACAGAAGGCAAAGATCTTCATCAAAAAAAGTTCACATAAATCATATATATATATATATACAATGCAAGGACATCCTTTTACACAATGCCTCCTCTTCTTTTGGCTCCATCTCCATGTTGAATCTTGTTTGATTGCTAACTCAATTTAGTACCTAATTATAATTTTTCTAAGCAAAAACAGGCTTCTGCAATGGGAGTGGTTGTCTTACAAGTGTGATTGTCCAACAGTGATGATTTTTGAATGATGAATGTTAGAATGTAGAAATCCTCAAAACTGCATCAATTTGATTAGAGTTTTATTGATGAAGCATCCTGTCAAAGCTTGTATTTTGTTAGAGGATGTTTTATTTAAGATCACATAATGCATAATTTGCATGCAAAGCTACATCTTCAAAATGTTGTAAGGCATGATTTGGACTTGGTGGATAAAAAAAAGGCTTTGCTTCTGGCAGAGAGAGAACAAAAGAGGAAAAAGAACAACATATATAAAGTGATTAATTTATAGTTAGTAATTTCTGTTATTATGATTATGTTCTTTTGATAACATCATGGAAATGGACTGTTTATGTCACTTAATAAAATCATGAAAACAGATAAATTAGGAAAACTACCACTAAAATACATTAGATACATCTTTATAAGTTTAAATTCATATAAATTAATTCTTTTTAAAAAAAATGTCAAAGAAATATATAATGAACCAAATAAATTATTGATTAAAAAATTAGTTGCATTGTTGTGTATATGTGAGTTTAACATAAATTATATAATTTTTAATGAAAAAACCAATATAATATAAAATCAGAGTATTATTATATTTATTTATTTATTTATTTATAGAATTAAATTTATTAAATTTATATTTTTTATATATATATATATATATATATATATATATATATATCTCTCTTAAAAATAGCTAAAATTTTGTTTATATATATATATATATATATATATATATATCTTATATTTTATACAATTCAAGTTGTTTCTATATTATTAAAATTTATTTTAAAAATAATTATTTTAAAAATCTAATTATATATATATATATCACATGAAAGTATGTAAAATCTATAAATATTATTGAAAAAAGATTTAATTAATTTTTTTACATATAATAACTTTTATATAAGATATAAAATGTGTCATTTTGGTCAAGAAATTTATTATCGCAAAAATAAAGTAGTAAGAAGTTGGGATTAATAGATCTATAATAAAATTCATTGAAATTGCTTATCATGGCTTTTAAAATTAGACAATGATTAAAAAAATCAATGAGTGTAGAGTCTTTGCTTAAGAACATATACCATAAGAATAGTACAAATTCATTAATAGATTTTTATATTTAAAACCAACAAAAAATTCTTTAAATCAGTTTAAAGATTTTTTTTAACCATAGTATCTTGCTAGTAAAAATTCATATTATACTTAAAAGGCATCTATTTGAGCTTGATCTTTTAAAACATATAAAGGTTTTTTAAAAAAAATACTTTTTTTTAATTCAAATTTATTTGAATCATCATAAAGTAAAGTTTTAAATTCATTATAAGAAGTTTTTTCTTAAAAAAAAATTATTCAAAATCATACAATCAATTAATTTTTTGATTTATAGCTTAAAGATGCAATTTCTTTGGTTTTAAAAGAACAATTTTAATTATTTATAAGTTGTATTCCTTTCTTTTGGTATAAGATTAAAATATCTAAATAAGATATTTAATTAGGATTATTTTTTTCTAAGATAATATGTAATATTAAATATAATATATAATAAAGATATAATATATAATAATTGATAATAATTTAAGATATGTATTCATAAAACACTTAAGATTATAATAATTAATATAAATTATGACTAGACTAAAAGCATTATCTAAATAATGATGTTATTCTTAAAATGAACCTTTGTTTGTCAATTTTTTAATTTATTGTGAATCTTATAATTAATCTTGATTATAAATAATTTTTGATTTAAAGGCACTAAAATAAAGTCTATTATTTCTATTGATTTATTATAAAATTACACCTAGTGTAAGGTTTGATGTATATACTTTTATTAAAAAATCATTTAGATAAATTCATTCAATATAAAATAAGAGATAATATAATTTTTCTTAAATTTTTTGTATTATCACTTTTATATCCTTATTCTACTATAATTTGCCTTTTTAAGTTAATTATGCAGATAAATCCCTAATTTAAAATACCACCATTTTAACTTTTTGAGCAAAACTTTAAAATTAGATTATTATAATATAAAAATTAAATTTTTGATTCAATATTTAAGAATTAAGTAAGCTATGTAATAATTTTTGTATATTATATTGTAATCTATTAAAAAAAACTTAATTGATATGTAAACTATTATTCTATTTAATATTTATTAATGGTTGTTAAAATTATTATCCATATACAATTACAAAACCAATTTTTTATTGCAAAATCTAATTTTCTTTATGTTGTATAAATTACATCATTTTTATTAAATATAAATAAAAATTTAGCTAAGAATATATTTTAATTTTTTAATATTAGATCTTATTATTTTAAAATAAATTTAAAATAAATAAAAATAAATCATCAATGAATAATATTCAAATGTACCAAGCTTAAAAGTATTTGGATTAAAAAACTTTGAAGTTAAAGTTTAATTATTAGTTATAATTTCTTAATAAATCATTAAAATTTGAATCTAATATCATCAAATTTCTTTAGAAGAATAATTCTTAATTCTTTAGTAGATGCAATTATATTTTCATAAGCTATTTAAGGTAGTAAAATTATAGAAGAAAGCCTTGCCATCTTTGTATTTCTTAATTAATTACTTCCAACATTAGTTGAGGTAGAAAATAGAATTGATGCATCAAAAGAATCAATTTTCTTACTTATTCTTGCATCTAAGCTATAATATTCTTTATTTCTACTAATTTTATTATAAATATAATAATTATAAGAATTTATACAGAAGCTAGTGAAGAAACAAAAAAATAACATTATAAATTTATATTAGTATAAAAAGATAATTTACAACCTCTAAAATATTCTAGTATTTTTATAAAATTATAATAATACTAATATTAATCTACTTATTATTAAAAAAATTAAATTTTAATAATATATATGTTAGTCTTTTTAAACTATCAAAAATAAAAATCTAAACAAATTTATTAATATATAATATATTTATTATTAAAAATAATCAAATAATATAAAAAATAATATAAAATTTAAAACAGCTATCATCAAATATAAAGAAGCTAGAGAAGGTTAAACTAAGATTAGAATACAAGAAAGGTATTGATAAAACTAAAGATAACCTTAATTTTGCTTTTATATATACTAATTAATAAACAGACTATATCAAAGTTTTTTAAAAACTACAAGGCTTATAGCCAAAGCATTTAAGTTATCCAAGTTAAATTAGAGCTTAAAGATGTATAAATGACAAAAAATCTCATTTTTTTTAAGGCTTGTATAAATGTCCTTTCTCTAACAAATAGATGTTTGATCTTTCTAATATAAAAGATAATTCTTATTTTGGTATTATTTTATGTAAATCAAGAGAGAATTTAAGACTATTTAAAGATTATACTTTTTTAACCACAATAGATTTAAAATAATAGGATTGGTTTAATAATTAATCATATTTAAAAAATTTATATAAATATCAAAAACTAAGTCAATTTTGATTTAAATAAATTTCTTAAAAAATATTTTTAACATGTATGTATATATATATATATACATATATGCAAAAAGAAGGGTTATATACAAAATGGGCCATCAAAACACTTTTTTAATTGCTAAAGTAGAAAACAATTCAAAAAAGAAATGAAGATGTGTCAAAAAGAATAGTTTCACAAAAAAATAATGTGGTTCAATGAGATAACAATGAAATTGAGAAAATTGAAGACACCAAAACTTGAAGATATTGACATATATTTGAAGCTTGTAGGAAGCTAAGGGATAAAAGGATTTGTTTTTCCAACTCCATTGTTTTTCCCCCTAAATCGCGTGGAATAAACAATATTACATTCAAAAGAAAACTGCACCGTTTACTGAATACTCACTTTGAAATCTAAACATGAATATGAAATTCTTTGAAGTTCATTCTCCAACTCATCCTCCTTTGCATTGTTCCCACTATTAGTGTTACAGTAAGAAAAAACGAAACACTTTCAATAGCTTATGAGCCCCATAAATCTGTGCTCGATGCCAATCTCCTTGTTGCCAATGTGAGGAAAAGCGGCCATGGAACGATCAGGACAAGCGAGTAGCTCGAGGCTGGTTGAAGCGATTTCTATGTCCCCACAAATGGAGAGAAAGAGAGAGGGTGTGATGCGATGCTCAAAGGAGAAGAGCGTTTCCAGTTGGGTTCTTTGGGTGATAATCTTGCTAGTTTTCTTTAACATTTCGGATTGTTACTTGGTTTTCTGTTCGTTGAGTTCGTATGCTCAAAATTTGAGCGAAAAGATTAAGGTGCAGTGAGATCGAAGGATTTTTGCTCCAGTTGTCATCTGGATCAATCTCATTGTCATTTGTTATTAATGGATTGATGTACATGACAAGTGAACGAGGTGCTGATTGGAGTTCAGATGCTGGATTAGCCCTTTGTTTGAATTTGAGTGGAGTCTAGTTGGAGACTTCTGTAATTGATTGACCAAGGATTTTGCACATTTCTCTTCCTTCTAATCGTATAGTCTATAATTGAAGTACATGGATAAACTCATGTCGACATGATAATGGTTTTGTCCTACATATGCTACTGGTGGTGTTATGTTCACATAGCAAAGGAGATTTCTCTTAGTAAGGAAAATTAGATTGACGTTTGTGTTGCATCTTATAAACTAGTTACGTTCCTCAAATACATGTACGAGACTGGTGTCCTACTTCGGCTGATTATGTGTCTGATATAGATGTGGAGGTACATCATTGTTTCCTCATTAGAGCTTGGGTGCTCACATCACACGATGAACACAACCCACCTAGTCTTGTACAACACAGTAGACCTGATCAGACATAAATCAATCAAAAGACCTTTTTCAGAACTTGCTTCATGTTCATTTTACATGAAACGCAATCTCTGCACCAGGTATCTATTCGCCCGTCATGAAAGAAAACTTAGATAGTCCTATTTTCTTAGAATTTGGAGAACTTCTTTCATATATGTCGTTGTTCACATTCCAAGATATGAGCCTTTGAATTGATGATATCGTATGCAAATTTATCTCAACCGCTGCTGTCGTCGCCTTTGCATCAGCTAGTTTCTTTGGTGGTGTTGAATTCATCAAACTGAGTTCACTGTCTTTTACACACACATCTCATTTGAAGTTGTTGGCAAGGGTGACAAACTTTCTTCACAAAATAAAGCATTGTTCTGTAGTGCATTCTTCCACAACTGTTGTCTGTGCAGTTCACCTATTTCTGATTACACTTTTGTGAGTGAGTTAACATGTTGCTAAATTATTTATTAGCTTCCATCAGCAAACCATTTAGTTCCTGATAAAGTTCATGATATTCTCGATGCCTTGGCAAGTATTGATGCAAATCTCCTATTCAGAGCTCTTCCTTGAATCATCGAAGGCTAGTAACTTTAAATCAATCAGCGTATGTATTTCTTTAGTGTCTTCATCCCTGCCAAGTGTCTTCATTACTTGTTTATGCTACTAGAAAGTTTTAAATGTGGCTTATTCTCATTTTATTGAGACCAAAAAAAATCCCTCGTCTGTCAAGGTAGGAATGAATTCCTCAAGGCAGCTGCTGATCTATCATCTCTGCTACATAGTTACCTTGATTAGTACATAAAACCCTGGATAATAACCGATGCATGGAAATAATTGGGTGAGTCTTAGCCAAAGAATTGTGCTGAAAGAAGTATGAGATAACTCCAGCAAGTTGTTCATCATCAGGAGCTCAATGGCGGTCTACTTTTGCCTCAAAACCCTCAATTCAGTGTCTCGCCTCTCAGAAGCTGTGGATCGCTAAGATCTGTAGAGATTGCTTCGACTGAGGTAACTCCGTTCCACCTAGTCCTAGCATGCTTAGGTATTTCAGGATACCTGGTGAGTACTTGTGCATTTTTCAAAAATAACAATCATGAAAATAAAAATAATTTTAGACGTAACGAGATAACCTGGAGATCAATATCTCATGCACCCTTGGTTGTTTGTTTGGTTTTTTGTTTGTTTAGTTGGTTGTTTGTGTAACTATCAGAGAAATTGGGTCCTTATAGCATCGTCCATCAATCTAGTAGGGTGCCGACAAACTCAATGATGAATCCCATTTCATTGGGACGTCTCCTGCCAAGTACTCAACAAAAGCAGCTAATCTCTTTCTTTCTTTTGCATGAGTTTGGGATTTGCACTGGCGGAGGCTAGCACATTTTCATGGGTGTTGCACGTGCCCTGTTAAAATGGCTCTGGGTGAAGCAGGGATAGTCGTGATCCAAGCTACTCCTATTTGGATGCCTCGTCCCACACGCTACATGAATGTTGTGATATTTTGATGCATTACCCTTCAGGTGTGATTCTCGTTGCAAATCTCATGATTACTTTTGTGCTGATGTAGGGAGTTTGCAATGTGTGAAGTCTTTTTTTTTCAATTCATTTGTTCCATGTAAATAAGATTCATTAATTTTATCTTATTTTTACTGACATCCTCTTGAATTGCAAGACTGAAAGCAGCTAAACTACCGCTCCTGGAATCTTAGACAATAATACTGCCAGTGCTGTGAAACGTTTGGATCCAAGAGGCTTAGGACATACTTTAGAGTACAAAATTTTGTTTGTTTCCAAGATTCAGCTTGATGTTTTTTTGACAGTTCCATGGGATAGGAGGCATCAATGTTTTGATATCACGTTTCAATAGGTGAGCATACTTAATGTACTTACATGAAGCCCTCAGACTGAGCGTAGCTCTCCGGAGAAACCGGTTTTTCTAGACTGACCTTTAATTCACATTCCCTGCAGAAATTCTTGTACTTGAACACCTTGTAAACTCAGCTAGTGGCTGTATACTATTCTCCTAAAGATTCCAAAACCTTATGTGTAATTCAAAAGCGTGTGATCCTTACAGATGTTGGATGACATTGTCAGCTAGCCAGTACATAGCCACTCGTTCATCTAGAAAGTGGAAATAGACAGGTCAAAGCACCTAAGCGACTCTTTCTCTGGGTTTGTTATCAGCTGCGTTGTAGCAATTTTTCTGTCTAGGTTGGTACATTGTTTCATCTTTTCGCAGGTGAGGATTCCGAGTCATACCAGCAGGCAACCTTCTTCAAACCTTGTATGGCTCTAGCTATTTCTTCCAACTATCTAGAATTCAAGTTTGAGTCCTTACAAATTCATTTACTTTTTTTATTGTGCAAATATTTGCCTTATTGATTGAGCTTACGAGAGCATTCAGGTTGAGCAGGTTTTTGGGTTCAGCATGTTTTCCCTCCAACCAGCTTTGTGGATAATCTTGAAGGCAGCTTTTCTGACAATTAATGCTTTTGTCTAGCGCCTACTAATTATATTTTGGCATTAAAATTTATCCGAAATTCCCCCAAAGAAAGTGAATAAAACACGATCAGATCCGAACTCCATTTAACGTCCCCAATCACCACCAGAGCCTAGCATCAAACTCTCATCGAGTGCATGGCAACTGCTGATCTTATCTCCTGGTTCCTTGGTACGCCACTTCATGATGGAGTCCAACCTTTGAAAAATAAACAAATTCAAATGAAAAGATTGTCAAAAAGGGTGGTGTCTAAAAATCCCAGGAATTATTACCTTGTTCTTCAAAACCCATATTTCAAAACCATAAATTGAGGAGCATGAGTGGTAGGGTGAACCACTATGTGTACACATGGATTTCTCCAAAATTGATTCATTGAACCCATTTTCCTGCTTTGATACCCCTACTGTTAAACGATATCAAACCAACCACGATTCTGGTGAGCAAAATGAGTGGGGACCATCACAAAGAACTTGTTCCTGGATCATTGCAAAGAATGAAGAGAAGCCATGTCAAACAGATAAGAAGATACCACTCTCAGATTCACGCAATTCTTATATTGCTGAAAATGCAGACATTTGATGGCCTAACAAGTGGAGGAGAAGATTCAGCACGGCATCAGATGGCTGCCATCTTGACGATCCTGCAAGCATGATGCGCGGCAGAATATTGATCTTCAAGGAAGACGGTTACTTGTATTGTGTTGTATTATTACTGATAATAATATTGTTTGTTTGCCAACTGTCAGATGTGCAAAATGGACTGGGTTGAATGGCATTAGGGACTTAACTGAACGATCTGGGCTGCATCGCAAAATAAGGTTCATCCAGCGCTTTTGTGGAACATAGATGGACTCCAATCCCTTCGCACATGACAAGCAGAATGGAGAGATCTCCTCGCACTAAAGCTGACGACCACCATGGAAAGTAACCTGATGGTGACAAGTAGAGCATTTGTACAGTGGATAAGGTGGCCCGTCCAATGCCAGCTAGCACTGGCTCTGTTCCTCCAAGTGGAATCTCGCAGCAGGAGCGAGCGTGAAAACTAAAGCTGGGGGGGAAGTGCTCGTCTCTTCCTCATCTTTAAGGCTTTTTCGCAAAAAGGCCCTCAGTTCTGTCCATTTCTTACTTGAGATTAGCAGATGGGTTGTCAGTGCATTTGACCACCTTATCCACGCTTCTTCTGCTTCATTAACACCATCGGGCCTAATCCTACTTCAATTGCCACTCCTAGGATGAATTTCGTTTCGAATAAACCACACTTGTTTAGTGTGGCAACCGGTAGTCAATCATTTGGACAGAACAGACCAAACTTCTGAATCGTACCGAGATTTGAAACCAGCATCGTATGGTGCCGTTTGAACAGATACTGTGCATGTTTAATGGGATTTTTATCATTGCTCGACACAAAAGAAACTGTGCTGAGATGCACACTGGAAACTGACATCTTCCTGCGAAGAAGAAAGTGGAGGTTTGCTTAGCAAAGTCTACGCTCGTTCAGGGCCAAATCCTCATTTTGAGCGATGCACGACTCCAGGTAGATTAGCTTGTTGAATCCATGGAAACTGCTAGATACGAATGATAGTCATAAATGAGATGGAAGCGAGAGAGACAAGGTAGCCTTATCTAAAAGTACCAGAGGAGATTGGTCAGGCAGAGATGGCACGACTCAGCGATCCAATGGCACAACCTACATGGAGCCGCTGATCTCCCATTTCACCCCATATCCTATGAGTGTGAAACGAACCACAGCGGTTTGTGCGGGCGCGTTAGACGTGGGATTCATCGACGATTTTTGAAAGCAGAAAAAATAGGTGGGACCCAAGAAAGGACAACCATGGCTATGGAAGGAGACTCGACGGGGAAAATCATCATAGTATGGTTTCCGTTTGTCAGGCTCAGCCTGACATTGTTTCTGCGGTGGATATTCAACGTCGCTCTGAGAGGAGGTCTGCTGTGGCCCATTTTGTGGACGGCAGCATTGCGGCTCCAGCTGAAGCGAAAAGAAAAAGAAAACACACACACGCACACACACACACACATACACAAACTCTGTTGGATCTTAGCCACCTGTGGAGACTCTGCGGTGGATGAACAACAGTTTCCAGCCACAGGGAGCCCAACCAACCAACCCAAGTGCCGTGAGCATCTTCTTTATGGCGGAGAGTCTCCGAGCATTTTGTGGGTCAACAGCACGGTGATTGTTTGCTGAAGGAGGTTGAGATTCAGCCAACTCTCGTGCTCTGGAATTCCATGGTCGTGAGGGAAGAACGATGCAGTTTTTTCTCGGCGACATGAATCATCGACGCGAGTGTGTGTCACTCTTCGGCTCCAGTCCTTCGCTGCTGTCAGGAAAACCAAAGCTTCTAGATGATATAAAAGTTTAAAAAACTGGATAAAAAAAATAAATATAATCCGACGTGGGTTTTGAATTCTTGAACTATTCTACGTCCTCTTCTTCTTATTCTTCGTCTTTTGCATGTGTTAATTTGCGGTTCTTGGTTTGTCCTGTCTACTTGTTTATTTCACTGTCCATGGCTCTATCTCTTCATGTTTTTCCTGTTCTGGAGCACTTTTACAATTATGGCTTGCGTCTGAGCCCAGGTGTGTGCTAATTCATCATCCTTGTCAGAAAACTATCCATGGTAAACAAACGCATTAAAAACGTGGCAATGCCTTTCCGTCTACAAGATCCCATTTCTAAAAACAGAAATGTAGCATCCCTAGTATGATTGCATTTCATGTGAGTTAGATATTGGAGTTAGATATTCAAGCCTCGTAAAAAAAGCTCGTGATTTCTTTTTAGTAAAATAAACAAAAAAATATTATTTTAATCACAGATTAGGATATTGAAGGTACATGACTCGAGCAGGTTTGAGTAAATGGATATGGCATGGCTGAAATAAAGAAGATGAACAAGTGTAACAATAGAATACATGTATTCTATTCTAAATACAGCACACAGTGTATTGTTAAGATGTTTGTAGGTCTTAGTGTTGCTATTATGTTTGATACCCCTAACTGGTTCAAGAGCGGTATGTAGAGTCATTTTTTCAATTCATTATTGTTGTTACTTTTTGTAAACATTTATAATACTATTACGGCAATAACACGCACAGAAATAGTTATAATGATGATTAAAAAAAACACATTTATTCACAGTCTCCATTCATTACCTGCGGAGGAGATCGGTAGTCTCAGCATTTCGGTCGAAGCAGAAGTCGTAATCCTGCAACAGTTGGCCCAATGACGTCCAAAAGTGGCAAATCGGCGGGGAGGTCGGTCGGTCGGAAGCAATGAGAGGGGGGCAGACGTCGGCGACCAACGCCTTGTAGCGCAGTGTACCAATACTGCCATCGCCATGATCGCACTCTCTATGAAGCTTGAGCAGCCTCATCATACAACACACACACCTCGCTGGAACCAGAAACCCTAAAACAATTGCTTCGAATGGTCCAGTTGTACAAACACTAGGAAAAGCAAGTATATCTCCTATTTCCCTTAAGCTCTTATCCAAATGTCGAGCTGTGAAGGCACCTCAGGCTCCACTAAGCGTAAGACAAGTCATCACTTGCCAATATTGGTGTGACGTGGCTTCTATCGTGTGAACATCGATAGCCTCGTCCTCCTCACGGAATCGTCCCGTGACTGACAGGTGGCGTCGACTGTGTTACTCACGACAGTAAGTTCTACCCACTGGCTGTGCCCATTATCTACCATTTTCGCCACTCTGTGCCATCTATGATTTATTGTGCTCTTCAGCTTTCACTTTTATTGTACGAAAAGTGATCAATCTCAAAGTATGTTTGAAGTATTACCGTTTATTCATTTATTTATTGTTCTAATTTGTTTGACAATCTCCACATGCAGTTTTCAAGTTGTTACAATTTTAACAAGTACAGATTAGTGTTGGCTTCCTATTTAAACTAATGGGTATACACTACAACAATTTAGATGGAATTGGTTTGTGAGATATCAAGTATCGAAATTTGAATTTATATGTGCATTATTCTGAATCTGTATTTAAAAATAGCATAACAGTACAAATTTTCAATTGATACCAATATGCATTTCTCTTTTTTTTTAAATGAACATCTCTCAATTTTGGAAGGAAACAAGATTGGATGTTCTGCAACTGAAAACTCTACTTGATTGGGAACAAGTTAAATTTTTGTTTGAAAAATAGTCTCATGGATGTTATTGGGTTTATGTAAAAGATAATATTTTAATATTTTTGTATGTGGTTTAGAAATCCAAGTCAAGAATTTTGAGAAGACTCTGTTATTACTTTGTACTATCTTGACTCATATCCTACACACACACACACACACATACATTTTAAAGTGTATGTATTTTTAGTGTATTTTAAGTGTATTATTTTAATTGTATTTTTTTCTCAAATATTTGAAATTTTGAGTTCTAACATGCTTTTAGATAACTGTCTTGCCAAACCAAATTATTTCAACTTTTTATTTTCTTTTTTATGAAAGACAATTTTATATAATTATCAGGACAAACAACAAATGACTGGAGCTTTCAAACACATAAAGTGCCACACAAGAATATATCACTTACAATACATAACACTGCAATATCTAAAATATACACAACTACTTAAAATAGATTTAACTGATATATATATATATATATATATATATATAGTAAATGTATGAAGAGAGAGAGAATTAAAACATCGTCCTTGCAATCAAGCAGTCAAATTTCAGAAAGGAAATATTGGATTCTTTAAGGCAGGGCTAAAATGAAGATTGGACCTTTTTTTGGATTGCAATCAACTAGAAGCTTGAATAACATGGTTTAAACCTTTAAACAATACATAGATACAGGTATGACAAAGACCATTTTAAAACTTGCCTTGTTCATTTTAAAGCTAAGTTTTATTGACTTTTTAATTAATAATAGTTGTTTCCAGATGATCAATTGGTAATTACAGCCTTTTTACCTAATTTGGATTGAATTTCAACTCTATCTTAGGAACAAGCAAGCATCACATGTGTTTCTCTGGGGGTTCAACTTAAACAACTCACTACCAGTTTACAAGTTGCCAGCATGCAAATGTGAACAAAATAAAACTAAGAATTCAAAACCTGCATAAAATTGTAACCATACATTATTGTCTTTCACTGGTGCTAAGAATTTTCTATTCAATCTTCAAACCCAGTTTGAAAATTCCACAGAGTAGTGCTATCCATTGGCAGCTTTTGTATTAAAGATACAAAAAAGAATATAGTAGTATGCCATAACATAGTTATCTGTTTCTGGCAGACTGCACAAACCTGTTCTCACAAAATTATTATTTAATGTGACAAATTTATTGATGCTTTTTGATCTATAGATGTCTGGGATGTTCTCAAAATTTGTATGGGTTAAAGTAATTGACTCTAGTACCTCAATGCAAACAATATGGGGTGATCAGTATAGACTTGTCACCAAGCAAGCCACACTTTTGTTTGATTTTTGTCTGCACATGGGTGGTGACCTCCACATCATCCCTGCCATCCGCCCTGGCATCTAATTTTACTTAATTTCTAATCACATCTATTTTCTACTTAAAGTGCTGATCTGTTCAACAGCACAGCATCTCATTCCAATTCAAACACTTATCATGTTTCCCTAATCCTGGGCATTCATGCTAAAAGTATACACCACGAGACCACAGAAAACAAAAGGAGGAAAACAAAAGAAAAGGCTGCGAGCAAAAGTTTGCTTTTTTTTTTTTTTTTTGCCTCACAAGGCCTGAACCTTCTTTTCCCCACAGAATTAAGAATAATGACACAGAAGAAAGAAATAAAAAAACAGAAAACACGCAAGGAAAGAATAGAATAATAAAACGGAATGCCTCATGTCTGGCTGGAAAACAAGAGGAAGAGGAGCTGCCTGGTGTTGGAAAAGCTGGAGCGATGGAATGACTGGCTGGGCTTCGGGAGAGGACCGCGGCCACAACAATTCATAACCGCCCCCCTCCTCGGATCACATGAAAAACACTTGCGGAAAAGTCCAGAAACGATTTCGAAGGGGCGAGAAGTAACCGGATTCGTAAGAGATTTGACGTGGCCTCGGACAGGTGCTGCGGCGAAGTGTTTCTGTGTCATAGATGTGCCCCTGGCTCCGTCGTGTATCACTCCTCGCGGCGTGATTACGTTGATCTATGGAAAGGTAGCGAGGATCTACTAATTATCTGGACCGGAGCCTCGATCGCAAGTCCCTTGAAGCGTCCGAGAGAGCCACCATACCCATTCCTTATAGTTTTTTTGGGTTCGCTCTCCCTCGTTGGGTTGTTGTCGTTGAAGCGGAGAAGGCGAGCTTCGAGCTCGACACCCCCCGGACTCGTGTCAATGCCTTCGACGTATAGTGGGCTTTGAAACGGCGAGGGAAGAGGGGTGGAGAGCGGGGCGATGTGGGTATCTGTTGCAATTGGGTCAGGAGGCGGGTAGGGGTGGAGGAGCTTGGAGGCTCGGTTGAAGGATTCGTGGCAGAATCGATGCTGTCTGTGGTAGTTTCTGAGGGGAGTTTGGTTGGCATCAGTGGCAGGTGGGTTCATGTAGGATGCAGGTTCAATGTGTAGTTGCAGCAGTCAAAGGGGCTTTTGGTGTTTTCTTGTATTCGGCGGAGAATATTGGGTAGATTTTAGGTCGGTTGGAGGAGGGGTTGAGGTGTATGGATGAGTGAATGAAATGTCTGAGGCTCTAGAGAGAGGAATGGAGGGAAATTTTTCGGGATGTGATTACGTGGTGGCGGACTTGAGCGGTTGCAGAATGTTTAGTGAGCGTGGATTGTTGAGTCATGAGTAGGTGACGCGAATTCGGTCAACAGTGGTTATTCGGTGACGAGGGGGAGGCGCGTTCCAGGGTTTCGTCTGAGTTGGTCGTTCTTGACTACCGGGGGAATTTGGAGAGCTCATGATTCGCCGTTAGATAGTCGTGGATGTAGTGCCGCCACTGTTGAGGCTACACTCTGTGACAATATGAAAAGAATGGAGTATACTAGTCAGCGTTGCCGCTGGTCGAAGTGTTTGAATTGTCGGGGATTTAGTGCTAGGAAGTGCGGCGGTAGCTACCCTCACTCCGCCTAGGTTATTGCGTTGGGGTCTGGATTGGGCTGTGTGGTTTATTATAATATTAGCCACTGTCACAGTTATCTTCCTTCTTCTTAAAAGGAGTGTCTTGCAGAGATCCCTGCATCATTCCTCTGCGCATTCCATTACCATTTTTCTCTCAACTGTGAGTATTAGTGTGGCGATTTTACAGCAGGCAGGTAATTATGAGATGCAGAGAACTACGTCATGAACTCAAGTCTCTACACTTGTGTGAGCGTTTTGTGGTTTCTGCGGACGCTACTGAGATTGGGATTTCTCGCTATTATCTTGGAGAGTCCTCGTTGTCGTCTTAGAACACATGTTGCAAACGAACGTTCATTTAATGGTTGCTATTTTCGTTTGGGTGCTTTTAGATTGAGGTAGCTTACAAACGAATTTAGATTACGTACAGAATAGGTTCGTACATTCACAACGATGAGCGAATTCGTACTCTTTTGTACAATCTCGCGGAAGTTAATGTTTTGATAGATTTCTTTGATCTGTTGTTCCCACCTTTTCCGTGAAAGAGAATTACTCTGATTGTAGGAAAGGCCAGTCAGTAACGTGAAGAGGCACATCATTGCAATTCCTCTCGAAGGAAATGGTATTTTTCTTCCTGTGTATTAATGAGAGGATCGTAACTGATCTGGGAAGCGATTTTCTTAACCATTCACAAATAGCTTGACAAGGTTGTGAGAAATGCCATTCTGAATCAAATCGCTGTTCTGTCTTTAGGATCAATGAGTTATGCTTCGTACTTCGGGATCCTATGGATTAGTATGTCTCTGTCACGAGTCCTATGTTATCTGTGTCATGTATCTTTCGTTCATTTTCATTTACGAAGAGTTCCTCGCAGTTAGCGAAGCGATTGACTAACATCTTACTCACTGCAAGCTTTCTATTGTTGTTTTGAAACTGGAATGAATGTTCTCGATTCTCGCTGTGTGAATCAACACCAGCATTCAATATTTTAATTCATTTGAATCAATTTTTGTTGTCGGACGATCAGAAGTTTTAAATCGACAATTTCTTTGGGTATCAGTGTGAAGGGAACTGCCAATAAGAGATCTTCTTCTAGTCTGCTTGTGGCTAGAGTGTGATCACCGATCGCCAGGGTTTCCGTCAGCGGCTTTCCTCAGAGGTATCTCAACATTCTTACAAGCACCCTGACATTGTATGTAGTGGTTTCTTTAGGTGGCAGCTTCAATTCTCTGGTCATATGTTTGGCCTATTGATAAAATTCAATTGGCTGATATTACTTCTGTTTTTTGGTATTAGGGCCCCTTCGAAGGAGCACTCACTTTGGTGTGTGCTCCAGCTCTGACGAGAGCTTTGTGCAGAAGAGATGGATGCCGCTACTGCTAAAGTAAATTATTTCTCGTGGGGGAAACCCGCAGTGATGGAGACTGCTGCGGATATGATATCTTGTATGGTGCCTTTTTGGGTGGCTACTGCAATTGGTCTACTAGTTGGTTGGTTGTGGAAACCTCAATGGGCTAGCATTCTGTTATTGGGTGTGAAAAGTCGCCCCCGATTAGTATGGGATACTCCTCCTGGGTTTGGAGCACGTCGATTTTGGCTGGCAATTATGGCCTTGTCCGCTTTTCCCATATGGAAGGAGGCATGGAAATCATTTAGTGCGTGGATGTGGCCGTCTGCTGAAGTGTTGCTTGTGCCCACTGACGTCCCGGTTGACGTTGCCGGCCCTAGGTGTGTAACGCGCAGGATTTTCCTTTACGATAATGCCGTTATGGGTGTCTTTTCTGGGTAATTGGTTCCTTGGGGCTGCTAAGGTTTACTTGAATGTTCGTCGATGTGCAGTGAACCTGTTGTTGAAGAGAAGTCTAAGAAGGAAGTGGTGACGAGTGAGGATCTAGATAAGCTAATGACCTTGGCGAACGGCAAAGACGGAGGTCCTGAATGGCAGATATTTTTAGACAAATCTATTCATGACCTGAAGTATCAAGCATGGCGTCGTGAACCCGAGGTGAACAATTTGTCTGGTGGACGCTGTTCAGGGCTTTCTAATTCTGACTTTTTACTATGACGGTTATTGCCAGTATTGCTAACACTTCATGAAATTTTGCAGCATGATGGGCCAACTGAATATAAGACCCGAACTGTGGTTGAGGACACATCCCCAGAAGTGATGCGAGACTTTTTTTGGGATGACGAATTTAGGTGTTATTGGGATGAAATGCTTATCTACACCAAAACCTGGGAGGCATGTGAAGAGACTGGTTCTATGATAGTTCAGTGGGTGAGGAAGGTACGAGTCTTTGGCACCCTCCATTTCCACTGAAGTATGTTCTGCTGTCTTGTTATCACAGCGCAGGAGCAGATTTGAATGCTTCTTGTTGATGAGAATTGTGAGTGGAATTACTAATGTGCTCCATAGATTGGAGGAATGAGGTTTATGAGATTTGTGTTAATTTTTGTTTTGAACTTTTGAACGTGTGAACCAGTTCCCTTTCTTCTGCAAGGACCGGGAGTATGTTATCGCCCGTCGTATGTGGGAGAGCAACAACACCTACTACGCCGTGACTAAGGTAAATGTATCGCTCATGCAAATGCTCTTATAGATGTCCTGCCTATTCTCAATTTGTAATCCTGACTTTTATTGACGTTCTATGAAATTTCGTTTGATTACTCGGTTATTGATTCTTGTGATTTCAATTGCAGGGTACACAGTATGCTCCAATACCTAGACAGCAAGCGCCAAGGAGAGTGGATACTTTCTTTTCAAGTTGGAGAGTACGAGCAGGTATGTTTGAATGACAGAAATATCAGCTAGCAGAGGTGTTCTGTGCTCTGGACGCTGGAGTGAGTAGTCGGTGTAATTTAGTAAATTACGACGTGTAATTCCTGACTTTGGTTTTATTCCTTTTTACACATGTCATTGGTAAATTCAATTACCTTTTTACTTGGGAAAGGATTCTGATTGTTATGGTCGGTTGCAGTTGAGTCAGCAAAGGGTGACGGGCAGATGACCGCCTGTGAAGTCTTGTGCTTTCATTCGGAGGACATGGGCATTCAGAGAGACCTTGCGAAGCTTGGCATTCGCCAGGGCATGTGGGGGTGTGTAAAGAAAATGGTGCCTGGACTGAATAAGTACAGAGCGGAGCGCAAGGCAAATATGCCCCTCTCGCCATCAGCAAAATTGGCAAGGAAATTTTGTAAAGTTCCTCGCCATCTTCTCAGCGAGCCTGAACGTTTGACGAAATCCGTAGATTTTGAGAATGTTAGGATTGTGGCTGTGAAAGACTGTGACATCCAGCAGGAAAATAAAAATTATGTGAAATGGGTTATATTAGGAGGTGCTGTTGCTCTGGCCTGTGGCATTGATAGGGGTGCTGTGGGCAAGTTTCTCGTTTTTGGAGTTGCAAGGCGCCTAGGCAGAATGGGAAGAAGACTGTAACATAGGTTAGTGTAACAAAGAAAAATGCCCGAGTTCACCTTTGTCCCCACACGAATGTGAATGGATCAGATGGTCCCTACTGTTGCATTTGAAATCTGTATTTTATTTTAGATTTGGTGTATCTACTCAGGCTTTCTTTTTCATCCGTTTTTTTCCTCTTGAAAGCCTTTTCTGCGCCTGATGATTTTACTCCCTTCGTGTTGTATGATTTTGTGCACTGTTTGTGTTTTCCTATTCTTGTACTACTGCTGTTGCGTGTGAAGTTTTTTTTGATGTGCTTTTCATCATCTTGAGAAATTCGAAATCAAATATGAAACTGCCTCAGATTGAGGCAGTGATTCTTGATATTGCAGTAGTTGAGAAATGTATATGCAATAGGGGATTAGAGAACAATAACTTGGAGAAAAATGTTCAGAGAATTTAAAAGTCATTGTGAGGGCATCAATACAGAATTAACTGGAGAATGCATCAAGTTAGTGGGATAGGAGGAAGATGGACCATAGTTTTAGAACATTAAATAAGGCCGAGTCCAAAAGTTATGAAGTCCATGTAAAGTTTTTTTTAGTTGTGTATTTCTAATTTTAGTCGAATACATTTATTATGGCTAAAGTAAAAGGTAATAGAAACACGTATGTGTTGCAATTAAAAGAAATAGTTTTTTATTTCTATAAAGAGACTAATAAGAGACACATAACAATTCTTGAATCTACTTTTTAACCATTGTTCCACATGGATTTTCTTAAAAAAATAATTTTGTACCATTTTCTTACTTTGATGCACACAATTATCAATAATCTATTACTTTGCAATCTATTGGGCCATATTTATACAATTAACGTAATTTTAATTATGAGTTTAACCCTTTTGATATGATTATAACATATTCAAGTCAACTTCCATTATACTTGGTGCATCTTTAAACATTGTATAAGTTTTATTTTTTTTAATGAAATAACAAAAAATTACAGTCATAGTTGGAGGATGGAATTACATGCTTAGCTAGAAAATAGAACTTTAGTTATGAAGAATTGTGTTTGACTAACACTCCACATGGCAATAATTTTAAAGATGAAAAGCAACATTTGTTGCATAACAATTATGTTCTGTTGCTTATTTAAATAAATATTAAATTGCCAATAAAGATTCATTTAAGATTCTTTCATTTGTTTTGTTTTTTAGTTTTAATTGCATATATATTCAACATACAAATGTATTTGTGGGGTTGATTAGGGAGGCACATTTGAACCCTAAGGTTTGAATCCCAATGGCAACAGTTTTAAGAAGATTTAATTGTGAATGCAATTTTGGCATTAGCATTGCCATTCTTCTCCTTCCTCCTACCCCTTGGCTTCTTCTCTTCTTTTCCTCTTCTCTTTCCCTTTGTGATCTTTAGTGCTAAGATCCCAATTTTTAGGCAAGTACAAACAGGCACATCAAAGTAAAACAACAAAACTGCCCAAAATCTATGAATGGATGAAACTAAAAAAAAATACCATGTTCTAGTTTGGAGGACGGTTTGCCCTATCTTCTACTTTAGTATTTGGAATTAGAGCAAGTGTAAATACAAGTTGCCATGCTATTTACACATGTTCAAATTCCATACAAATGCTTTGGTATTTACAACGAGGCTCAATTTCTATTATGTATGTTTTTAAGGTAATTTTTTAATATTTGTGACAAATATATTTATTATTATTTGGTGGTTTATTACCGAAGAGCACATCTCACTGTACAAATTTCTAACTTCGGGAATGAATTGTATAATCATAAGTTTGCAAAGATTAGAAATGTTGGCTCCTGAAATAGAAGAAAAAAAAATGTGTTAATTTGTGAATAATGTGGATTGTTGTTTCGGAACTGTGCACATTCCTACAGTGAACTTGACACAGCATCTGGTGGTAGTGGCAGGCACTCCTCTCAACACACATGTATGTGGATTCGTCACCTCCGTTGACTAGATCTGGTTCACAAACCTCAACCCAAGATTGAATCCCAGGTGGGAAGAATTACAATTGATAACTACGATCCTTTATAATATTACATTCTGAGGAAATCTAGAAATTTTGCAAGAATAGACTCCAGAATAGGGGAATACCAACGTTTCACACGACCAATACCTTTTGTGAAGGAGTTGCATCGATTTCAACACGCAGAACACGAATAACCACAGATCAACTAGGCAGTAGTGTACTTTTCTTGATACCAAGACAAAAACAGCACCCGAGTAATTCATGAACAATACAATTAAAAGGCTACATGAGGGTACTCTGCTCAACTAAAACACATTTCAAGACCAAAAAAATACATTCCACAGAAAAGACCTCAGTAGAAATAATTATACTGGGATGTATTGTCTGTCATGGATTAAAATATGTTCAGACAGACGAGCATGGTATTAAATCACCTACTTCAACCCACTTTTGGTACCTGTAGCATTTGGTAAGGATTTGAATCTTCACACTTTTCATTACATACTACACATACGGGAACAGCACCCATAGAGAACTAGAGATTGACTGCATAACAGGAATGACTCCACAGTAACGTCATGACAACAAATTTCTGCGTCCACCTTCGCTTACAGATAGGGATGGAGTCGGATGGTAGGACTACGTAATTTAATGTAACCTAGTAAGCTCCTCTACTGCTTTGTGAAGTTCTTCAACAGAAACCTCGAGCGAAGTGGCAATTTCTTCCATCTTGTTTCTACTCAGGTCCAAGAAAGACTCTATTAAGTCACCATCTAAGAAGTTGCGAGCGTCCACAGTTTTCCGCTCATTGCTGAAAGATCGCCATTGCTCATGGCTTAAACCACCAACACCTTTAATCACCTTCACCAAAGCCTGTTGTAGCTTCTGCAGGAATAAGAACTGCTCTTGTGGTAGGGAAGCAATGACTCCTATAACTCCATTCACGGTTCCAAAGATGACAGTTGGGATTTGGCTAGCTTCGCTGTCTGGAAGTCGCATTACAAGCGACCCATGGCGAAATCTGTTAACAAACTCGCCAAGATGGTACTCACCGACAACTTCCAATCGACCTCTTTCTTCATCTGTAGCTGCATCATTGTTTTTCCTTACTGTGAAAAGATTGAAACTATTTTCCGCTCCCAAGTATGTGTCGTCATCCAAAATCTCAACCGCTGTCATCCAATTAGCATTGTAGTCTCGAGCTCTCTCCTCAATTGCACCCTCTTCAGGCTGTCAGATACAGTAAAGAAAATCATCTCCTCAGGCAATAAACAATTCCTCATTTCATAATCCTTAAACTCGTCAAAAAAGATGAAAGTAAGATGGAGGGAAAAAGCTTAGTCTAGAGAAAAAGGACCAAATGCAACAACTTTGTGCTGATATATTCCAGTGGTTTGGGAAGTACTAACCTTGTAAATAAGGAGCGAAATTGATTTCATCAAATCTCCCACAACAATAAAATCTCCTCGTGATTGAACATACAGAGCCAAGATATGTCCATGGTGAGAGGACTCGTACTGCAACTCTCTTGTTCCATCATCTCTTAGTGTCCACTTGTATAAAGCAATCTTCTGGTTGATGCCTGCTAGCAATTTCCCATTGAAAGCATTCAAATTGTAAACAGCACCTTTCACTTCCTTCTCTGCTACCAGCTGGATCTTGCCATCCTCCACCGAGAAAATAAGAATTCGACCCTGTTTCAACAAAATATATACTTCCAAATGAAAAGAAGAAAACTGTAACTGCGAACTAAAGCCGGGTTTGGAGCTACGATTTGGGGACCTATACTAAGAATCAAGAAAACCATGAACATTCTGAAGTGAAAACCAGTCGTGTAACTTTCTCAAAGTAGAAAAGATAAAAGGCATCTGGTAAAAATGGCACTGACCTTGCTAGGTTCACTTTCCTCAGGAAGAGCATAGGCTGTGCCCACACAATAGTATACATTGAAGTCGTCAGTGAAGGAACATGTAATAATGGAGCATCCGTTTTCATACGGGTCAAGAGGGAACCCCGATATTATCTCAAACGTCTGGTCTTCAATTAACCGGACATAATGCGTTTCCATGTCTTCACCGTTGGACCCCGGTGCATACTTGGCCGAACATATGGCAAACGTACGAGATTGTTCTTGATGGGCAATACGGCGAGGGTGTTCACCAAGAGGAACAGTGCGAATGTGTAGCTTCTGAATTTCATCAATAGTGCCGATAGTGAGCTCTCCTTCCTTCCCGATCGCAAGACTGGAGACCACATCAAAATCAGTAAGTAGATATTGTCCCTATTCTAAAATAATCAGTATCAGAATTTATAACATTAAAATGACACAAAGTAGTACTCTGTTGCGAACGTTGAAATATAAGCTGCATTAGGATGAAGACTTCAAGTATAAATATCCAGAACCGAGCCCCTTGAAGATGATTGCGTTGATTAGAAAGTCTGTAACGAACCTGTCTGGAAACGATGCCGAGTTAAAGGGGCACATGTGATTGACTTCCTTCAAATTGACATTGCTATACAAGAGTTTTTTATTGCTGCTGTATATCACTGTCGGACGATCTGAGGCTGCAAATACGTGCGTGGTATTTTTGGATCGAAAAGTCCGTAATGCTATGGGTTGTGTGCCAAGAGATATCTTCTTTCTATCAGATAATTCCCCCGTCGCAGGGTTCAGCGTGAAGTTGAACAGGTGTCCATCCCCCAAAGCACACAACAAATACGCAATCTGTATACACACGACGTGATAAGAATCTGATAAAAAATACAAAAACCCAAATGATGATCAGATTGGTTACTGAGGAAGTTATAGTTTCACCAAACAGGAAACCAATTTCAGTAAACCAGGCAACAGGTAAACTGATCAGCTGCCAAAGCTAAACAACCGACGAAAAGAAATAAACGGATCAAGTTCTTCACGCTTATTTGAGGACTCTTTCCCCAAAGTAGGGTAGTATTGTATGGACAGGTTCACTCTCACAGCATACTAGAGTAGCATTCCCAATGAAATAGGAACAATATTTCAGTAGAAGTTACAGCAACAAATACTTTCCAAAACACAAACAGGTGAACAAGATTAAAAGGCCTCACCCCATCAAAAGAGCAGAAGAGGACAGAACGGGGTATGATTTCTCCACCCAACATTTCTTTGGTTATCAAGGTAAGTGATGGTAACGCGAAAATTCGAATACTGATGTCTGTCCACATGCCGACTGCTACAAGGTTGCTGCGCTCAGGATTATCCCCCACAGGATTGATATCTAAACACGAGATTTCATACTCCAACTGTACATGTGCCACCTCCACCAGTGTACCTTGCCCTATTTCAATATATACAAGATTTCCACCTCCTGTTGCAAGCAAGACCTGTTCATCCATATTCTGGCTAAGATCAGCAAGACAAAAAAGTTCTGCCGAACAACGATGATCACCAGACATAACAGATGGAATAACCTATACAATAAGTGAAAAAAAGATAAGTGTGTCAGTGGTTCAGTTCATCATAACATACAGATTGGACTTCAAATCATAGAATTTTCTTGTAACACATATCAGAACAGACCTGAGACGCGTTCGCCGTAGCAACGTTGATAGTCATTGGTGCCGGGGCTTTCCACTCTGTTAGTTGTCTTCTAGTCTTTGCATCAACAAGACGCAACGAGCCTGCTGTGACCTGCGTTAGATGATAGAGAATCAGGAAACAGTACAATGGAACATTACATGAATCAAATCCGAGAAGTCATTACAAAAAAGACCTCACACCAAAAGTAGGATTACATCAATACAACACCTGATTTGTATGGCTTCGCAAAGAAAAACCTGGAAATAACTCATGGTCCGTACCTGTACAAGTTGGTCGTGGACCGCATTATAACAAAAAAGGGTCTGAGCTTCAGAGTCAAAGCCATCGATCTCTGTCTCTTCAAGTTCATCATCCGTGTTCATTGCCAAAATACGTGTCTCACTTATGAAACTCACAACAAGGAATGTATCATAGACATCACTAGACGATGCCCGAAGTGACCACATGCCCTTTATGCCTTGAAGCTCTGCAGAAGCCTACAAGAATCAACTCATAGATGGCTTGGTCAGTGCAATATACTTCCAAAATGTGATACGAACTACATCATCTGCTAGAGAGAGTGATAGTTACAAATCATCGAAGATTAAGCGACCTTAACGATGAAGGCCCGATAGTCAGAAAGTAGAATGTATGTTAAAAAAAAACGAGGCATTACAGCAGGTAGTAACATCTGAAGTATTCACATGGCATAAAACAGTTATTGAACTATCTCGGACAATTTTGAGCGCACTATACTAAAGGCTGACCTGCTCATTGATGCCAATACCATTTCGCACTATACGCAAAGAGCCATCTTTAAAAGCACCTGAACAGGTTACCACTTGACCTTGACCTTGCCTTTCAAGATCCACAACACAAAGATCTACAATAGGACCCAAATTCACATAGCTCTCCAAAACCTCGACATAGGAATTCTTGGCATCTGCCTGGTGGTTTAATCTGATGAGCTGCAAAATCAGATTAGAAAAAAATCAATCACCTTTGGGCATCAGAATGTTATGGCGACGAAAATTAGTGTATGCATGTAGGGTACACCGAAGACACCAGTATGCACATTTAGAAACTAGAATATATGAACCAAGAAACTGAATCACCATAAAAAGAGAATACCAAATGGGAAGAGCTATTATCCATATGATTGTAAAGATGTATTACTCACAGATCTAAAATGAGGAACGAAGCTCATTTGATGCAACAAGACATTAAAACCTGATTTAAGGCAGAGAAGAAAAAGAATAAACCAAAACAAGATAAAAGAAAAAACAAAGAAACCGACCTGTGAATCACCATAGCTGGAACCAACAAAAACTACACCATTGTCCAGGTAGGACAAAGTAGAAGCTGCTGATGTCTCCCCAAGAGGCTCCACATTTAAGGCTGAGACCCTGTGAAAACTCACCCACTCATAGAATGTTTACCAATTATACATAGTAGTTACGCGCATACTCCCCACCCAAAAGAGGAAAAGACGAAAGAAAGAAATAAGACAAGATAAGTGCAACACCCTCGATTGAAAGGTGCTCTCAGGAAAAAGATGCTGCTGGGAAAGCAAAGCACTGACCTTTCCTTATCATGCGAAATAACAAGTAAATATAACATGCCATTATGGTCGCTCAGCAAATATCGCGACCCATCACTATCCACTCTTCCATAAGCCTTTGTAATTGACTGTGAATACCTCCACCAATCATGTCCACCGTGAGTATCTCAACAAAGATAGACCCGAGATAGTTCACAAAATGCATAGATCTCACAGCAGAAACGACAGCAAATCTCATAGTCTTGTTCCCTTGAAACTCCCATCAAATTCTACCACATATATGTAATCCAGCTCACAACGTTACCGCCACAAAATAAAGACCACGCATGCGATTCTTACTAGGGCTAGATTCTGATTTAAGACGTCCAAGCTTTGCAAAGACTTATTTCAGCTCAAATTATAACGAAACTCAAATCCTAACTGTGTCTAGAAACGAATACTGACAAAAGACGTATCAAGAAAAATAAACGTGAAGTAATATACCGGTCGAATAGGAATAGCTTTAAAAACAGAACCATTATAGTAAACAATAGTCTGCTCCCCAATAATTATGGCACCGCCCAACGGAAGTGGAACAGGAATCAACAAGCCTGCACCATTGTCCAGGTTATTTTGCAACCATGGACCCTCTCCAAAATCTTTTTCTTTCAGTTGCACCTCGTACGTCTTGACATGTCTGGCGTCTTTGTTGTCCTGATTGGTCACATCAGGAAAGCACCATCAGTGCTACCAAAGTCGACATTTTCCCTTCAAGAATTATGTTTCAAAAAGGAAGCAGTATGTAGATCTATCAGATGTACAACTCATGACTTCGTAACTGTGATATCGTGCAAAAGATAATAAAGACTAATAAGTTCGGGGTCAGAGATGCGAGCTCAAACAAAATCCCCCAATAATTGCACCTTAAGCATAAATCACAGACCCACAAAATTTGAAAAAAATAGGTGACAAGAATCAACCTGATAGAGAACTGCAATAGTAGGTTTAGCACAGCCATAAAGAAACTTGATGTCCAAAACTTGCAGCTCTTCCAACCTGTGCGAGGTAGGTTTCTTAGGAAAACAAAAAAAAAAAAACACAAAAAAAGACAGAGAGAAAGAAAGAAAAGGAAAGATGCAGAAGTAGAAAGAAGTAGGAGAAAGAAAGAAAAAAGCGATTGCAAGGCACATTCTTTCCAACTGCATCAATAATGGAAAAGAGAAAACAGGGGTATGATGCCTTAAGGACAACAACACCCAACCTGTTATACAGCGAGCGTCTTCAAATCATACAAAAAAAGCCAACAATGTTTGAATACCTGATATTAAAGGCTTCTTTCAGTTGACCTTTGTTGTCAATAGGAATCACCTAAAAATATACGAGAAACTGGTCATAGGAGATCGTTCAATTTCAACTTCAGCGTAAAGCAAACATATCAGAAAATGACAAGAGAAGACGAATACTATAAGACTGATGTGTACACCAGCAACTACTGATAGCCTCACAAAATCTACTCTGAAGAATAGGGTGCAGCTGAGAGACTTTCACCACTCTCATCGATGTCCTGCTATTCCCTAGTACCCAACATATGCAGTAGCCAAAATCCAGGCAAGAAGAGCCTTTAGACGTAAAATAAATGACTAATTAAGATCAATTCGAAAAGAAATACTTGAGAAGCAACAACCATACCAACAATTCATATCATCACTAACACAGCAAACATATTTGAGACGAGAGGTGAACCTTGAACAGCCCATCATAAAGATGCAGACCAATTAGGCGGCAGTCAGGGTCAACAATGCCAATCTGGAAACAAAACAAAATGTAACATACTGTCATGGACATTCATACAGGGAAACCCTAAACCCTGCTAGTTAATTTTAGAGGCAAAATGACAGCAGAGACGCATTAAAAACTAGTGAAGCATTTAACCTCTATTCCCAACATGCCTGAAGATTAAAAGCCCTAAACTGCCTCCTTTCCGCATACCCGTAACAACAAATTTAAGTACGCACCTGTCCATTATCTGTAGGTCGACCAATTCGATCAGAAACATCTCCCATTGCTCTGCATGAATCCATTACACCATTTGATCAGGATTCAATCTTGGAATTAATCTACCTCTAGAGAACTTCCAACACAAGAAAAGTAGAAGGGATTGAAGAGCTATGGGAGAAGAAATCGAGACATGCTGTGTAGAAGATCTAACACTCAAATACCTAGACCTACTGAAGTATTGGACAGTATCACGAAGGTCCATATTTTTACCGTGTAACGAGTAAGCCGGTTTCTGCATCCCATTGAAGAACACAAAATTTATATCTCTCGAACGATATAAACAGTACGTCCTGTGATTCCCCCTGTAACCGAAGCACAGAAAAATGAACTCCTGTTTCTATTTGCGCTCCATCTGTCAATTAGTTCATACGCTGGCACATAGTTTCCTGCTAGCAACTACGACACCCAATACTTCCCCAATGGCAGACTAAAGGGCTTGCTAACGTATTCGATTTGCACCAAACAAGAAAGCAGCAGGTTTAGAATCGCAAAACCCAGCAAATATTTCTAGTAAACCAAAACAGCTCACTATGATTCACAACTACAAAGTAGATTTGCAGCTTCAAAGCAGGAAACAACATTCAACAACTTACAGGAGGCCGAAAAAGCTCCAGGGTGGCAATTCGACCATAGATGGGGACGTCGAGCATGGGCTGCATTTCGAGAAAGCATAAACATCAGCTGCTTTCTACAGTATAACAAAACTATGTGTGCTTATTAAAATCCGGCATCACAGGGTGTGCGGCAACATAGTTGCTCCAATCGTGAAGATTGTCTATGTTGCAAAACGTGCAACATTTGAGTACAAAATCTACAAAATGCCAAGGAAAGAAAAGCTCCAATTCCCTTAGAAGTAACCGCAGCATTAAGAATGAACTTGCATATTGCTTTATCAAACGCGATGAACATACCAAAACCGTGGAAAAAAAGCTGAGCAATTCTTAGTACATTCACCTGTTCGAGAATACCGTCTTCTCGCGCACTTTTAATCAACAAGTGTACACGAACAGATGAATGTATAATTGGTCTCAAAACAATAAGCGAAGAAATACTTAAGCACCTATATAAGTTTCTGCAAGAAAGACATATTTCCATGATAGTTCAAACCTACATAAGGTTTTCATACAATTTAAAGGATTTAGAACACAAATTAAATACTTACCTGGAGCCCTGACGCCGTCAGCAGGTGAATCTCAATTCGAGTGCATTTTCTAAAACAGAAGTCAAGGATCTCATTGCCAAACGAGTCTTTAGTAAAACCGTGTAAATGGCACGTGCTGTTGAAAGAAAACACAAACACAAGAACTGGCACCTTCATACACAGTAGTGAGATAGTTCTACACTCTGCGAGCAACATAAATTGTTTACACCCAGAAAGAAGCATACTCATTCCATGTGCACCTTTACTCCTAAAAACTCTCTCTAAGTCCCGAGAATAAATTCAATCCTAAACCACAGAAATAGGAAGCACAAAATAGACGCAATACTTTCAAAAGGAGAAACCACGACATAATTGGCAGCCTGTTGTCCTCCTATTCTCAACTAAGTACGTACTAGCAAATATTCGTATGGTAGGCGCATTACCAAAAAATTAACAGTCTCGTAAACTGCCCGAAGCACATATACCGCTGCTCATTTCTACGTCTAAAGAAATTTAAATGCCTATACTTCCAAAGTACGCATTGCTGACTTGTAAAAGTTTAAGTCGTCAGGGAGCTCAATTTCGTCGCAGTTCAGTACAAATAAACCTAAACCAGATTATTGAGTCCATCATCGGAACACACGCAACCACACCATTGACCTAAACATGCCGTCCAATATTATTAAAAAAATTCTTGTATCACAAGCATTCTCCGCCAAGCGCACTCCTCCGACAACAGAAATTGGTGCAGCTCAGTAGGACTGAAACAAATCAAGCAAGCATAACCACAAAACTATGGAAGAACCATCATAATTTGCACACACCAAAAATACAACGAGATGAAAACTCTCGTGAGAAAAATGAAAAAAAAAAAAAAAAAGGATACGCGATGATAAGATTGAGCTCCTGCGGATTAGTGAAGTAACCGACGCACGAATGCGTCACATTGGTGGGCTTGTGCGCCGTAACTACATAATTCCAGCCACTCATAGCTGCCTCTTGCCAAAGATCCTTCACCACCCGTTCTTTCTCGTCCTTGCACAAAATTCCCCGAAATCTGAGCCTGAAGCTTTTTCCTCTGCCTGCTTCAACTCGTCACGTAACTCACCTCACCTCAGAAACATCAAAGCTAACCTGTGACAGCATGCCATCGATGCACATAAGTTCGTGAGCAACCGAGCTTCTCCGCAGTACACACAACCTCTCAAAAGAAAAGACCGACCAACCCTAATGAGTTTTTTTAAAAAAAGAAGCATCCGAGAACACAATTACGAAACCCGTTGATGCCCTCTCGTACCAGCACCCAGGTATGTAGTAAGTTACGGCTTGTTCATGTACGCCCCACTGGGAACTTCGTTCCAATGAGAATTACATTCTTAAGATTGGTTGTGAGCATAGTACTCTGCTCGAGTATTACCTGATAGGGAACGTGAGGAACGCATTTAGTGACGTTGTAGTGTGATGGAGGTAATGAATTGGGTGGGAAAAACACATTTGAACAGTGTGACCGGTACAATATTGCAGGCTTGAAAGAGGAGAGTATTTGATGGCCCTTTGAAGATGATACAACCCATCACTTCTTTACTGGCGTCCATATTTTACCTATATTTTTTTTGATACTTGAAATTTGTTTGGTGTCCATGAGCACACTTAGCAACCAACGTGAGATATTCTTATTAAAATCAAATGAAAATTATGGATAAATATTATAGAATAATAAAATAGTAACCACTCTCATTTGTGGTTTGAAATTTAAGGTTGTAGAAAAATAAATTTCAAATAGAACTGTTAACTGGTATTAATTCAAAATAAAATATTTAATATCTCAAATTAAAAATATATTTTAAATGGTTAAAGAGTTTTAAAATTAATTATATATTTTGTTCAAAACAATGTTTATAATAATAAATAATAATATTTTAATATTTATTAGTTGTTTTAATATTTATTAGTTGTTTTAATATTTTTAATATCAATACCTTTCAATTAAAAATTTGAAAATTTATCATTTAATTAAAAATATTCTAAGATTGTATAACATGTAATATTCTCTTAAAAAATATATATATTACAAAAAAATATTTATTTTCTTATAAATATAATTTTTATGTTATTTTATTTTATTTATAAAAGATAGTTTTATTAAACATTGAATACTTTTTATTTTTGTCTATTACTAAGTAAATCAATCAATAATAATAATATATATATTTTAAATATATATATATATATATTAATTTATTTTTAAATTATACAAATTTATCTACTATTGAATTTAAATAAAAAAAATAGAGATTATCTATACAATCATAATCTATTTATCTTTTATTCAATAATAATGCTAATTTCTAAAATTCTATCCAAAAGAATCTTGAATGTAGACATATTATTTACATTGATAGATGTAAAGTATATATAGTAATATATGGCTATAATTAGACCAGTCATATAAAATTCTTTCTCAACAATCTATAATATTAAAATTTTGTATAACTTATAAGTTGAATTTATTTTTTAATACACTACTATAAGTTTATTTGGACTTGACTATGCAACTTCATATTACTTTGGTAGACATATTAGTCTTTCATGAATAAAAAAATAAAAAAATACGTCTTTTATAATATTTGAATATTTAACAATCATATGTTGAATTATATATATATATATATATATATATATATATACTGGTGCTTCAAATTTTATGACCATTTGACCATTTGATGTACTTGAATTGATTTAATAAAAAAAATTGATAGATTATTTGTAATTAGAATTGGTTGTAGATACTTTTATTATTTTATTTAATTTAATTTTTTTGGTGCCTAAATATATCCTTACTTTTTTGATATAATCAAGTTTTTAAACTAGTATTATAATAATTATATAATCCAATTTAGAGAAGTATTAGAAAATAAGTAATTTGGTATTTTATTGAAGTCTTTGATAGATATTAATAATGATAATATTAAACTTTATTTGTTAGAATTAAAAAAATAAGTTAAATTAATAAAAAGATTATAATAAAATTAATATGATTTTTTATAGAATTAATAAAATATAATAATAATATCTAAATAAAAAATAAAAATAAAATTACTAATTAAACTAATTTTGATATTTGTACAAGTTAAAACTAAAAAGTTAAAGTCCAAAACTTATGCATAGATTAGAATTGAATTAATTTCTTGTTAGAATGATTATATAATTTAAAAGCATCATATATATATATATATATATATATATATATATATATATAATCTACTATATTTTTTTAAAACATTAAAGTCTTTGATGGTATATTTGAAGTTTAATTAAGAAAATGGTTTTTTTTATTTAACTTATTTGCAAGAATTCTATATTTATATAGATTAAGAAATGCAAATAAGCCTTTTTAATTATTAATAAAAATATTTTAATATTCTGATTTAATTTAAATAAATTAAAACTAGAAGTTTTATTTTTATACATATTTATTGAAAATAATGTATAGTATTATGTTATTATAAAATTTAATTGATAAAAGTAATTAATCTAATTCATACATATCTAAGTTATGATTATTGTTATTATTATTTTATTTTAATTTTCTAAAAAAAATTAAAGTATTAAATAAAATATTAAATGACTATTACATTCCTATTTGAATCTTTGTTCGAATCTTAAAATTTTATAAAAATACCTAATGAAGTATTTTTTAAATTTTACTAGCTATTAGATCTCATTTGATTATATGTCAAGGACAATAACTGGATGAAGTCAAATAAATAAGTGAGACCTCTCTCAAAGAAATAAATATAAAGAAGTATATATATTAAAAAGAAACTGGAATGGCTAATGCCAATAGACAAGAAAACTAGAGACTCTTGAACTAGACTGGAAACAAGAAAGGAATTGACAAGAGTGAAGAAGGCTTCACTCTTGTCTCTATTTATATTATCTACCTAAGAGCTAAGTGGCGACGTTCTATAGGACCTCCAACACATGTCCAATTTACAAGACACGTGTCCAAGTTGCAAGACACGTGTCGAACTTGCAGGGCAAGTTTCCTATATGTTCGCCACGTATTTAGCTTGGTCTTCAAGCTACCAATATGTGCGACATGTGGCTAATTTATTGACCAAGTTTCTAATCCAAAAGTCTACTATGGACACTTATAAAGTCAAAGCAGCGTCTATGAAGTTTCTAGGAAGTTTCTCTAAAGATATTATGGAATTAACCTGCTTTTACCTTCTTTTATCTAGTTCTATCTGATCATATAGGTAACTATGTATATGTCCGTGACATTACCCCCCCTTTAAAGGACGAGTTCCACGAGGAGCGGTGATTACATGTGTAGAAAGTCTAAGATGCGGCGAATAGTATTTGCCACATATTCTGATCTTTGTTCTCTTCGAAGGTAATTGATGGGTCCTCTCAGCCATCGATAGTGTCCCATTCCATGGCGAGAAGACCACCCTGTTATTTGATCATTGTTGTGACCTTCATAACTTCCTTCAAATGTCACATCTGGAACACCGTCAGGAGTTGTTCCTATCTCCAATAAAATCACCAAACATCGAGAATCTCTTCCAAGGTCGTGATACCAAACACGTTGTATCTCGCCATCTATTCGAGGAAGAACATGTTGTTCTTGAAGATCTTCATCTCGGTTGCGTCGTCTTGAAGGTTGTGACAGTCGCAATGTCTCGTTCGGTAGGTCAGCAAATGAAGGCTCTTGAGTCAAATCCGCTGGCTGTTGATTCTCCATCTCCTTAGCGTCACAAAATACAAAAAAACTACAAACAAGGATAGGAAGTTGAATGTTATCTTGCCTACATCTTGTTTCTTTTATAGGAAAAGTCTTCATCTTAGTTTTGATGGATGTTGTTGATGAAAGGTCTCCACCTTCCTCGCTGCATTCGCCAGATTTTTTGCTGGTTCCCATGTGCGCTCACTAATATCGTATCCGTGCCAGTGAACAAGATATTCCAACCTATTTCGGCGCCGCCTTGAATCTAAGACTTCTTCCACTTCAAATTCATCATTATTGTTCACTTCTATAGGAGGAGGTGGCACTTGTCTTCTTCTTGGTATGTTCACTGTCTTATATGGTTCAAGAAGAGACACGTGGAATACAGGGTGGATCTTCATAGACTCTGGTAGGTGTAATCGATATGCAACTGGATTAATTTGTTCAAAAATACGAAAAGGTCCAAGCTTACGATAGTCCAACTTGTCACAAGGTCGCGTAGTCTTGATATTGCGACGAAGTAGCTATACCTTGTCACCTACGTTGAGTTGTGGTTGTTCCTTCCGATACGCATCAGCATTTATCTTTTGTCGTTCTTGAGCTTCCTTTAATTGTGCCTTCATTGTTGTATGTAGTTCTGACAATTGATTTACCAAGTCTTCCGTCGCAAGATTGTCAACTTTCGAATAGTCAAAAGTATCAAGTCGTGGATGGTAACCATAATTGGCAAAGAAAGGTGTTTGTTGTATAGAAGAATGTACCATATTATTATAAGCAAACTCTGCCAATGGTAAAAGAATTGTCCAATCATCTTGTTGGTAGTTGATGGTACATCTCAAATACTGTTCTAAGACTTGATTTACGCCCTCCGTTTGTCCATCAGTTTGAGGATGGAAAGCTGAAGATAGCTTTATATCCACCTTTAGAATCTTGAAAAGTGTTCTCCAAAATCTCGATACAAACTGAGTTCCCCTATCCGATATAATATCCTTAGGTAATCCATGATAGCGGTAGATATTGTCAAGGAAAAGCTTAGCTGTTTCTTTGCCTGTGATAGATTTTTTACATGGTATAAAATGTGCCATCTTAGTGAAACGATCTACTATCACGAATATAGAGTCATAAGAACCTGAGTTTGGAAGATCCGTGATAAAATCCATAGACACAGAAGACCATGGTTGTTTTGGAATGGGTAATGGCTGAAGAAGTCCGTAGGGTCGGTGGCGAGGAGTTTTTGATCTTGAACAAACATCACATGTTTTTACAAAATCTTTGACTCTCTTCCACATTTGAGGCCACCAAAAATCTTTAGATATCAACTCTAGAGTCTTATTATACCCAAAATATCCTGTTGTCGGAAAGTCATGACGAGCTTGAAGAACACGTAATCGTGCTTCACCTTCTGGAACATATAAGCGCCCTTCGAAATAGAGTAGATTTTTCTTGAACTCAAACTTCAAAATATCATGAGACTTAGAAGAATTATTCTTAATTTGATGTATAAGGGGATCTGAGGACATACTTAACTGGACTTGCTTAAGAAAAATTGAATCAACATTTAATGTTGATTTTGTTGCCCGAAGATAAAATTGCTCCGGCTTCAAGAGAGTCATTCTTTGTTGATCAAAAGCTGCATCTCCTTCTTTTTGTACAAGATAAGAACGTCTAGAAAGTGCATCGGACAGACCTTGTTGTTTTCCTGGCCGATATGTAATAATGAACTTGAATCTTGATAGAGACATGCTCCAACGAGCCTGACGACGATTCAATACGCGTGTTGACATGAAATACTCAAGGTTCTTGTGATCCGTATACACGGTGACTGGACTAGAAGCGCCTTCTAGATAATGACGCCATTCTTGAAAAGAATCCACAATTGCGAGAAGTTCTTTATCGTGGATTTTGTAATTGATCTCTGCTGCCGAAAATTTCCTGGAATGGAAAGCTATTGGATGGAGTTTGTCATCTATTCCCATTTGTGACAATACTGCACCCAAAGCAAAGTCAGATGCGTCTGTTTCCATAAAGAATGCCTTGAAAAAATCAACACGATACAAGATTGGTGCAGAAGTAAAAGCTATCTTCAAAGCTTCAAATGATGCTTCTGCTTCTTTATTCCACTCGAGCTTGTCCTTACAAGTCAAACGTGTAAGTGGGGCTGCAACTTGAGAGAAGTTCTTGATGAAGATTCGATAGTAATTGGCAAATCCTAAAAAACATTGTATATCCCTTACTGTTTTTGGAATCTTTCAATCCATGATTGTTTGGACTTTCTTAGGATCCATCATGAGGCCATCATTTGAGATGATATATCCTAAGAAGTCAACTTGAGTAGTGTGAAATACACACTTTTCCATCTTGGCATACAATCCTGTTTCTCTGAGTTTTTGTAAGACATGACGAACATGTGTTTCGTGCTCTTCTACGTTCTTAGAGTAGATTAAAATGTCGTCTAGGTAGCAGACAACAAAATCATCTAAGAATTCATGAAAAACATCGTTCATGAGATGTTGGAAAGCAGCTGGTGCATTTGTGAGTCCAAAAGACATAACATTATATTCGAAATGTCCATACCTTGTTCGAAATGCAGTTTTCCACTCATCTCCTTCTTTAATATGAACCAAGTTGTATGCTCCTCGTAGATCTATTTTTGTATAGATCTTAGCTTGATTCAGTTGATCAAGAAGTCCAGAGATTAAAGGTAGTGGATACTTGTTCTTGATAGTGATCTTGTTAAGTTCCCGATAATCCACACACATTCGTAATGATCCATCTTTTTTCTTCACAAATAGAATTGAAGCTCCTGCAGGAGATTTGGAATGGCGTATGAAATTTTTGGCCAGATTCTCTTCAATATACTCCTTGAGTTCAGCCAACTCATTTTGTGATAAATTGTAGATTGGTCCAAAAGGAGGTTGAGATCCCTCTTTGAAATCAATCGAACAATCATATGGGCGATGCTCCGGAAGAATATCAGCATTCTTCTTCTCAAAAACATCTTGATAGTCTCGATATTGGCTTGGAATGCCACTTGAAGCCTTTCCACTATCAGAAATGGGTGTTGCGTAAATAGCAAAAGTTGGTCCTTCTTTTGCTGCGTGTATAAAAGCTTTTGCACCTATTAGTATAGGTTTTACTGTACCAGGCTTGTAGCTTTTTACTGGATCGGTAGGATGTTTAATAATATCCTGGGAAAAGTCAAGTCTACGAGAATTCCAATCTATTTGAGGGTTATATTTTTCTAGCCATGACAAACCTAGAATAACTGGATTAGACGGAGATTTAATTATGTTAAAGGTTACATAGCTATTATGACCATCTATTGTTACTTTTATAGGACGGGTTTCATGAGTGACATCTCCTGAGGACAATGGGCGACCATCTATGACTTCTACATGTACGGGTTTAGGTTTCTGTACTAAAGGTATTTTACGATTCTTAAGAAATTGTTCATCTAGAAAACATGCCGAGGCTCCTGAATCTAATAAGGCAGAGGCTCTGTAATTTTTTGGTCCTAAATATACATCTATCATAAAACAAGGAGAGGGTTCTGAGGAGAGAATAGGACCTTTATTGGGAATTGTACAGGGTTCCAGCTGCACGGTCCCTATTGTAGCTGGACAAATTCGTTTTCCGACATGTTGTCTTCTTTGACAGCCGTACTCTTCATTTTGTAGTTGCGACGTTTCTTTGGACAATGTTGAGCAGTGTGCTTAGGTTCTCCACAATATAAACATAATCCTTCTTGACGACGACGAATCTTTTCTTGTTCAGTAAGAGGTTTAAAACGTACCGCATCAATTTGCATGTCTTCTACTTCCGAATGTACGTTTTGTGAGGATGTTGATATTGCCATTGAATAATAACGCTGAGGCTCCCTTGTACGACTCTCGGATCGAAATTCAAAAAGTCGATTGTCACATTTCACAGCAAAATTAATTGCTTGACTCAATGTCTGAGGATCAGATAAATTGAGCATTAACTTTTTTACCTCATATTGTAATCCGTAGAGAAATTGACTGATTAGTGCAGCATCGTCCCACTTGATGTCGGTCGCTAGTTGTCAAAATTGTGAAGCGTATAATCACACTGATCGATTGCCTTGTCATAGGATGCAAATCTTGTTGGTTGCAACACGAATTGCATCATGTTCTCCATACATCGATCGAAATTCCGCAAAAAATGCCTCCAAATTATCCAATATTGGATCACGTCGTTCAAGAAAAGATGAAAACCATGATAAGGCAGGACCCAAAAGTAACGTTCCAATAAACCTAACTTGAGATCCTTGCGTAGGATAACTCTGAGGTTGAAGTTCGATCACCAGTTGTACCTGATTGATGAATCCTCGAAACTTAGATCTTGTGCCATCAAACTTCTCAAGCAAACTGATTTTTGGTTCTCTAACGTTTGAACGGTGCTCCATCATCGGTGAGGTAGCATGGTTTGGTGTAGATATTGACGTAGCTCCAACCATCTCTACATCTTCACTTCCTGCTAATCTTGATGCTCCTTGTGGTGGTAAACTGAGTTGATGCATTGCAAGCATTAGTTCTCTCATTTGCTCTTGCATTTGTGCCATTGCACTCTTCATTTCCGCAAGCTCTGCCATGATAATATAATAGAAAGGAAGATGTCTACTCTTACTTCAAGAAATACGGAACACACACTCAAAAGAAAAAATAATTCTAGAAACAATATCAGTTTAGAAGTGGGTACTCCACAACTTCTAATATGCTTATGTCTTATCAAGAGAAAGGGATAATCCACTCTTAATCAAGAAAAGACAAAGCTCTGATACTTGTATGTGTACTCTTGTCAATCTGTCAAGGACAATAACTGGATGAAGTCAAATAAATAAGTGAGACCTCTCTCAAAGAAATAAATATAAAGAAGTATATATATTAAAAAGAAACTGGAATGGCTAATGCCAAAAGACAAGAAAACTAGAGACTCTTGAACTAGACTGGAAACAAGAAAGGAGTTGACAAGAGTGAAGAAGGCTTCACTTCTTGTCTCTATTTATACTATCTACCTAAGAGCTAAGTGGCGACGTTCTATAGGACCTCCAACACGTATCCAATTTACAAGACACGTGTCCAAGTTGCAAGACACGTGTCGAACTTGCAGGACAAGTTTCCTATATGTTCGCCACGTATTTAGCTTGGTCTTCAAGCTACCAACATGTGCGACATGTGGCTAACTTATTGACCAAGTTTCTAATCCAAAAGTCTACTATGGACACTTATAAAGTCAAAGCAGCGTCTATGAAGTTTCTAGGAAGTTTTTCTAAAGATATTATGGAATTAACCTACTTTTACCTTCTTTTATCTAGTTCTATCTGATCATATAGGTAACTATGTATATGTCCGTGACATTATATTATAATAATTAAATTTTCAATTTATTATAGTTAGTAAATATAATATTAATTAAATTATAATTACTAATTTTAGTTTATTTTTTATTTAAATACTAATATATATTTTTTGGTCTAATATAATTAAAAATATTTATATTAATAGATAGAAATAAAAAAAATAGATTGTAAAAGATAGAAACAAATTTAACTCATGTTAAGTTTATAATGCAATAAATGGATGATGAGCTTGGCATTGTTTGTGCAAAGAAGTAGATCTCAAAACATAGGTATACATAGGTATATATAAGATGGCCATATATATTGCATCCAGTTTTGGAGTGTTGTGTATACTAGGATATTTTTCCAAGTTTTATTGTTGATGTCACAATTGGCTTAAATTTGTGTATTGATATTTTCTTTGCATATTATGATAAATTTACTTAATTTATATTAGAAAAAAATACTATATATATATATATATATATATATATATATATATATAGTTTTTTTTGTATGTTAAATTTAAAAATATTAGTAGAAATCATTAATAATATGTTTAAAAATAATTTATTAAATATATTATTAATCCTAATTAAAATAAATTATATATGACATATTTTCAAATTAAAATTTCATAATTATGTTATTAGATTTTTAAAAATTAGAACAAAAAAAACTATAGTAAAAAAATTTATATGGAGCAATAATATAATTTGGGATGAAATTAAAAAAATTAAAATATTATTATTAACTTTTTTATTGCTAGATTGATTAGTAAATTTTTAAATTTTTTTTATAAGAAGCTTTTTTGAGTAGCTTAGATGTAAAGATATTAAAAATTTTCACAAAAAAATATCCAACCTCGGAAATAGTACATATAGAAATAAGACTAAAGTTAAACTGAGATATATCAGTTTTGATTTACTTTATTTTATTTTTTTCCTATGGGTTTAAAATTTTTCTTGTAACATAACAATAATCATTTGATTATTGTATCATATTCTAATCTAATTACTTCTTATTACTCTTTTAGATCTTTTATATATGTAAATATTCTTTTTTAATAAAATTATTAATTGTTCTTAAAATATATACTAATTGTAAAAAGAATTGTAAAAACTTCTTTTTTACTATAAATTATTTATAATTTATAATTTATAATTTAGAATATATCTTTTTTAATTTTTTTTTTAATTTTTTAATTATTTGAAACCAAAGCACATATTTATTTTTAAAATAATAATAAAAAAAATTATTTTTTGATGCATAAATGCATAATAAATATTATTATAAGTTCTTTTAGCTAAAAAAACATATAAAATATTTAAACATCTTGTTGATGGTTTGTAGTAATATTTTTATTTTTTAATTAATTAAAATACTTTACTTAAATTCTTAAGTATATATATTTATATTTTTTAGCTAAAAGAACTTAACTTTATTTTTTAATTTTATTATTTTAAATTTTTTAATATAAATCATAAAATTAAATATATAATAATATTATTTTTATAAATTATAATAATTATTAAATTTATTAGTAAATTTTATTATTAACATATATATTTTTAAAAACTACAAATTAAAAAGACAAAACATGTAATTTTAATCAATCAACCTATTATCATAATTATAGATTAAAAATAAATTTTACAAGAGATATTTATAATAAAATATTTTAAGTATTTTATAATATATTATGATTTTAAGATTTATAAATAAAATATAAATTTTAATTGATCTTATATATGTTAAAAGAATAGATAACTCATATTAGACATAATCTAATATGGATGGTTGACACCACATTGTTGGTTGATAAGTTATAGTTGCCATATTTTGGTGGTATTACCATTTAGATGTCATAGCCTATTAAGCTGTCATGTTGCTTAATAAGATAAGTATCTACATATCAATTGGACCTCTTTGACTAAGCTAGTTGTTAGTCTGTTCATACTAGAAAGTTCATATAGCTAAACAATGGATTAGTAGTATAAGAACTCAAACTCAAAGCTTATTTAGTTGTTAATTTAGTTCTCTTGTATTCTTATTGGTTAGATAGTAAGTACCTTGTATTGACATATTTTTACTTTTATCCTTAAGCAATACAATTTTCTATTGATTTATAACATGATATCAAAACCATGCACTCTAGATTTTTCTTTCAACGGGTTGAATAGTTTGTAAGGATTTTTTTTGCAAAGACTTGATCTATCAATCAATTTTGAGGAATTTTAATTTTTTTAAAGAAAAGCTTGAGAAGTAAAAATTGCCTAGAGCAACAAGTCATTGAAATAGTTGGTCATTGGAAGAGCAAGTTGCTAGAATAATAAATAATGTCAGAAATGCGGGCTGCCTTTGAGAACACTAAATAATGATGGGATTGTAGATTGCCATTAAAAATATGAATTGTGGCCAAATACACAACTATTCCAGAGAATCCAAGAGCCTTTATAATTTATTTTTTTTGAATTAATTTTTGAAATTTAGCTTGATATAATCTTAACTGAATGTTCATAACTCATTTAGTTTTAGAATTGGACTTGAAATTTTTTGGAAGTGCTGATGTACAATACTTTAAATACAAAATTTTCTTTTTTATTTTTTTTAATTTTTTTTAGAATTTATATATATATATAATAATAAAAGATGATATAAAAGGATGTTAAGGCTCATCTTGATTTTATTTTGATTTCTTTTCTAATCTTTTTTTTCTTATTCTTTATATTTTTTTATCTTTAAAATATTTCTTCTATCATGACAATAGAATACCTCATTATAAAAAAATTTACTGAAGATAATTGATACCTTTGGAAAGAAAGGATTAGATTCATTCTAATCAACAAAGGATTGTAGAAGATTGTATGTGGAAAGTATAAGAAATCCACTAGGTTACTTATACATCTAGCAAAGTTGGAAAAGTAAAAATATATAGACAAGCAAGCATTATCTATGATTTGCTAACATCTTTTTAATCCAAAGTTTATAATTACAAGCAAGGTAACAAATACAATGATCATATAATAGAGTCTAGAAGAAACATACAAGGTTAAAAACACTTCAAGCCTATTGTTCTAAATTCATAGGTTTTGGACCATACAAATGAATGAAATTGACAACATAGTCACATACATAGGCACATTACAAGAGATAGTTGAACAATTTTTTTTAATTAGAGAAAAAGTTTCAGACTCACATTTTATCATGGCATTATTGAGGAGTCTTCTATAATTATATTATACTTTGGTAGTATTATTAGAAACATAGCCTCTCATTGAATTGATATTAATTATGATTATATCTTAGTCATTGTAATAAGAGTTTCACGATAAGAATATAGGATCAACCTCAAAGGCGGCATTGGTTGTGGAAAGAAAAACCAAGCCATATTCTTATACTCACAATCATGTAGGATCTTTCCATAATCATAAGAAGGATGTCAAATACAAATATTATGGCAAAAAAGGTCACTATGAGAGAGAGTGTCAAATCAAGAAAAGGATATGAAATCAAGGAAATTAAAAAAATATTTTCAAAAACATTGAGCTAATACAATAGATAAAAAAAGATCAAAAGAAGGAGGATGAATATGTCTTTGTAGCTACATTATCTATCACTATAAGTAACAAAGAGTGGTACATTGATTTTGGTGCTTCTTACTACATGATATGAAATTGAAGTTGATTTTTAAGTTACAAAAATCTACCACTAGGCCTTACAAACGTTAAATTTTTGTAACTTAAAAATCAACTTCAATTTTATATCATGTATTAAGAAGCACCAAAATTAATGTATCACTCTTTGTTATTTGTAATGATAGATAATATAACTACAAAGACATATTCATCCTTCTTCTTTTGATATTTTTTGTCTATTGTATTAGTTTATTATTTTTAAAAAGATATTTTTAATTTTCCTATTTTCATGTCTGAACATCTAGATTCTTATATCTTGAGAATTGTAAGATATTCCTCCTATATTTTTACATAAGAACTATCCTTATACTTGTATTAATCCTTGATGAAGACCATTCTTTGTCTTCCAAAAGTTATAATTTTGATGTAAGTTCCTTAGAATTAAAGTTAATGTTGAAGTCAAGATCAATCATTTAAATTGTAATCCTATCTTCAACATCTTTTTTTTTCAATCTCTTCTTTATATTCCTTCATGTCTTTGTTAATGTTGATATCATTTATTTTGAAGTAGAACATGACTTTCACTTAATGAATCTTCTTTTGTTATCATCAATCTAGTCTTCTAGGCTTCTTTTTTCTTAATATTAAGAATTCTAAAGATCTTCATGAATCTTCCTTGTAATACTTATAACTTGTTAATAGATCAACAATTTATAATAAAATGACATAATAGAATATTAATTGTAGTTTTTTTATTATGATTTTTCTTATGAAAGCTTTTTTTTATATAAAAGGCATTTGAATCTAATAGCTTTGCTATTTTTTATAATATCTTTATTAATTATTTAATACCAAATAAGATTATAACTATATAAAATATTTAGTAGATTTTATTGATTTTGGAATAAATAATAGAAATATCTTAGATAACAAACTAAATTCTTATCTAGACTCAAATTTTATTTATTATATAAAATATAATTTATAATATATAATTTTATAAATATTAGTTTATTTTATAAATGAAATCATATTTAAAAATGAAAACATAGTATTTTTTAAGAATCTAAAAATAATATATTTTATATTTTAAGTTAGAATTTATGAAAAAAAAATACACTTGTTATTTAACTCAAATTCAAAAAAAGATCCAATTCTACATTTGAAATTAGATTTATTGAGATAATAGATATTGAACCTACATTGTTTTATTTTTTCAGTATTATCTTTGGAACAAAAAACTCTAATATTAAATTTAATTCACTTCTAATATATATATTAAAAAAATCAAACAAACAAACAATGCATTTTGTACAACACCAATTAGATATATATTTTGATTTTAATATATATATATATATAAATTTTAAATTTTAATAATTAATATCAAATAGTAAGTATTATAGCCAATAGCTCATTTTCCTTAGATTCTAATTAAACCTAAAAAAATTCCTGTTTATTTTCTTAATTACCAAATAACAAACTAAAAGAAATTATATGTTTTAATATAAGAAAATTAAAATTTTAAATCTTAATTAAAAAACTGTATAATCAAATTAAAACATATGTAGATTGACATGATATAATTTTAATCTTTTACAGTATAACAAATACTTTACTATCATCAAGAAAGCTTGTGCTTATATTATGGATAACTTGAATATACTAATCAATACTATTTTAAAAATTAGTACAACCATAAAATATAGAATGTAGTTGTAAAAGACAACAACTTGCTAAAAAACAAGTTTACATAGCTACAATAGAAAATAAGTGGCTAAATTCTTATACAACATTACTTTACAAAGATTCAATATTATCTTTTAATTTTAATTTTTTTTTGTTTTATTGTACAAATAATTTTAGACTTAATAATTATATAATTTCTATTTTTTTCTTATTAGATTCTAAAGAGTTTGATTTTTTTGCATATATCACAAATTATTCTTAGCAGACAAATTAAATTAATATAAATTATATATATATATATATATATATATATATATATATTTGTTTTTAAAGATGTTGATCTTAAATCCTTTTTGAATAACTAAATGTACATGGTTTTAATAATATGTAAGATAATATCATACTATAAATAATAAATAATTAAGTTTTTTATTTTTATTTTTTATATTAAATATTTATATTATTAATATATTTATTAAAAACAAAAATTGTAAGATTATAATTATTTATAAAGAAGAATTGCAATAATATTATAAGATAAAGGATTTTGATAACTTATATTAAAATATAAAAATTATTAATACAAATTTTAAAAATTATACATATAATTTTAATAATATTGACTAATATAATATATAATAATATATAATAGTATATATAATTAAATATAGACATATATATATATATATATATATATATATGAAATACTTTGTAAAAATAATATTGATCGGAAAAAGTAATAGATACTCTATTAAGAGTTAGTTATCTTATTAAACATATTAAAAATCAACTACTCAAAGTGAATGTATCCAGTATTTGATACTTCTCTTTTACTTGATAAATACATTTTAAAACAATTTAAAATATATTTTTTGGCATAAAAATATTACTTCCAACTGCTATGCTTATTTTTTTAAGGCTGTATTTGTATTTTTTCTAAACATTGCTTTAAGGAATAAAATTTGATATTAAATTATTTAGTCTGCTTAAAACATATTAGATTTTTAGCATTTTTATACAGTACACAAAGTATTCATAGAAAAAAAATTGAAAATTGTTGCTTAATTCATAATAAAATATGTAATACACCCAAAATTTTCATGTAATGATTGCCCATAGTACAAAACTTTTACTATTATACAAAATGCCATGTTAGAATGGTCTTATGTGCTTTAATGTATTTTGGACAAATTTTGGTTATTTGGTAGAATAAATAAATAAGTAATAAAGTTACAAAAAAAATTAGATTATTACTATAGAAATACATAAAAAATATAAAAATTTAAAGTATAAAAATACATAAAAATTATATTTATTAAAATTATATTTTTAATATTATGATGTATTATATTTATAAACACAAATCTTATGTATTTTTAAATTACTGAAATATTTATCTGTTAAATTCAAATATAAAATCTGAATATTAATGCAATTCTTGTCATTATATAAGTAAATAAATAAATAAATAAACAAAATAGAATATTTATTTCCAAATACAAAATCATTATTTCTTAGATGTTCGATGGAATAGTTTCAAAAGGATTAATCAATCCAAAAGAAACTATTACATAAACACGATTTGAATATTTATCAGCTGCATTGTGTTTAATGGTTTTAAATATTTCAATGTTGTCTGCCAAAGCAAATCATATCGATTTGTATGATCATTTGAATCTTATAAAACTAGTGTGTTGTAAACTATAAATAACTTATCAAAACTTACAACACACTGCTAATTGTGTTTTTTACACTTTATGAAAGGCATGTAACAGGCAAATTGGTAGGAATAGAATCATTTTATGATAGCATCTCCATCACTTTTATTATGATTTCAATAACCATATGATCCAGCACATGACAGAAAATTCGTAATTTCTCAAAGCTTAGCTCAAAAGAACATCTTAACAAAATCCACAAGGTAGAAATACCGTTCATTAAAAGAATATATAACTGCAACGTTTTATTCTTAAAAAATATCCCACTCAAAGTAGATGAACCGTTATTCACATGGTTACTATCAATATTCAAATGCGTCATTGCGGAGACCTTTAATAACCCACAAAAAGATATCACACTATCTCACTAACAAATAGCAGAATCGTGTGCTCTGCACACTCCAGAGACTCTACTTCCAGCCCCACATACCAAGTAATATCGGTAATCCACGAAAAAACCGCTACTGTCGGTGAACAGAGTATCGCTGTAGGGAAAATAGCATTTGGGTACACATTTCTCACGATTTGAACAATGACTTTCACACTGCAAGACATGTATCAGACTGTTCATCCACACTGCGACCCAGCTCACTGACCATGCTTCACATCCCTCTCCACAACCCCCATTCGTTGACTTCCAAAATCGATCGCATCAAGGGTGCCCACCTTGCCTTGCAACAAAGAAGTACAAATGCATAAATCAGACGAAAATGTCCACCAAAAAGTTCAGCTTGCTTTGCTTCTGGTAGTCAGAACCAGAGTTCACAGTGATGGCAGGGAAAGCATGAAGTAGACTGGTCGTCACTCGTGATTTCCAGTACAGCGATCGGCCCAGCCGTGTTCACCGCTGCAGATTGTTACAATCAACTCTTCCAGTTACTTTTGGAAGACCAGTCAGTTCCTCTAAGAACAGACCATCAATTCCGTCTACCGATTGAATGCATACCTCTAACTCTAATCTGGACATCATCTACATGTTGAATGGGGCCTGAAGCTTGTCCACCACGTAGTTATCGACCTTGAACGCCGCAGTGTGCACATTGTCAGGGATGCCACTTCCAAACAAGGTGGCAGGGAGGGACACAGTGCCAGGGTTGGAGCTGCTGAAGGCCACGTATGCGCACACTGGCTTCCTGGTCAGATTGATCTGGTAATGCACCAATCCCTTCGGGAAAACGAACACGTCACCCTGGTATAGGGTCTTGGTGAAGAGCTTGTTGGTGGTGTCCACGAGTCCGACGGTGAGCTCGCCCTCCAGAACGAGGAGCACCTCGGTACCTCTGGGGTGGGTGTGGTGAGGGTTGATCCCACCTGGAAGGTACTTGATCATGGCGGACGAAACGCCCAATCCGGTGAGCACGGGAAAGCTGTCGGGTGCGGAAGTGATCCTCTTCACTCCAACCTTAGCGGGTGCGACGACGGTGACTCCGCCGCGGAACACCTTGGATGTGAAGTAATCGCCTGTTAGGTTGGCCTTGTCGACGCCGGGCGCGACGAAGAAGTCGGAAGTCAGCTCGGGGTCGGAAGCCTGGGCAGCGACCAGTAGCGCAAGGGTGACAACGGCGGCGATCACGACACGAGCCATTTTCATCGAGTTTCTGCACGCAGATCAAGTTCAACAAGCAGTAATCAATTTGTGAAGACTGGCTACAAAAATTGCAGAACTCTGAGAATAGTGCAGTTGGTTAGTGGTGATGCTTAGCCGAGTGCACAATGGGCGGACTCCAACTACACAAGACATTTGAAAAATATGACACGTGAGTTGGTGATGATTGGAAGATGTGAGCATTGGAGTCTGCATGCATCCATTGCGAACTAAACATGTCTGGTTACACACCGTGAGAACTAATCACGTCGTGAAAAATCTAGACACAAGGATCCTCATGGAAAAAACTAACACAAAATGTATTGCCCGAAGCCTTGGCACCTCTCTGCTCTCAGTAAAGAGATTATCCTGCTTCCCTCAGTGTCAATCTTCAGCAAGGGACAACAAACGGTTGCAAACATCTCTTACTGAACCCTAAAGCTTGAAAAACGTTCAAAACAAATCCGACACAGATAACAAAGTGGAGCATTATCGCACCTGGTGTAATGATCGAAGCTGGTAGAAAAGAGCAGGTGGCGCAGATGAAGTAACACACTGAATCCAAGACAGTGAGCCAATTTATGGAACTCGACTGCCGAAGTTTGTCAAAGAGCATTGAAAGAAAGGTCGACAGCAACTCAATCTAAACTTGGCACACTGCAACCTTGCTCCAAATCTCGCAATCTACCGCAGTGCTTGGATCCTTCCGACCACGGTTCCTGACGATGCAAATTGGTACTGATTATTTACACACACTTGCAATAGCAGTCCTGTATATGGGGTGAAATCTGGCTGTTCTCGTCGCGCTGGACCTGTGCAAAATTAATAGTTTTTATTATTATATTTGAATGGGAAGTTTATTTGGAGACACGAGGGGATAATTTCCATGGTTGTCTCTTCTTAATTTTCTTCACAGCTGTTTTTTTGTAAGAAGTTTAGAAAAAAACAGACTCCTACACAAATACTTAGAAGGTGTCATTTTGAAAGATAATTTATTTGAAGTTAATTTTAAAACCTCCATAGGTTGGTCTTTTTAGAATTTGTTGGCAAATAAGTTTGATTAGTTTCAAGCCTTTTTAATAGATATTTGTGTAAGTAAAAGAAATTATATCAATGAGTAATATTAGTTATCAAAGAGATTTAAATCCTCCATTTATTTATTAAAATGTCTTCATAGAATAGGATATAATATTAACTCTTAATAAATAACAAGTCTACATTTTATAGTTTTTATTAACAAATAAATAAACTAAAACAAAATATTGGACCATTGATCTAATTAATACTTGTAGATAAAATTATAGTATGAATTTGACAGATTTAAGTCCTATTGGTTAAATTATAATTAATTAATAATTCTAAAATAATTCTTTTATTTTATAAATATATAATTATTTAGAATTATAAAATAAATAAAATATTTATGAGTTTTAAAATTTTATATTATACAAAAAGTTAAAAATTAAAAAATTAAAGAATTTCTAAATTATTGTGCACAAAAACTTGTTTAAATTTTGACAAGGTTATGCAAAAGTATATAGTATTATTTTTTATACTCAAAAGATTAGTATTTAATCTTATAAAAATATCTATAGATTATTATATATATATATTTAGAATAATAAAAATAATTATCTATTAATAAATAATTTATAATAGCTAATATATCTATTTTATTTAAATAAATAAATATTTATTTATTTAAAATTTAAAATTTATATTATTAATATTTTATTTTAAATTATTTTTAGACTTTTTTTATTTTGATATAATAATATATTTAGTAATAAAAATTTATGCAAGTATTGTATTTATTTCTATTTAAACTATTATTACTTAATAACATAAAATTATATCTTTTAAAATTTTTATTGCTAAATTAAGTTTTTATATTAACTTCTTGTTCTTGATAATTTAACATTATTGCATATCTTCTATTACTATAGCATTTTGATGCCTTTTTGTATTTTTTTTGTATTTTTTTCTTATTTTCTTATCTTTTCTTCTATTACATTTTTGATTTTAAAAATATTTTTCTAATACCGAATTTTCAGACTAAAAGTAAAATTCAAAAAATTAAAAAATACTAATTTTTTAATAAGAGCCACTTCTTAGTTTTTTTTTATTTTAATTTTTTTAACCAATTATTAATTCAAATAAAAAATCAAATCTATATTTAATAGAAATTTATTGTATATTTTTAATAAACTCTATATTATATAGTTTTAATAAAAAATCCTATATTTTTTTAATCATATATTTTTATAAATATAAATATTTTAATAATTAATATAAAAATATTAATTAGTTTTTCTAAACTCTACTATTTCAAAATTTCTTTATAATTTTTCATCTTTATCTTTTATAAATTTTTATGCATTTTAGGAAAAAATTTAAAAATGAGTAGTTTAATAATTTAATAACTATAATAATTAATATTTTTTTTTATCTTAATTATCTTTTTAATAATATAGATAATCCAAATTTGTTTAGAATTAAAGATCTAAGCATCCTTACTATCCAACTTAAATAGATATGTATTTCATATTATTAAAATTTAAAATTATTACAAAGATAATATAATTTTTTATTATCAAAATTTTTAATGATAATATAAGTATAATAAATGATATTTATATTATTTTAATTAATAAATAAATAGAAGTAACCAAGTTATTAATACATTTCTTCTAAAAAATTATAGAAATTTGTTGGATACAAATTGATTTTACAAATATCCTTTGGAATATTACAAAGTCATACTAATATTTTTTAAAGATTTCTTTTGGATCAAAGAAGCTTTTTTTTGTGTGATAAATCAATAGAGAATTGTATTGCTCAAGGATAGAAGTAAAAATATATGAATACAAGATGCTCACTACCTAACCAACAAGAACACAAGAGAACTAAACATCAACTAAATGAGCTTTAGGATTGAATTCTTATACTATTACTCCATTGTCTAATTATATAGACTTTTTAGTATGAACATACTAACAACTAACCTAGTCAAAGAGGTCTAATTGATATGTGGATATTTATCTTATTAGGTTGCATTATGGCTTGGTAGACTACGACGGCTAAATGATAATACCACCAAGATATGGCAACTACAACTTATTAATCAATAATGAGGTATTAATAGTCCATATTATATTATGTGTAATAGGAGTTACCCATTCTTTTAATACTCCCACTTAATGATATATTAGACTAAGTCAATTTGATGATGTCCATCATCTCTTTGAATTTACAATACTATTCACAAGTTAGACTTTTAGTCAAAACATCTGCAACTATATTTTAAATCTTGCAAAAAAATTAAGTTGTTGTTGTCCCTCTTAATCTTCTTACAAACAAAGTGATGTTGAATTTCAACATACTTGGTACAAGCAAGGAATGTAAGATTCCTTGAAAGAAAAATACAACTTTGGTTATTATTGAAAATAGTCATAAGATTATTTTATAAAAATCCAATATCTTTAAAAAAACCTTTGAAGCCAAACTACTTTTTTTTTATTGCATGAGTAGGTGCTATATAATTTTTTTTGGTGGTAGATAATATGACAATTAGTAGCTTCTTATTATTTCAATTAATTGTACCACTAGCCTACAAAATTGTATAGCTAGTGGTTAAATGTCATGTATCAATGTTTCATGCACAATCTACATTGCAATAACCAACTACTTGGTAAGTATGAAGAACTTCTAGCATATTGTAGTTTATGATCTAATGCGCCTTGTTAATACTGCAAAATCCATTTCACGGCTATCTAATGTTGTAGGCCAAGATTTGTGATGTATTGGCTAACAACTCCCACTGGATATGGAATATCAGTCCAAGTTCTATAAAGTGTATTGTGGTGTACAATATAAGTTTAAGGTAGCTTGTGGTTGCATTAGCAAAAAATGTGATGGCATGCGGTGGATAGCAAATGTAACGGCAGTATCAAAAATTGTAGTGGTATTAGCAACATCCAATTAGAAATAGTTGAAAAAATAAAAAATCCAGATAAAATTAATAAGTATTTTTTTATATTAAATATATTCTTAAATAAATTAATAATAAAAATAATTATGATAATTTATAATAAAACTAAATAGAATATTTTTTAGATAAAATTATTATTTTTTAAATTATAATAAAAGTTTCTTATTAATTGAATAATCATTGATTTTAGTATTTTTTGGAATGGTTTTATAAAAATAAGTTATGTATTTATCATTTGTTATATATTTATATTCTATAATATTAAAAAACCACCAAATTAATATTATTAATTTTAATATATGACTATAACTATTAAAAATATATTTTATAAAATAAAAAATAATAAAATATATATATATATATATATATATATATATATATATATATAAGACTTATGAAATAATATAAAATTATATCTTAAATGTATATTATATCTTATAAGTAAAAAATATATCAAGAATTATAAATAATTTGATTGTAATTATATATATATATATATATATATATATATATATATATAGAATGAATATATATATATATATATAGAATGAATATATATATATATATATAGAATATATATATATATTATATATATTCATTCTATATATATATATATATATATATATATATATATATTGAGCTTTATTCTATTTTATTTTAAAATAATATCTAAGTTGTTAAGAACATACACTTCAGGAATTCACAAAACCTTTTAGAACATTCTAGAGCTTCTTGAGTTAGTAAAAGTTAGTTGAGAAGCTTTCTTATTGGTGAAAGTAGCTCAAGAAGCTTCCTAGTTAGTAGAAGGAGCTCAAAAAGCTTTCAAGTTGGTAGAAAGAGCTCAAGAAGCTTCTTAGTTGATAGAAGCTGCTCAAGAAGCTTCTTAGTTTGATAGAAGCCGCTCAAGAAGCGCCCTAGATAGGAGTATATATAAGAGTTGAGGTTGAAGAGTTCTTCAATCTTGATATCACATCTCTTAGAGTTCTAATTCACCTTTCTTGGTGTTGTTTGTGTATCCATTTGATCAATTCAAGTTTTTCTTGGTTTTTTTTTGAAATCTTATTTTAATTCAAGTCTCTTGCTCTATATTCTCATGTCTTTGATAATTTGTTAAGATTGACCTTATTTTCAATATCAAAGTTGGATCCTTCTTGTTAGAGAGTGGATTATCCATCTATTAAAAGCTATACCAATGCTTTAGAAGTTATAGATTATCCTCCTCTAAATTGATATTTTTTTCATCATAATATTAGAGCTTTGTCCGGATATTAATTTTGAATTAATATCAAACATATGTCCGGACAATGTCGGATATTAATTTTCCGGATAATATCGGATATTAATTTTCCGGACAATGTCCGATATTAATTCTGAATTAAAAAAAGTATGTCGGATATTAACTTTAAAGTTTTCATAGAAGCATTCATAGAAGCATTTATAGAAAAGTATGTCGAATTGCGTATTGGACAACAACTAAGATCCGAGCATTGCGTCAAAGGGTGCACTTTGTATCAGTCTATGCATCCAATTTTAAGTAATTAATATGCAACATTAATTGGGACAAAGAAGCCCTTATGAGTCAATTTTATTAGGGACTAACAAATAACTTAAAAGATTTGTTATTGTTGCTTCCGCATCTACAATCACTCAATGAAGCTATTAATCAAGCTGTAAAATATAATAATTGATTATTTCAATGTCGTCAAGATCAATGTTTATAGGCTTCAGCAAGACAATATGCAATCCGACATACTTTTCTTATATCGACAAGCATTCTAAATTCACACTTAGAAATAGAAGATATGTAATTTGATACAGTATATTTTAAATCTCTTAGTCCACAAAAAAATGAAGTATCAGATGGAAGAAGGTCTATGCTTATATTGTGGCAAGGAAGGCCACAAGGTTGGTAATTGCCCAAAAAAACAAAATCAACACTTTACCAAAACCAGGAGTGCAATTATTTAGGAAAATGATCATGTTCAGCCATAGTAGAGACCATGCAATTAGACAATCTAACATTATAAAATTATTCAGGTTCCTGTCTTTCTGCTCAACCTATTTATTGTTTTACAATTTCTTTGTATTTTGGCCTTCCAAAGCTTTAGACAATCGCCTAGTTGGATTCAAAGGCATTCGCTTATTTTATAGATGAGGCATTTATTAAGCTTCATAAAATTCCTTTAGTACCAAAATCCAAATCTATTTATGTAAAAATAATAGATGAACAACCCTTATCCTTTGGTAGTGTCACCTATGAAACCACGCTTATAAAAATACTATTCAAAGATCATAGAATCCAAATTATATTCAGCATTATGAGGATTTTTTCAAATCTTATTATTTTTAGACCATCTTGGTTAAAAAAGTATAATCTATCTATAGACTATAGATTATAAAGAATAATATTTTTAATAAAAATCCTTATAATTTTTTTTATAAAAGCGACAAATTAGTAAGCCTTTATTTGTTGAAGCAAGGGCTTTTATAAGATTGGCCAAAGAAGGTATATCATTTGTTATTTATGCAATTCCAATTAAAGAAGATATGACTTCATTGATAAGTATTTTAGAGCAGTATAGCAAATTTCAAGATGTTTTTTCAAAAAAAAATATTGATATATTGTTGGAGCACCCATCTTATGATTATGCTATAGATCTTCAGGAAGAAACACAATCACTTTTTGGCCCAATCTATAATCTTTTTAAAAATGAGCTTTTGATATTAAAAGATTGTATTGATGAAAATCTTGTAAAGAACTTTATCAAGCATTCAAAGTCTCCAATACATATACTTATATTTTTTGTGAAGAAGAAGGATGATTCTTTGCGTATATGCGTTGATTATCGGGGATTGAATAAGATAACAATGAAGAATCATTATCCACTATCATTAATCTCAAAACTTTTAAAACAACTTGGCTAAGCCAAGATCTATACTAAGATAGATCTTTGTGGAGTATACAACTTTGTATGGATCAAGGAAGGAGATGAATGAAAGACCACATTTTGGACAAGATATGGATATTTTGAATATAATGTCATGTCCTTTAAACTAACAAATGTACTTTCCATCTTTTAGTATTTAATGAATGACATCTTTCAAGAGTGCCTAGACAAGTTTGTGGTAATCTATCTTGATGACATCTTAATCTACTCGCAAAATCTAAAGGAATACAAGGGATATGTTAAGTTGGTATTACAAAAGCTGCAAGATACAAGTTTGTATACCAAACTAGAGAAATATATATTTCATCAACATAAGATGGAATTCTTGGGATACATTATATTTATTGAGGGTTTGACAATGGATCCTAATAAGGTAGAAGCAATTATATAATAGGCTATTCCAAAGACTGTCAGAGACATACAAAGACTGTTAGATTTGCTAACTTCTATTGGATCTTTATAAAAAATTACTCTCAAATTACTATCCTTCTTACTCGATTGATATATAAGAACAAGTTAAAATGGGGGCCTCAAATGGAGAAGGCATTTCAAGACTTCAAGTTGGTATTTACTATAGCTCCAATCTTGGTGTATTTAGACTTTACAAAAGCATTTTACATGGAGATTGATACTTTGAATTTTGCATTAGGAGCCGTACTTTCTTAAATGGATATAGACGATAAACTCCATCCTATTATATTTCATTCTCAAAAATTCTCTGTTGTCAAAATTAATTATAAAATCTACAATAAAGAGCTTCTTGCTATTGTAGATTTTTTTAAAGAATGGCATTATTTTTTCAAAGGAGCAATGCATCATATGATTATATATACAATTCACAAGAACTTAAAATATTTTATGTTAGCTCGGATTCTTAATTGCCATCTAGCTCAATGGAATATGTTGCTATCTTGATTTAACTTTGTTATTATTTATCAATCTAAGAAGCAATAAGGATTGTCTGATACTTTATTGAGAAGATTTTATTTTGTACCAAGGATAGGAGAGGCAACATTTGATCAATAATATGCAATTTTATTGAAATTGGAGCAATTTGATCTTTACGCCATTATTACACTGACACCTATTGATTTTAACTTTTTTAATGAGGTGCGTGCTGCAACTACTAATGATGCTTTTGCCCTTGATATCAAGCACCGCCTCAAAGAGAATACTAACAAGTTCAAGCTTGAAGAAGACCTTCTATACTTTAAAAAATATTTGCATATCCTCAAAGAACTAATATGACTATACGTTCTTCAATCTTGATATGATTTTCCAATTGTAAGTTACTTTGGATTTTATAAGACCAAGGAATTTATTTCTTAAGATTTTTGATGGCCTCAAATGTGAAAGGTGGTGAAGGACTTTGTGCTCTCTTGCATCATCAATTCAAGGTCCAAAAATCCTCAACATTGCCTTTATAGACTTTTATAACCCTTGCCTATTCTAAGACGATCATATACTACAACAAAGCTGTATTAAAAATTACAAAGTTTAACGTGGTTTTTAATACGATTTAATATGAATTTTAAAGTATCAAAAAAATAACATCGTGTCACCTTAGTTATCAACTTTGAGAGGGGTTGAATGATTCTATTATAACCATTTAATAGACATATTAAATTCTATTTTTTCATGTTAATCTCTCTATCTTCCACTGTCCACGTGGAATATTTTTCATCCATGCTCTTTTCAGCATGGCAGATGACCTGGAAAGGGAAGTCCATGCTAGCACATTGACGTGTCTTCTACGTGGAGTGTTCCACATCACCTTTGACCATTGACTCATGTGACCATGTTAGATGTCCACCTCATTATTTATATTGATCTGGCAAAGGATGATGTATTAAACTATGTTAAAATTTTGTATTAAATTGTGTTAAAATTTTGTGTTAAATTATGTTAAAAATTTATATTAAAGTGTATTAAAAATTTATGTTAAACTATATTAAAAATTTGTGTTTAATTGTGTTAAAAAATATATTAAACTATGTTAAAGATTTGTGTTAAACTGTGTTAAAATTTGTATTAAATTGTGTTAAAAATTTATGTTACACATAATGATTTTTATTAAAATATTATTTCAACATGGTAATCAAATTATTTATATTTGGCATAACTTTAATATATAATAACTATTATTCTAAGACAATAACTAACTGAACTTGAAATTGTAACGCACTTATTCAACAGATATTATCAAATGTTTAAACATCAAAATTAACAAGAGCTTGCAACTTTAATGCCAACAGTTGCATTTATGACAAAACCTATTTTAACATCAACTCTTGTTTTTGTAACAACTATGTCCGCTGTAAATTCTAATCCATATGATATTCACACACAATATTCCAACACAATTGAAAATATTAAGTAAACAAAAAATTACAATAACTATATATGCTAGTATCTTGCATATAATCTACTCTATGTGCGTCTCCCACAACACTCGATCTCTCAATGTGGCGCCGATTCTTCCAAAAATTGCCCAGCCTCCCCTTGTGCTTAATTCTCCTTCTAAAGCTTGGACCTTGTTTTCTTAGGCTACAAGAACCAATATTCTATTGTCAAATGTAGTAAGTACCTATTTCTCTTTACTAACATGTATAAAAATCTGAAAACTAATTATAACTTGGGATACATACCTTTGGTGGGTCTGATATTGTATCCTTCTTTGAGTTTGTTTTTTCTTGAGTTGCATATTTTTGTCATAAAAAAACAAAAACACCTAGAAAGAACATGAGACAAGTTATACAACATACTATATAAAATTTGGGCTACTGCAGGCCTTCCGAAAAACTATAAAGTATAAATTAACAATTACCAATCAGATATAAATACTGCAGAAGCCTTACCAGATTTTTAGTCTCATTCACCATAATGTTGTCCTCTGATGTAGAAATGGCCAGAAGTTTAGGGTCCTAATCACGCACAACCACCAATATCAAATACACACTATAAACACATAGAGTTTGCAACGCTTTTCCATCAACAAAATAATATAAAATATTATAATATAACATAAGATAACATAAATTAACATAATATATAATATAAATTAATATAAAATAATATAATATAATATAAAATAATATAAAATAATATAATATATAATATAAAATAATATAAAATAATATAACTTAATGTAACACAATGTAATATAATATAACATAATATGATATAAAATAATATAAAATAATATAAAATAACATAGATAAACATCAAATAATATAATATGTAAGTTAAAAAGACATATGCTTATCTCATGCTTATGAATCAAATACTCTAGCCAGATAAAAAAATGTCCTACAACATCCTTCAAGTTTGTGATTAGCTCCAAGTCATGCTCCAGAGGAAATGGCAATACCTCAAAATCACGAATTATACTCTTGACCTCCACATCAATATTGCCGCTATTCACGGGCTTGCAATACATTTTTCCTCCCACGACTTGGTGCACTTGCCCCTTTGCAATTACAAGGTAAGGATTCTTATCGGTAGGAGGCCTCAACACATTCATTTTATCGCCAATGGTGAAAGAACTCACTAGAAGTGATGGAGGTACCTCATTAACTGACAAGTTTTTTTGAAGTTGAGGCACCTCACGTGCCACCTACACTTGAGGTAGTGCAGATACCTCATGAGTCTTTGATGCCTCAGATAGCAATGGCATCTCCAATATCTGAGGCACCTCAGGCATTGGAGGGACCTCAGGTGCCAACATCACCTGAGATGGCACATGTACCTCACACTGCAAAGGCATGATAGGTGGCGTGGACACCTCATAATTTGAAGGTAAGTTTGATGGCAGTACTTACTTATCACACCCAACTGGTGTCACGTCATCGACACACATTGGTGCAATGTCATCGCTCTCCTCATACTTTGAAACCAATGCTAGAGCCTCTCCAATCACATCTGTGCTTCTTGAAGCAAAATTCACCGCTTCACTCCCACCACTTGCTAACAAATTGTTGCCAAAATGTGATGAGTAGAGATCTTTCATCATCGCTTGCATTGCCTCTAATGTGTGTAGTTGCAAATCCTAGGCTTACTCCAGCCTATTCAATTACTCATCTCTTTTGTCAGCCTCCTCGTGCTCAAGTTTTTCCTTTCATGATAATCGCGCTTGTTGCTCTTGTTCCTTTATGGCTGCTATCTCCTCCCTAATCTCAGATTCAGTTGGCTCCCGTCCTAAGTGGATGCTCTAAAATCAATATCAATTGCAAAAGGCTTGTCATAAAAAAGTTTTTTTATAGCCGACAACAAATATAAGAAGCACATTATTTAAGCTACAGAAGTAACTACAACAAATGCAATGTGAGAAGCATCAAACCTCCCACCAAGCTTGTGAGGAAAAAATAATTTTGTAATCTGTAAAATAGTACAAGCAGATTGGCCACAACATTAATAAAATAAACACAATTGCATAACATCGAAAGAAAATCAAATCCTAAGGAGCTTCAACTTCTGGCCAAAGTTGACAATTTAAATTATTTTTTTATCACAAATATAAACAAATTATGCATAGCAGCATAATAATTCAATAATCAAAATAATGTTAATATTAATTGTATACAAGTAGAATGATAAATTTTACTGGCGATGGATATAACACTTATAACAAGACATGCCAATTTTAATGCACTATTTTAACATAAGTATGAAATTTTAATAATTTTTTTTAACATGATTGTTAAAATCATGTTAAAAACTGTTAAAATTTCATATTTCTCTTAAAATAGTGCATTAAAACGTAACAATTTAATAGATACTCATAAACTTTATTAATTTTAGGATAACAAGGATAGAAATTTTTTCAAAAATAATCCAACTAGATACAACATCAACAAGCAAAATGATGCAATGTACACAATACCAAATGAAAGCCACAAGCTGCACAGCTTGTGGCAATGAAACAACTTAAAAGAATAAAAAAAAAATTAAAAAAAATCCAAATTGGAAAAACAGATAAGACAATTGGTCCAGGTTTTAGAAAGACCTGAAAATTGTAGAATCATGTCTTTACATGCTAAAAAAATTAATCATCATTAATTTGACTGAAACCAAAAAAAAAGAATCTAATCCTCAAAAAATATACAATCCTTACAAGAAAATGTGAATCAAGAGCTAAATCGCTACCTTGCCTAAAAATTCACACGAAACTAATAAAATCATAAATCATGCACAAAAAATCAAACAAGAACTATGAATTTTGTTGCCTTGTTGAAAGTTCAAAAAAAAAAAGTCCAAAAAATAAAAACAAACTAATAGACATTTGATGCTTTATGAATGTGCCCTGACATCGCCTCATGCACATTAAAATAAATAAGAACCAAGTCTAGCTAAACAAGAGTTGAATCAAAACCTCGATACTAATTTGCACTTGAATAAATGAAAGAAATGGAGAATGCATGCTAATTGAACCTATCCTTACATCACTTCATGCACATGAATTAATAAAAATCAAGTCTAGCTGAATCGAAACTAAAACTTTTACAATAGAATGTTGAAACAATGGAGTTTTGCGTAGAAGAAAATTTAACTAATAAAATCTAATTCATGACCTTGCAATAAATTAGCACAAAATCCATGCTTAAAAAATCCATGCTTAATGTATGAATCTGTCTTGTCATGGATTGCATTGAGCCATGATAGCTCATGTGGCTAAGGTAGCATTCTACACAACTCTTTTGTAAAACTGGAACGCTCAGTAAGAGCTGTAATTTTGTAGCACCGACTCCTTCAGAGCTACATTTGCAACCTCTCTATTTGAGGTGGTGGTCATGAGTGGCCTTCATGCTATCGTCTACTCCCAAGAAGTTACATACAAAACTGAGTTCTAACATGCACGACTTCAAAATTTCAGAGTTGGTCTCATAAAATGTCGGACAGAGCACAATGGCTTCTATATCCAAGCTGAACATTAGTGTACTGTTTTGAAAAATATCTGATAACGGAAAAAGGTATCACAAATAAAATACTATGTAATTAATGAGAAGACGCAAAAAAAATGTTGCAAGAAGCGAAGGGAGTTTTGCAATAGGGAAGCAGCTGGTTGGTGGCATCATTCCTCCGGAGGCCGAGAATTGTTCAAAGCTGGGATTATTCATATCCCACAAGCATTGGTAAGGGCATCGTACTCCTATCTCTACAAGGCCCATTGTCACAGACCTTCTCTTTTGTTCAATCGAGTGTTGAGCAAAGACTATTGAAAAGAAGAATAAAAAATCAAAAATAAAATTAGCCAAATACCTTTTCGACCTTCTCTTTTCTACACTCCACATCAGATTCCACATGCAAGTAGTGAGAACTCACTCTCTCTAATCCTAAACTGTCTAAAAAGTGCACACAGTACAAGCACAATCTCACACAAGCAAGCACCTCCATACAGTATGATTTTTGAGGAAATTAGCATTTTGCACCTCGTCACACAAGCAAAGATGCATGCGCACACAAGGCTACTCACGTCAGGTCACCTCACCTTATACGCTGTAAAATTCCTCCTCCTCACAGCCAAACAACAAACAATATGACTTTCAGCTAGCGCTCTGAGAAATGCTAGTTCGACTGTGTGTGCCCGTTTGGTAATCAAAAGCAGATCACCAATAAATTAATTTTACATGTCAATTTCTTGTAAAGGAACAAACTAATCTCATGATTCAAAATTGGCAAAATTTATTTCTCAAGAAGATACAAAAATTGTTGTTTGCTTCGATAACATTATTTCGTTCACAATCTCGATCAAAAAAACAAACCTAAATCATATGCTTTATCAATGCTACATAAATTTTTTCACCAGCAGAAGGAAAGAGAACCTAAATGAATCGATCAAAATGGAAGTGCTAATCTAGGATTAGACGAATGTCTAGGAGCAATCCACCTCTTGCCCTTAAGCATGTACTAACAAAATTATATCTGACCAAGAAAAGGAATTATGGTGTAGGCGTAAAGAGAGCTCAATGCAACCACGGGTTGAAAAAAACATACTGCTCAATGCCATAGCTATGGTCTTAGATATAATATGAATCTAACATCACCCTGTAACATCTAAAAGACAAAAAATAAAATCCTGCTTGAGGATTCTAATCAAAACATTCAATGTTCACTCCAATTGTTGCTACTTCAAAGTCCTAATTGATATGTACCTATAAATCCTAAGAAAAAAAAAACAGAATTTGTCCACGATCTGACCAGCAGAGAAGGCAATGTCTGGCACAACGCCAGCGTCACTGAATCGCAAATTTGAGCTCAAGCACGCCGGCTCTAACGAGCTCATCAACGATGATTCAATTCACCTGACTTTGCAACTGCTTTGGGATAAAAATTAACAAGCTTGCCACGTACCGCAATCCAAATAAACTTCCAATTTAATGCACATGACAATTATATTTTATTATCATTATTATTCCAATAAATCAACTTCAATTAAAAATTATTTAAAGATAAATTTTCAAGCAAGTTTCCATCACTAGTAGCTCTACCAACATCGGCTCTATCAGCATCGATGCCAATGGACACTACCAAAAAATTATCAATCAACAAAATAGTCTAGCGCCTCATCTCGAGTAGATTAAATCAGATACTGTGACCAAAAAAAAAAAATCTCCATGTATTTTTTCATAAAAAATCAAATAAAATCACCATCAAATCACCATCAAATATCACAAAATTCAATTCAAAAACACCAAGAAAAACAACCATCACCATGACCATGACCGTCCTCCCTGAATTATGGTTGCAGCAATGATTCTGACCTCAGACCACCACTATTGGAATTGAAATTAGGAGGAGATTGGTGTAGCAAGCAGTGCAAGTGAGCTCAGAGCTTGTGGAAAAAAATCACACAAAAAATCCTACACCACAGGTCCTCAGAAATCCTTACAGCTTGAGGTATATTTCAAAAATCTCCAAAAATCAGATACAATTTGCTAAGAGTTAGGATGGATCAAAGAAACTTATCAAAACTGATATAGTAGACGTGTATTGTTTCTAAAATGAGCCCCTTCTAAATAGCCTTCCAAGCGTAATGCTCGCCATGTGATTTGATTTTTCTAGAATGGTGGAATCTTCCTGTAATTCTTGCAACTTCTCTCAAATGCATTCATCAATATCAGGTGGCCTTGGCGAGCCGGTGCAAATCTTTTTGTTAAGCTGGTACTTGATCTTGGATACAGCTATCGACATCTTATTATTCAACCAAGTCCTTGATAACTCATCGCAAGCTCCATAGAAATCATATTTATGATGAATTTGCTAGAATAAAATCTTTTTTGCAACAGGTGTCTGCCCATGCCACCCAAGTGAACATGTTGGGTTGAGTTGTCTTGCAAAGGCATGAAGATCCTTTGTTAGATGCGATTCTATTGTCTCTAAAAATGTGCTGTTTTGATCTAATTTCATTTATTTTTTTTTCTAAATCAATATTGAAGTTTTTCATAAGGGACCATCTCTTATTGTGATGTGAATGTGTCTGTGATGGCAATTTCAAAAGTGACCTCCGACCACGAAGACAATGAGCGCCATCCACATCTTTGAAGTTGCTTCCTCCACTATTATCATCGGAGCCTCATCTACCAGTATTGTCGGAGCTTTCAAGAGTACCTCGGTCTTGTAGAGAATGACTACGGTGCATGCTCCTTTGACCATTGTGTCAAACATTATAGGACGTCCTCGCTGGGAGAATTTTGTCCTTCTTTGCCTGGTTGCAATGAGCTGCATCTCCCTCTCCACCCACTACAGGCTATAATCAATGCCATTAGCTCTTGAGTATAGCGTTCCGTGACGTTTAGGGCTCCGATAAAATCCTACGCTCGCATGCCATCGTTCTTGTGCTTCCCGCCTCAGGCGCGTATCCAAGGCTTCTTAATGTATCCGTCGGTGACGCAAAGGTGTGGTTGTGACTCAAATTCGCCCAGTGAACTGAAGTAAGGTTTCTAGCTGAGTGTGGTATGAAAGCTTCATGCTAACTACCTCCCTCGCAAGTGCCATGTGCCCGTTATCATATGACGTGGCCTTCTATCTGGGAATATACTGGATACCTAGCTCTGGAGAGTTTATTTGAAACTTGATGGCAAAAATCCAAGAGGTGATTTATCCTTAATAAAAAAGATAAATAATACAACAATCTCATAAAAAAAAGATTATATATATATAAACCCTCTTGTATTCAAGTAGGTTTGTACAAAAAGGGTTCAAATTTCTACAAAAATCCTTCAAAACTTTATTCACCCGCAATGACTTATTTCTTACTAAACTTTAGAATTCAATAACTCTTAATCCAACTATTTAGTTTCTATAAAATTTAATTTAAAGTATAGATGATCCTCTTGAGTTTTACTACAAGAAAAAATAAATTATAAATTCATTTCTAATTGTCCGATATCTCAAAACTCCTAGCAGGTGCTTAAAATCCTAGTTTAGAGTCACCTTAGCACTATTTTCCTTATATCTCACAAACCTAAAATCCTAATGCCACAAAATTTTTGCACATAGTCTTGTAACATAAACATATACACTCTTGAAAATTTTGAGCCAAAAATCTTTCAAATTGCCTAAAATATAGTTCAAAATATAACCACTATGTAAGCAGGTCACTTACTATCCTTAAGTTTGTAAGTACTAACTTCAACTCCCAATAGTTCCTTTACTCTAGCTTGGATTTTATTGAGCTATATGTGAAAACTGTGGTTATGAAAGTGCTTTCTCCAACCCTAGTTGCTAATCCTTGATTGCTTCCTGTATGTCCAAGTTATATCCAAAAGAGTGATAATAGGTTCAAAATTGACACCTTAACTTTGAGTGCCTATAACTTCTTCATAAAATATGCAAATCATATAAAATTTGTACCTAAACTAGATCCAAAAGCCTAGCCCTTATTCTTATAAGATTTACATACTTTGTGCTTTAAGCACCAAATAAAAGAAGTAAACTAAGATTTTAAGGGTTACCAATGTCTAACAAAGGTGACTTAAGATATATATAAGTTATTGTCAATATAAATCAACCTCAAAATCACTATCAAAAGAAGAAATAAGGTTGTATAAATCTCAATAATAATCCTTTTAATAGGTCTCTTTTAAACTAGTAACCTAATTATATTCTATAATCAATAAAAATCCACTGATATAGCTCTTATTTAACTGTGTAATAAAATATACATTACATATACATGTATAATTTTTTCACATAGTAGCCAAACCACAACACGACATCCACCCCCTTCAAACTTGTGCATCCTCCAATATGCACCAAGAAGAATCAAAGATGTGGTCGACGTCACATTATTGCTCCTGCAATATTATTCAACCTCCTTCTCTCATTTATATAAGTTATTAAATCATGTATGTATATCAAATCCACTCTTGAAAAGTTTTACATTTCAAGTACAAATATACATTTTTTTTTTTGAGAGAATATTTTCTTTGATGTACCACTATATCCTCGCATTATAGTGGCACCCTTCAATAAGCTTTAAACTCCTCATTGATCCTTGGTAATGAGCCACTTCTTAAATAATCCCTGTTATATTTATGATTAGCAGGTATTATTAAAAATTGCACTACTCGTTTATCATCTTAGCTTTTGATGCAAACACATGCTGATCCATCATCCAATACTTTGGTTTCCATCCTTACAGCAATAATATATGGTTGTCTAAGAATTATTGGATAAGAAGTATTATTCTGAACAAAGAAGTTTTCTTCAATAGATACATCTCTAATTTTCACCTTTAGATCTAGACAAGTGCCATAAAGATCTCCGTATGTATTATTTGCTATTTGGATCACCCAACCATGTTCAGTATCAATGGGCCACCTCCCACATTTATAAATATCTTTAGACATAATATTGATTTCAGATCCATAGTCAATAAGAGCAACTATTGGGTCTGTCAAGTTGTCAAGGACATGAACTAGAAAAAGATGCATAATCTAATTGAAATTGTATCAAATATAAGTTACAAAATGGGAATAAAAAAATATGTATATTCAAAGAAAATTGGAATGGCTATTGCCAAAGACTAGAAACATGAAGACTCTTGAAACTAGACTAGAACCAGGAAAGGAGTTGACAAGAGTGAAGAGGGCTTCACTCTTGCTTCTATAAATACTATCTAACTAAGAGCTAAGTGGCGGTATTCTATAGGACCTCATATACGTGTCTAATTTGCAAGACATGTATCAAACTTGCACGACAAGTTTCTCACATGTGTGCCACGTACTTGGCTTGTTCCGCAAGCTACCAACATGTGTGACACATGGCTAGCTTGTTCCACAAGCTATCAATATGAACACCATGTGGCTAGCTTGTTGACCAAGTTTTTAACCTATCAATCACCTATAGACATGTATAAAGGTGATTCCGCATTTATGAAGCTTTTACGAAGCTTCTCTATCAGATATTATCAAATCAACTTATTTTACCTACTTCTATTTGTCTATATTATTTAGGTGATTTATTGGAATAAATCTTATGTCCGTGATATTATCCCCTCTTCTACGGACGAGTTCCTAGAGGAGCGGTGATAATATGTTGAGGAAGTCCAAGATACGTCGAATTTTGCTTGCCACATACTCTGATCTTTGTTCCTTTCGAAGGTAGTTGATAGGTCCTTTCAGCCATTGATAATGTTCCATACCAAGGTGAGAGGACCACCCTATGATTTGATCATTGTTGAGGCCTTCATAACTCTCTTCAAAAAAAATATTAGGAATACCATCAAGAATAGTTTCTATCTCTAAAAGTATCACAAAACATCGGGAGTCGCTTTCAAGGTCGTGATACCAAACACATTGTATTTCGCCATCAATCCGAGAAAGAACATGTCGTTCTTGAGGGTCTTCATTTCTATTCCTTTATCTTAAAGGTTGTAATAATCGTAATATCTCGTCCGATAAATCAGCAAATGATGGCTCTTGAGCTGAATTTGCTAATTGTTGATCCTCCATCTCTTTAGCACAAACAAATCTAATGACAAACAATGATACAAGGTAAGGTGAAATCTCTATAGAACCTGCTTTGCTTTATAACAAAGATTTTTTCGAGTATTTATCTTGGTTTTGACGAATGTCGTCGATAAAATGCATTGACTTTTATTGATGCATTTGTTAGATTCTTTCGTGCCTCTCATGCGCATTCACTAATATTGTATCCATGCCAATGCATAAGATATTCCAGTCGACTTCGGCGCCCCCTTCAATCTAAAATCTCTTCAACCTCGAATTCTTTATTGTTGTCCATTTCTATAGGAGGCAGTGGCATTTGTCTTCTTCCTTGTGTATCCACTGTCTTGTATGGCTCAAGTAGTGACACGTGGAATACAGGATGGATCTTCATAGACTTTGGTAGGTGTAATCAATATGCAACTAGATTGATTTATTCAGAAATAGGAAAAGGTCCAAGCCTACAATAGTCCAACTTATCATAAGGACAAGTAGTCTTGATATTGCGGCAAAATAAACATACCTTGTCTCCCACATTGAATTGTGAATGTTCCTTGCGATACACATCTGCATTTGTTTTTTGTCATTCTTGAGCTTCTTTTAATTACACCTTCGTTATTGCATGTAGCTGTGACAAACAATTTGCCAAATCTTCTATCGTTGGATTATCAACTTTTGAAAAGTCAAAAGCATCAAATCGTAGGTGATAACCATAATTGGTGAAGAAAGGTGTTTCTTGCATAGAAGAATGTATCATATTATTATAAGCAAATTCTGCCAATGGCAGAAGAGCTATCCAATCATCTTGTTTCTAGTTGATGGTACACCTTAAGTATTGCTCCAAGACTTGGTTCACACGCTCTGTTTGTCTATCAGTTTGAGGATGAAAAGCTGAAGATAATTTTATGTCCACTTTTAAGATCTTGAAAAGGGTTCTCCAAAATCTTGACACAAATTGAGTTCCCCTATCCGGATATAATATCTTTAGATAATCCATGATAATAATAGAGATAATCAATGAAAAGCTTAATTGTTTCTTTATCTGTGATAGATTTTGTGCATGGTACAAAATGTGCCATCTTGGTGAACCGATCTAATATCACAAATATAGAGGTATAAGATCTTGAGCTTGAAAGATCTATGATGAAATCCATAGAAACAGAAGACCATGGTTGTTCTGGAATAGGTAATGGCTGAAGAAGCCCAAAAGGTTGATGACGAGGAATCTTTGATTTTAAGCAAATATCACATAATTGTACAAAGTCTTTGACTACCTTTCACATTTGAGGCCACCAAAAATCTCTTGATATAAGTTCCAAAGTCTTGTTGTATCCAAAATGTCCTGCCGTTGGAAAATTATCACTTGCTTGAAGAACACGTAAACGTGCTTCTCCTTCTGGAACATACAGATGTCCTTCAAAAAATAGTAGATTGTTCTTGAACTTGAATTTAGAAGAATCATGTGACTTGGAAGAATTATTCTTGATATCATGAATAAGAGGGTCTGAGGACATACTTGACTGAATTTGCTTGAGAAAAGTTGAATCAACAATCAATGTTGATTTTATTGCTCGAAGATGAAATTGCTCTGGTTTCAAGAGGACCATTCTTTGTTGCTCAAAAGCTGCATCTCCTTCTTTTGGTGCAAAATAAGAACATCTAGAAAGGGCATTGGACAAACCTTGTTGTTTTCTTGGCCGATAAGTGATAAAGAACTCGAATCTTGACAAAGACATACTCCAATGAGCTTGACGACGATTCAACATGCATGCCGACATAAAATACTCGAGGTTCTTATGATTTGTATATACGGTGACTAGATTGGAAGTGCCTTCTACATAATGACGCCATTCTTGAAAGGAATCCACGATTGCAAGAAGTTCTTTGTTGTGGATCTTATAATTGATCTCGACTGTTGAGAATTTTCTTGAATGAAAAGCTATTAGATGAAGTTTGTCATCTATTTCTATTTGTGACAAAATTACATCCAAGATAAAGTCTGATGCGTCTGTTTCCATAAAAAATGCCTTGAAAAAATCTACACAATACAGGATTGATACAGAATCAAACGATGTTTTCAAAGCTTCAAATGCTGCTTCCGCTTCTTGATTCCATTGGAGTTTGTCTTTACAAGTCAAATGTGTAAGTGGAATCGCAACTTGAGAGAAGTCTTTGATGAAGATCTGATAATAATTGGCAAATCCAAAAAAACATTGGACATCTCTTACCATCTTTGGAATCTTCCAATTCATGATTGTTTGGACTTTCTTAGAATCCATCATGAGACCATCATTTGAAATGATGTATCATAAGAAATCAACTTGAGTAGTGTGAAATATACACTTTTCCATCTTGGCATACAATCCCGCATCTCTAAATTTTTGTAATACTTGACAAACATATACTTCATGTTCTTGTACGTTCTTAGAATAGATCAAAATGTCGTCTAGGTAACAAATGACAAAATTGTCTAGGAATTCATGAAAAACATTATTCATGAGATGTTGAAAAGCAGCTGGTGCATTCATAAGTCCAAAAGGCATGACATTATATTCAAAATGTTCGTACCTGGTTTGAAATGCAATTTTCTATTCATCTCCTTCTTTGATGCATATTAGATTGTATGCTTCTCTTAAATCTATTTTTATATAGATCCTAGCTTGATTCAACTGGTCAAGGAGTCTTCATATCAGAGATAATGGATATTTGTTCTTGATTGTGATCTTATTGACTCCTCGATAGTCAACTCACATCCGTTGTCGGGTAGAGAGAATTCGCCTTGGGAAAACGCTGGGTTCCTAGCTGCTACTAGAACTTGCAGGGAACATGAGAGGAAGCCGTGCAAGTATGTTCTATACTTGCACAATATTTCTTCAAGCTTTCAAGTTATACTTGTATTATACTTGTACAAGTCTTGTACAAATATAAAGTATAAATACTTGAATAATACTTATACAAATACTTATATAAATACTTATATAAATCCTTGGTATAATACTTGTATAAATACTTGTATAAATCCTTGGTATAATACTTGTACAAATATTTGTACAAATATTATATATAATACTTGTAGAATAGAATACTTGTATAAATACAAGTATATATACTTGTATAAAAAGTATAAGCAAAGTATGTATGTATTCAAGTATACCTCAAAATACAACCGCATATGAGGAATACAAGTTATACAACAAACTGAAACTAAATAAATCACGAAAAATTCATCCAAAGGTCGAATCAAGCGTGCTTATAGCCTATGGAAAGCCAATAATCCATTGTAAAACATATCAAAATTTCACAAATAGATGACTTACCATTTAAAAGTTATGGCTAAAAGAAGTAGGCGCTAAAATTTCCAAGCAAATGCAAAGGCAGCAAAGCTCCTCTTCACTTCAGCCTTTGTTGTGATCACTTCCCTTCTCCAAATTGGACATGCAATAGCTTTTTAGAAAGCTCACTCCATCATCTAACTTGTTCTAAAATTTCGCATGCATGCCTCTCAAACTCCAGATTTTGTAGCTAGTCGATTCTACTCTTCAAACCCTAGCAACAATTTTTCCTCTTTGACACTTCACGGCTCATAAAACTTTCATCAAAGCTCCAAATGTATTGATTTTTGTTTTTGTGGAAAGCTTACACAAGCTACTACAAGCACCTAAAATATCAAAAAGATTGAAGAGACTGTCCGACTTGGGTGGTTGAACAAAGTCTCTGCCCCTCTTCGTCGGGTGGCAGCAAACCCTTTCCCACTCTCAAGCTCACAACTTTTGCTCTCCAACTCCAAATGCTACAAGAGATGTCTTGATAGAAAGCTAGCACAATTTTCCACACTCTCTATAAATTTCACTAAGAAAGAGTTGAAATCAAACTTGCAGTGGCAGCTCGAAGTTTCTGCCCCTCTTCGTCGGGTGGCAGCAAACCTCACTCTACTAAAACAAGCATAACCTTTTGTTCACAACTCCAATACAAGCAAGTGAGTAGGTTCTAGAATCCTCACAACTCGAAGAACACACCCACCAATTTTCACTACAAACACTTCTATCTCCTCGGAGCTATCTCTCTCCAAAGTTCACTATTCAAAACTGCCTTTTCTCTCGGTCTAGCAAGAGGAGTATATCTCCCTTTCTTTCCATATTAGACTATGAGACGCCCACATGGGCAGCCAAATCCTATTGGATGGGCCTTATTCACCCCATGCTCTTCTTTCTTACCCCTCACAAGGTCCATTCTACCTCAAAAGTCAACAAGAAAGGTAAAACAACCTTTATTTTTCTTCTAATTACAAAAGAGTCTATTCTAGGATATAAATAAGGTAGGAACAAAACAAATAGCCATCTTAATTCACTAACTAAGTGGCTATAATAAATCCTCTCCTTATAATATCTTCTAAAATAACCTCTAGCACTCACACATATATTAACAATAGAAACAAGATTTTTAATATTTTTATACACTGCACGTAAATGCAGTATGACACCGTAATGATCCATCTTTTTTCTTCACAAATAGAATTGGAGCTCTTGCTAGAGATTTAGAATGGCGTATGAAATTCTTGGCCAAATTCTCGTCAATATATGCCTTGAGTTTAGCCAATTCATCTTGTGATAAACTGTAGATTGGTCCAAATGGTGGCTGAGTTCCTTCTTTAAGGTCGATTAAACAATCATATGAACGATGCTTTGCAACGATATCTGCATTCTTTTTCTCAAAAATGTCTTGATAATCTTGATATTGACTTGGAATGCTACTTGAAGTCTTTCTATTGTTAGAAATAGATGTAGCATAAATGACAAAAGGTGATCCTTCTTTTGCAACATGCAAGAAAACTCTTGCACCTACAAACACAGGTTAATTCTACTAGACTTATGATTTCTTATTTGATTAACTATATTATTAGCTATACTTTTAGAAAAGTTTAGAGTACGAAAAATCCAATTTATTCGAGGGTTGTATTTTTCTAACCATGATAGACCTTAAATAATTGAAATAAAAAAAGATCTAATTATGTTGAAAATTATGCAACTATTATAGCTATTTATTATTACATCTAGATGATCTGTTTCATGAGTAACATCTCCAAAAGATAAAGGATGACCATCTATGACTTCTACAAGTACGGGTTTAGATTTTTGTACTATCTGTATTATATGGCTTTTAACAAATTCTTCATCTTAAAAACAAGCCGAGGCTCCCGAATCTATTAAGGCAAAGATTTTGTAATTATTAGGTCCTAAATACACATCTATTATAAAATAATGAGATGGTTGTGAGGAGAGGATAGGACCTTCATTAGAAATTATATAAGATCCGAGCTGCACGATCCTTATTGTGGCTGGACAAACTTATTTTCCGACATATTGTCTTCTTTGACAGTCGTACTCCTCATCTTGTGGTTGCGACGTTTCTTTGGACAATTTTGAGTAGTATGTTTAGGTTCTCCACAATACAAGTATAATCTTTATTGACAACATTGAATCTTTTCTTATTCAATAAGTGGCTTGAAATGTATAGCATCAATTTGCATGTCCTCGACTTTTGAAGGTACATATTAAGAAGACATTGGTGCTGCCATTGAATTATAATGTCGCTGAGGTTCTCTTGTACGACTTTTAGATTGAAATTCAAAAAGCCGATTATCACACTTCACTGCAAAGTCTATTGCTTGACTCAATGTTTGAGGATTGGATAAGTTCAGCCTCAATTTCTTCACTTCATATTATAATCCGTAGAGAAACTGACTGATGAGTGCAGCATTGTCCCACTTGATATCGATTGCTAGTTGTTGAAATTGTGAAATATATAATGTCACTGATTGATTGTTTTGTCGTAGGATACAAAGCTTGTTGGTTGCAACACCAGTTGCATCATGTTCTCCATACATAGATCAAAATTCTGCTAAAAAAGCTTTTAAATTATCCAATATTGGATCACGTCATTCGAGAAAAGATAAAAATCAAGATAAGGTAGAATCTGAAAGTAGTGTACCAATAAATCTGACTTGCGATTCTAGAATTGGAAAACTTTGCAGTTGCAATTCAATCACCAGTTGGACTTGGTTGATGAATCCTTGAAACTTTGATCTTGTGCCTTCAAACTTCTAAGGTAGACCAATTTTTGGTTCTCTGATGCTTGAACGATGTTCGAATGGAGGAGGAATTATATGGCTTGGTTTAGATGTTGAAGCAGCTCCAACCATATCTATATCTTCATTATTTGGTAACCTTATTGCTCTTTATGGAGGTACAGTGAATTGATGCATTGCAAACATCAATTCTCTCATTTGCTCTTGCATTTGTGCCATTGCACTCTTCATTTCAGCAAGCTTTGCTATGATAACACTTCAAAAAATATCTAACATCACTTGAAATAAATAGAAGAGAGAATAAAGAAAATACTAGGAATAATATCACTTTAGAAGAGGATAATCCATAACTTCTAATATGCTTATGTCTTATCGAGAGAAAGAGATAATCCACTCTTAATCAAGACAAGACAAAGCTATGAATTATAAGTGTACTGTTGTCAATCTGTCAAGGACATGAACTAGAAAAAGATGCATAATCTAATGGAAATTATATCAAGTAAAAGTCACAAAATGGGAATAAAAAAGTATGTATATTCAAAGAAAATTGGAATGGCTATTGTCAAAGACTAGAAACATGAAGATTCTTGAAACTAGACTAGAACCAGGAAAGGAGTTGACAAGAGTGAAGAGGGCTTCATTCTTGCCTCTATAAATACTATCTAACTAAGAGCTAAGTGGCGGTATTCTATAGGACCTCATATACGTGTCTAATTTACAAGACATGTGTCAAACTTGCACAACAAGTTTTCCACATGTACGCCACATACTTGACTTGTTCCGCAAGCTACCAACATGTGTGACACATGGCTAGCTTGTCCCACAAGCTACCAGCATGTGCGCCATGTGGCTAGCTTGTTGACAAAGTTTTTAACCTACCAATCACCTATAGACATGTATAAAGGTGATTCTGCATCTATGAAGCTTCTAGAAAGCTTCTCTATCAAATATTATCAAATCAACTTATTTTACCTCCTTGGTTTATATTATTTAGATAATTTACTGGAGTAAATCTTATGTCCGTGACACAAGTCTCCAACATTCACCAAAGTCTTTGTGGTGGCTCTAGTCCAATGCTTCTTAGAATAATGATTAGGACCTTCATCATCAATCTTATCCTCACCCAAGGAAAATTGATCTTTTTGATTAATACAATATTTAGTCAACTCCAACTCTTCTTCTTTTGTTAATGTTGTATCTAGTACATTGGACATTGCAGACTTCTTTATCAATTGTCTTTTTTGCTTGATAGTGTCAATAATGATATCATGGAATATTTTCTTTGCAATGCCCAAAATTTCTCGTAACGTGAATTCAATTTTGATATTCAACACCCTCTCCTCTAACACTTCCTTCAAATCTATAGTTGCTTCAATATCTGATTGCAGCTTATAGGCAACAAGCTTACCCTTCTCCTTGTTTTTATCTGCTACCATCTTTTCGTCCCATTTTTTCTTTGATAGTGGTATATCTCCAAAGTATGATTTTGATGGTTTATTCTCAGATGATGTACTATCTTGCAGTATAGATATTCTTTTATTTTGTGTTCTTTCTTCATCTCTTTAAGGTTTTTTTTTATTATTTGGTTCCTCAAAGTTTTCTTCTATTATATTTCTTCTCCTTTTCATATCCATCAAGGCTTCATGGTGGGATTTTGCCATATAAGCATGTATAGACATGGTATCAATAAGATCATCCCATCTTATAGCATTTTTGATTATTATGGCTGTATTGAGCAATTCTTGCCTTAATATCTTTCCTTTATTTATGCTGGTGATAGCATGATTCCATAAATCCCCCGTGTATATATGTTTGTTAAAACCATCTTATTTCTCCTTTATAACCTCAATACCATAAGTGGTGGCTTTCTTTGATACCATAGTATGTTGTGATAGATAGCCTTCTAAAATCCTTTTCATCCCTATCTTTTCAAAGTTGGTTTTGATGAACTCACATATATCTCGTAAAGCAATCTTTCCATCTTTCCATAAAATTACTCTTCATTGTAAAGTATCAATAAAATCTTCACATTCCTTTTGAGGATGCTCTATACTATTGCACCAAATACACCTCTATATATATCCTTGCTTCAATACAGATTTGATCTCAGATTTTCTTTTTTTTTCCTCTAGCTTTGCTAATTTGATTTATAAGTCTTTCATTCCTTTCACTAATTTTTTAATTGCATCTTTTTGAGGTGTAGCTACAAATGTAGGAATTGGAGTAGTAGATATTAGTATAGCTAATTCCAGTAATTGCTTGTGAGATATTGTAATTGATGGAGGCCTAGTTTCTTATCTTACTATTACCTTGTCTCTCTGATATTTCTTCTTAGCAAGTATACCTACTGCTTCCGAGACCTTCTTCCAATCAGTAGTAAGTCCATTGTCTTCTGTGTTATCTTCCAACAATAATTCCAACTCCTTTTGTAACTCACTATCGGCTGACTGGAGAAATAGCTCCACCTTGTAATTTTCAAGTGTAAGTTTTTCCACTCGAGTTAGTTGAAGAAACTGCCTTTCAAATTCTCGAAATAATTCTGTTGCAACCAATTCCTTGTTGGATTTATTAATCTATTTCATAATTTTTTTTTTTGTCATCTTTTCAACATCTTTTAAAGAATATTCTTTTTTTAGCTAAAAGATAAAATACTTCTATTTTATTCTATGAGTTTGAATAATCTCCTTATATGCTCACGGAGTTCAAGTACAATTATTAATTCAAATGTTAGGATCATCTCATTCTCCGATATTTTATTAAGCTCCAACTCTCAAGAATAATATTTCAAATACTTAGAAATGTTCTTCCCATCAAACTGATCCAACAATCCAATAACAGATTGTAAGGTTTTAGTAGCCAAAGCCTCTTTGCATTTTATTACTTGTTGTTGCTGCATGTAAAGAGCAATTGCTTGAAACATTTGAGCTGTAGCAGGATCAAGCTGCATTGGTGATGCTCCACTGTAGTTTCCACTACTATCTCCTTGTTCCCTTGCCATAATAAAGGCCAAAATATTTCTTCAAGACTCCCCACCTCAGATGTTTCACGTCGGATTCACCAATGTCTCGTATGACGTGGCCTTCTATCTGGGAATACATTGGGTATCTAGCTTTGGAGAATTTATTTGAAACTTGATGGCAAAAATCCAAGAGGTGATTTATCCTTAATAAAAAGGATAAATAATACAAGAATCTCACAAAAAAAATTTATATATATAAACCCTCTTGTATTCAAGTAGGTTTGTACAAAAAGGATTCAAATTTCTACAAAAACCCTTCAAAACTTTATTCACCTACAAGGACTTATTTATTGCTAAACTTTAGAGTTCAATAACTCTTAATTCAACTATTTAGTTTCTATAAAATTTAATTTAAAGTATAGATGATCCTCTTGAATTTTATCACACGAAAGAATCAATTATAAATTCATTTTTGCACATAGTCTTGTAACATAAACATATACACTCTTAAAAATTTTGAGCAAAAAATCTTTCAAATTGCCTAAAATATAGTTCAAAATATAACCACTATGTAAGCGGGTGACTTACTACCCTTAAGTTTGTAAGCACTAACTTCAACTCCCAATATCTCCTTCACCTTAGCTTGGATTTTATTTAGCTATATGTAAAAAGTATAGTTGTAAAAGTGCTTTTTTTAACCCTAGTTGCCAATCCTTGATTGCTTCGTGTATGTCCAAGTTACATCCAAAAGAGTGATAATAGGTTCAAAATCAACACCTTAACTTTGAGTGCCTATAACTTTTTCATAAAAAGTGCAAATCATACAAAATTTGTACCTTAATCAGATCCAAAAATCTAAATCTTACAATCCTAGCCTTTGATGTTCAACTCCTCTCGAAAAATAAATCCTAATTCCTAATAAATCCTTGGGCAGCCTCCTTGAAGCCCATTGGACATGATTTTTGGCCAATTAGAAAAGAGATTTCTATCATCCACCTCTATTCATCCACATAGATGGCCAAACTATCCTTTTTATACTAAAAACCCTTTTCTTATCCTTCTTCTTATAAGATTTACATACTTTGTACTTTCCATTGATTCCTAGGATTTTGAAGATATACGGGACATCAGCATTATCAAAAGTAATGAAATGGCATTCAGAGAGTAGTGCAGCAACTCCCTTGGAAGAAAACCAGTAAATAAATTCCATTGTGGATTGTCTAGCTTGGAATCATATTTCAAGCATTGACACAGATTTCACATCCACATGGCACAATGTGCGCTTGGAACTCTCGCTTGACGGAATGAACCCATTTTTAGTGAAAAATTCAGCTCATTCGACATGGCCAATTCTAAGTACCATTTATAACTTGTCTCCATGGCCTGTGATAAAGAAGTTTTTTATTTCTTTAGCCATTTTCATTTTTGATAAGGATTTGCCCATTAAGAAGAATATTGACGTATTTCTTGAGCCTTCACTGGAGGAATTGCTCCAATTATGGACTGGTATACCGATATTTGATGTTGCATAAGAGGATGGACTAGCACACTTCATATTACGTTGTCGTGGTGAGAGTCTTAGCCCTAAGAAACATTGGGTCTTTTGTGCCTCTCATTTCTTAAGTGCAAGAAGAGATTCATAAAGTTCATAAAACTGAAGATTTTACATAAAAATATACTTTATTAATCTTGCCATATTCTGCCTTTAAAAACCCGCCTTCAAATTTGCCCATAAATCCTAGGATATCATATCAATTGAAGCAAAATTTGAACACAAAGTACTTAAGGAAGTAAGGAAGCAAACCCCATAATCCTTTTGATTATAGCTCATGTGGTTGGAGAGAACCATGTTGTCAAAGAAACCCCTCCATGCTGCCTTTGATTCTGGACCCCCTTTGCTTCACACCTTCATTGCTCCTCATTATCAAAACCCCAAGTATTGAAATTTGGTAGGCTTGTTGCTTGCTTTATGTTGTAAACATCCTCTAATTTTTGCTCCAAAACTCTTCTTGAAAATAGAGTTATAGACTCTACCCTTCTCCTTTAATTCTGTCTTCTACCAACTCTGGATCCGTCTACAAATTTCCTCATAATTCTTTAAACATAACTCCAATAGCAATCAGTTTTTTATACAACTTAATAGACTCATATATCTACAAACCCCAATAAAGTTTACTCAAAATGCTACTTTGATCACAAAGATATGCTCCCCCAAACTTCACTGACTTAGAGATAGACCCCTATCACTTTGAAAGAGCATAACATTTTTTTCATAAGATAAATGAGTATCAAACTTACTCTCATCTCTTTCTTAACTTGCTTAGATCACATCTATCAATTTTCACACTCAAATTCATCCCCTAACTCCATTCATACCAAAAAAACCCACACACACACTCTGCCCATACAAACCCCAATTCTGCTTTCACTCTATTTCTCTATTCACCTACATCCGGTTACAATTTCACTCATAACTCTTTGCTCAAAGATCATATTGACTTAAGATTTTGATTCAAAGTAGCAAACTCTATAAGGAACACAACCCCAACAAATTTTGCCTCTAAAGTCCAAATGGTTCTCAAGAGCCGAGGCCCGAAATTTAGTAAACCTCACTGCCCTAGTCTTAAACACCTGCAACTTTGACGACTCATATCTCCCTTGATACTTAACCAAAAGACATAAAAATTATTTCTATATGTTCCTTATCTTGTCTACTACAAACCCACAAAAAATTTCACTTAAAATCCTCTCTAAGCTTCTTCTACACACAAAAACGTCTACTGCCTATCAAAAGGAAACCCTATCTCTCCAAAAAGAAAACCCTCTCTTCTTCTTCACGACCCCCTTCTTGTCCTCCCGGCCTGGTCTTCCTTCTTCCCTTGGTCAAAGAGACACCTCAGCCATATCTTTCCACCTCTTCAATCCTTTCTTTTGGATTAATTTGAAGGAATCTCACTTTTTGAGGTAAATTTCTATTCTACCTTCTTACTATCATTTTTTTCTACCCACTTCTCTTCTAATTTCAGCCCACAACATTTAAGTTTAGATCTAAAATAGAAGAGAATAAAGGTAAAGTAGATCTAAGATAAAATAGAAAAAAAATCTAATAAGTAGAAAAAACAATTAAGATTAGATTAGAGATAAAAGAGAAAGAACTACATCCTTCACTGCCAAGTCAAAGAAGCTTGTGTGATTAAGTTCTTAGCTACTTTGGAGTTGACGTGGGTTCGAATCCACTTGACTTCACTGTAGAATTCCTTGGCTTCATGACTTGGTACTACTAGTGGGAATTTCAGCAGGAAATTAGTAGTTTGGCCTACCTATCATCCCTGAGCTTGTGATAAATATTATAACCTTCAAGATAATGTGGTTATAATCACAACCCTTTTTCTTTTTCATCCTCTCTTCTTCTAATCTTAATCTTTTTATTTTAACATATTTCTTTATATCTTTCACACTATGTTTTAATTTACAACATGACAACGTAGATTATTTTTGTGGACAGTTTTGAATTTTCCAGCATACAGATTAATTTCAGGTCAGTAAATAAAGGGTTATAAGATATGTCCAGTGTGTGGACCTAATGTAGTTTTTAAATTAGCACAAGGTCCAAAAAATATAAAAGTCATGTATGTAGGCTCAAGACGTAGGTTGCATATGTATCATCTTTATCGCCAGGACTTGCAGTTTGATGGAGAGGTGGAAATGTGCTCTAGACCGCTAAGACTTATTGGAACTCAGGTGTTGGTGTTCGCGGAGGCGCATTGTCAAGTAAAGAGAATTTGCCTTGAAAAAAAGCCGGATTCCTAGCTACTACTAGAACTAGCACGAAACATGAGAGGAAGTCGTGCAAGTATCTTATATACTTGTACAATATTTGTTCAAGCTTCCAAATTATACTTGTATTATATTTGTACAAAATTTATACAAATATAAAGTATAAACTTTTGAATAATACTTGTATAAAAATAGAATATAATCCTTATAAAAAATAGAGTATAATCTTTGGTATAATACTTATATAAATATTATATAAAATATTTATAGAATATTTATAAAAATACTTGATATAAATATAAGTATATATACTTGTATAATAAGTATAAGTAAAGTATATATATACTCAAGTATATCTCAAAATAAAACTGTATATGAGGAATACAAGTCATACAATAAGCTGAAATTAAATAAATCACTAAAAATCCATCCAAATTTCAAATCAAGCATGCTTATAGCCTATAGAAAGCTAATAATCCATTGTAAAATATATCAAAATTTCACAAATAGATGTCTTACCATTTAAAAGTTATGGCTAAAAGAAATAGATACTAAAATTTCCCAGCAAATACAATTTTCCACACTCTCTACAAATTTCACTAAGAAAGACTTGAAATCAAACTTGCAGTGGCAGATCGAAGTTTTTGTCGTCACTTTTCAATAGTAGCAGACCTCATTCTTCTAAAAAAAGCACAACTATTTGCTCACAACTCCAATACAAGCAAATGAGTAGGTTCTAGAATTCTCACATCTCAAAGAACACATATTTCAATTTTCATTATAAACGCTTTTATATTCTTGGAGCTATGTCTCTCCAAAGTTCACTGCTCAAAAATTGTCAAATCCTAGATCCACCTAGAGGAGTATTCTCCCCTTTTCTTCCACATCAATCCATGCTATGAGCACATGGGCAGCCAAAATCCTATTGGATAGGCTATATTCACCCCATACTCTTCTTTCTTATCCTTCACAAGGTCCATGCTATCTCAAAGATAACAAGAAAAGTAAAACAACCTTTACCTTTCTTCTAATTACAAAAGAATCTATTCTAGGATATAAGTAAGGTAAGAACCAAAATAAATAGCCATCCTAATTTACTAATTAAGTAGCTAAAATAAATCCTCTCCTTATAATATCTTCTAAAATAACCTTTAGCACTCACACATGTAATAACAATAAATACAAGATATATAATATTTTTACACACTGCACATAAATGCAGTATGACAGTGTGAGCAATATCTAGCTTATGGAGGGATTCTAGATGGACGTGATGACCTAGTGAAGGTGCAAGGTGTGAAATAAAAGTCGGCATTCTTTCGACTATCATACTGGGAGGTATACATTAGCTATTTAGCTTTCACATTATTACTCTTTTTTTGATTTAGTCTACTATAACTTTGTAATTCGCACTAGAAGTGGCCCATGGTAAACACAACAGTGGTTAACGCATCATTTAACAAATTCTAACAGGTTTTAATATTTTTTAACAAATTTTAACATAATTTAAGAAGTGGTTGTTAAATTTTAACAATTTTATATTTCATTATAATATTATTGTGTTAAATTGTAACGCTTTTGTATTAAATTATAACACTGTTGTGTTAAATTGATATAATGCTATTGTATTAAATTTTAACACTTTTGTGTTAAACTAATATATACTATTATGATAAATTTTAATGCTTTTGTATTAAATTTTAACTCTTTCATATTAAATTAGACATTATAATGGCTTGATTCTTTAGAATTTTGGTGATATCACAATTTCTAACAAAGTTTAATTTTTGATCAAACATAGGTGAGATTGGTGATTACTTTTTTTGCAGAAGATAATTTAATGATTATATGCATAGTTTAATAATTTTGTTTAATAAATGCAGGCATTGCTTATTAGACACACATTGGATGTGATGCATTGTAAAAAAAATTTATGTGAAAATATTATCAATATTCTTTGTGGAGTGACCAACTACCCACGTGCACGTCTAGACTTCATGGACATGATAATTTGGCTAGAGTGGTGGTTTCAATCAGATCCTCGTGATGCATCAAAGACAGTGATGCTTCTAGCAACCTACACGTTGTCTCCATAAGCAAGGAAAGACATGCTTCATATTATTAGCAACTTGAAAACTTCCATAGGATATGCAGGTCCTATTCAAAAGCGTGTTTCAGATGTAAGGCTGAGATTTCTGAAGTCTCACGACTACCATATATCTATGCAATAGGTTTTTTTGTTTATTGACTAATTTTGTAATTCTGTGACCTGGAACCTATTTTTTTTAGAAAATAATATCCAAGATATAAGAAATATTATCCATGAAGTGAGGAGTCAAGGACAATGAAGTAAGTATATAGAAAATATAAGTTTGTAATAAGTATGGTGAAATCAAAGATTAGTGGTGGTTTTATCAAAATTACATGATGAAACATAGATGTCTAGTGAACAAGGTGTAACACACATGTGCAGGTGCTTCTAGTTGCCATACGTAGACTAGACATGATGGAAAATGTGCAACAAGCTGTAATAAAAATAAGCCACCTATTCCAAAGGCTATGTAGGAAGAGTGTTTGTCTTTCACAAGAAGAGAGGATGCTAGAGGATGCAAGCACAACACTGTGCATATTGGAGAGACAGTTTCCATTAATTTTTTGCATGATCATGATCTATTTGTTACTCCACCTTGTTGAAGAGTTATTTCTTTGTAGCCCTATGCACTGTCATTGGATATACTCTATGGAGATGTACAAGAAGACGTTAAAAGACTACGTTAGGTCTAGTACAAGATTAGAAGGTTGTATTACGAAAGCATATAAAATGAGGAAACATTTGGTTTTTGCATTGAATATATGCATAGTTATAGAGGAATATTTAGAGAAGTATAGGATATATAAGAAGAACAATACATGTATGATGAAATGCTGGAGAGTAAAGGAGTTTGCAGGCCTTTAACAGATAGGCTACGGAAATGGCTCTACAATTTTGTAATCAACAATGTTGGAGATTTGGCTACTCTGAGGAGGTGAATAAATTGAGTTGCATTACCTATACAGAAGTTAGTCAACACCATGAAGGGCAATGGTTGTTACCTTATCAATTGTCCTGTTTGTTATTTCTTGATTTTGTGGCAAACTAACAAATTTTCTTTCTGCCAATAAATACTCCCAGATGGTGATGGAACATGTAAAGGACAAGAACTCAATGAAAACAAATAAATATATAAAACTTCTATTAAGAAGAATAATAAAATAGAAGTAAGAAAGTATGTATATTAAAAGAAATTAGAATGGCTATTGCCACAAGACAAGAAAACTATAGACTCTTGAAACTACATTAAGTTCAGGAAAGGAGTTGACAAGAGTGAAGAGGGCTTCATTCTTGCCTCTATAAATACTATCTAACTAAGAGCTACGTGGCGATATTCTATAGAACCTCCTATACGTGTTTAATTTGTAACACACGTGTGAAACTTATACAATAAATTTTCCACATGTGCGCCACGTACTTGACTTGTTCCGTAAGCTACCAACATGTGTGACACATGGCTAGCTTGTTCCATAAGCTACCAACATGTGTGCCATATGGCTAGCTTCTTGACCAAGTTTCTAACCAATCAATCACTTATAGACATATATAAAGGTGATTTCGCGTCTATGAAGCTTCTAGAAAGCTATCCTATCAGATATTATCAAATCAATTTATTTTACTTATTTTTATTGATTTATATTAATTAGATAATTATTAGAATAAATCTTATGTTCGTGACATTATCCTCCCTTCTAAGGACAAGTTCCACGAGGAGCAGTGATTATATGTTGAACAAGTCGAGGATATGTTGAATTGTGCTTGTCACATTCTTTGATCTTTGTTCCCTTCAAAGGTAGTTGATAGGTCCTTTCAGCTATCGATAATGTCCCATACCAAGGCAAGAAGACCACCCTATTATTTGATCATTGTTGAGGCCTTCATAACTTCCTTCAAAAAAAACATTAGAAATACCATCAGGAATAGTTCCTACCTCTAAAAGTATCACCAAACATCGGGAGTCTCTTCCAAGGTCGTGATATCAAACACATTGTATTTTACCATGAATCCAAAGAAAGACATGTCATTCTTAAAGGTCTTCATCTCTATTCTGTCGTCTTGAAGGTTGTGATAGTTATAATGTCTCATTCGATAAATCAACAAATAATGGCTCTTGAGCTGAATTTGTTAGTTGTTGATCTTCCATCTCTTTAGCATGAACAAATCCAAAGAAATAACAAATAATGATACAAAGTAGGGTGAAACCTATATAGAACCTGCTTTGCTTTATAACAAAGATTTTCTTGATTCTTTATCTTGGTTTTGACGGATGTCGTCGATAAAATGCATTGACTTTTATTGATGCATTTGCTAGATTCTTGGATGGCTCTCATGTATATTTGCTAATATTGTATCCGTGCTAATGTATAAGATATTCTAGTCAATTTCGATACCGCCTTGAATCTAAAATCTCTTCAATCTCAAATTCTTCATCATTGTCTACTTCTATAGGAGGCGGTGGCATTTGTCTTCTTCCTTATATATCCACTCTCTTGTATCGCTTGAGTAGTGACACATGGAATACAGGATGGATCTTCATGGACTCTGGTAGGTGTAATCTATATGCAACTAGATTGATTTGTTCAGAAATAAGAAAAGGTCCAAGCCTATGATAGTCCAACTTATCACAAAAATAAGTAGTCTTAATATTGTGACGAAGTAATCATACCTTGTCCCCCACTTTGAATTGTAGTTGTTCCTTGCGATACGCATCTGCATTTATTTTTTGTTGTCATGATGTAATGCAACTATTAGATAAAAGAGTGTGAAAATAGTATATTATAGAAGATCTTAGTTCAAAATCTTGTAGCAAATTATCTTAGAAAAATAGATAATAGTAAAAAGGGAGTAAAACTAATGAGTGTTAATATTATCTTTTTTATAAATGAGCTTCTATTTACTTTGTAGGGCCATAAGTAAGGCAAAACAAAGTAGATTGGGAAATAAAATGCTATAGGCATATATAAGAGGAAGTTAAGAATAGGTTTCAGAAAAACTTACTACAAAATTCTTGAAATAGATACCCGAAAAGGACCAGTTATGAGCCGGGGTCGAAATCAGATCCTAAGGCACAAACCCGCATGCCTAAGGCGGATCTCGAGGGCTTTTGCAAATCAGAGATTGGAATTAGAGAGTGGACTTGAAGGATTTTGTATTCAAATTGGTTGCAAGTGATTTGAATAAGAAATGACTTTGTAATAGCTTTGCAAAATTAGGGTTGTTTTTGGCAACTTGGGATTTTGTGAAATAAAATAGGATTGATGTTTTAAGCAATTTCAAAAGTTTTGTAGCAGATCCATGGCTGAAAATTTGTGGATTTTTGGGTATTATTGTTGTTAATGTGTGCTATGAATTTGAGCTAAATCTAATAGTTTAGTTATACGTAATTGAAGTTTAAGTGGGTCAAGGTCTTAGAAATTAAGTTTTGAAGGTTAGTTAGGATTTTTGAGATCTTGAGCAATTTGCTAGTTGGATTGGAGTAATTTTTATTTGTGTGGATAGTAGACTTATTTTTTTATACAAATGAGTGATTTGAGACTGATTGAATGGTGAAAAAGGGAGAAATCAACACTGGAAGATTAGCATCAAGGTTAGAGAAGGAGGCCGGCCAACTTTTGAGAAGTTTTTAGAATTTTTCTTCCATTTGATAACTTCGATTTCCTTCAAATTTGATATGCTTGTTTTTGTCTAAGGGGTTGAAAGGTGTACAAAGTTTTAAATAAGATCAACAGTGTAATCAATAAATATTAAGGTTTTAATTTTTCTTAGGGTTGATTTGAATTGGTTAGAATTTGATTTAAGATTTGGTTAGGGTTTGGTTTAGGATTTAGGATTTGGTTCAAGATTTAGGATTTGTTTAGGGTTTATTTTAGGATTAGGGTTTGATTTAGGATTTGATTTAAGATTTAGGATTTTATTAGGATTAGGATTTGACTTAGGATTTGACTTAGGTTTTTGACTAGGATTTGATTAGGGTTTGACTTAGGATTTGACTTAGGTTTTGACTAGGATTTGACTTAGGATTTGACTTAGGTTTTGATTAGGATTTGACTTAGGTTTTGACTAGGGTTTGACTTAGGGTTTGACTTAGGTTTTGACTAGGATTTGACTTAGGATTTGATTTAGGTCTTGACCACGGTTTGACTTAGGATTTGACTTAGGATTTGACTTATGATTTGACTTAGGTTTTGACTTAGGATTTAACCTATGGTTTGAATAGGGTTTGACTTAGGATTTGACTAGGATTTGACTAGAATTTGAATAAAATATGATTTAGGATTTTAAGATTTTTATTTTTAGTATTTTCTAAATTTAGTATTTTATATGTTAATTTTTTTATGATTAATGTATGATTCATTTACTCTTCTTTTATAATTTCTTTAAGATTAGATCAAAGTTTGATTAATATTGTTAAGATTTAATAGAAGTTGTTTAGGATTTTATTAGAGTTGTTAGGATCTTGTTGTTGTATATTTCCTTTTTATCTTCCATAGTCAGGTGCTTGGAGCATTCTCAAGCAAATTTGCACATATTACGACATTGTTCTTGAGCTTCTTTTAATTGCACCTTCATTATTGCATGTAGCTCTAACAAACAATTTGCCAAATCTTCTATTGCTGGATTATCAACTTTTGAAAAGTCAAAAGCATCAAGTCATGGGTGCTAACCATCATTGGCAAAGAAAGATGTTTGTTGTGTAAAACAATGTATCATATTATTATAAACAAATTCTGCCAATGGCAGAAGAGCTATCCAATCATCTTGTGTCACGGACACAAAATACAAACTAGAAATCTAAATAAGAAGTTCACGAAGAATTGGAAAGAACTAAATTAATGCAGATGAATACAAGGCCAACACCAGAGAAGTGAGCTAGAGCTCCAAGAGATGTGTTATCGAGATTGAAGAACCCTTCAGCCTCGACTCCTATATATACTACCAGATAGGAAACTTCTCGAGCTACTTCCGCTAAACTAGGAAGCTTCTCAAGCGACTTCCTAGAATCTAGTAGAATATTCTAGGAATATTCTAAGAATCTTCTAGAACCTTCTAAGAGAATATTTAGAGAATCTTCTAGGAATCTTTATAGAATATTCTAAGGAATCTTTTAGGAATATTCTAAAGGGTTCCATAGACTTGCTTTTAGAATGTTCTAGAAGCTTGTCTCTAGAAGGTTCTAAGGACTATGTCCCTAACATTACCCTCTCCTTTAGCTTCAAGGTCTCCGAGAAGTAATGTTGTTTGTCGGTTAGAACAATCGCAAGAAAATAAAGATCTGTCGCATAACGTCTGCAATGAACTCCAATTGTTGTTTGTAAAGCAAGTGGTTCAACGGCCCTTGAAGCCAACGATAGTGGCCCACGCCTTCCACTTCTGACCAAGCATGAACTTTCGTGTCCTCATTGTGAAATTGTCCTGCAAACACACCTTCTGGCTGACCATCGTAAGTAGGCTCGATCTCAAATACTATCACCAGCGATCGGTTATTCGATATCCTCCGTCGTTATCATGGTGCAGGCGGTTCTTCATCTCGAGGTCGCCTTCGTGAGCTAGTCGATTGAGATAACACGACTGGCATGCTATCCATGTCGAGAAATCAAACTCTGGCTACTAGAAAAAGTTCTCTATCTTGAAAAAAATAACTTATCAACTGTGAGTTTTAGTGGTGCTCTCCCCTCTTTTATGTTCTCGGATGAGTAAGCTTCAAGAAGAAGTTATCATTGAACTAGCTTAGGTTTATGAGGATATCGTCGATGAAACTCCTGTACCTTTTGTGGCTCATTGGCAAGATTTTCGGCTGGCTCCCACGTTCGTTCATTAATGTCGTAGCCGCACCAATGAACAAGATATTCCAACTTGCCCCACCTTTGCCGTGAATCCAGTACCTTTTCGACCTCGTATTCCTCGTGGTTCTCAATTTCAATGCTAAGTGGCGGATGTTATATTCTTCCAGGAAAGGATGACTCTCGATAAGATTCCAACAAAGAAAAATGAAAGACAGGGTGTACCTTCATAGCAGCTGGTAGCTCTAGACGATATGCCATTGGATTGATTTGCCTCTGGATGACAAATGGTCCCAATCTTCGGTAGTCCAACTTATCACAAGGCCTTGTCATCTTAATATTTCGTCAAAGTAACCATACTTTATCTCCAACCTTAAAAGCAGGTGCCTCATTCCGAGATCTATCTGCGATCGCCTTGTAGGACTCTTGTGCAGCTTGCAATTGAAGTTTCAACGTGGCTTGAAGTTCCGATAACCGCTTTGCAATTCTTTCAGCTGCCGGATTGATATTTGTTGATGGACTCAATAAGTCAAGTTTCGGATGGTATCCATAGTTAGAAAAGAATGGTGTTTGTTGAGTCGACGCATGAAGTGTGTTGTTGTAAGCAAACTCGGCAAGCGATAGATATGCGGTCCAATCGTCCTGCTGATAGTTGATGCTGCACCGTAGATACTGCTCCAAGACTTGATTGACCCGTTCTGTTTGGCCGTCAGTTTGGGGATGGAAAGCCGAAGAAAGTTTGATATCCACTTTCAATGCCTCAAAGAGAGATCTCCAGAACTTGGATACGAACTGAGTCCCTCGATCCGACACGATATCATCTGGTAGGCCATGATAACGATATACGTTATCGAGGAAGAGCCTTGCAGTGTCTTCGCTTGAAGATGTCTTCTTGCAAGGGACAAAATGTGCCATCTTTGTAAGCCGATCCACCACAACAAAGATGCTATCGAATGAATTTGATGACGGCAAGTCTGTGATGAAGTCCATAGAAATTGAAGACCATGGTCGACGCGGAATAGGCAGTGGCTGTAGAAGACCATAAGGGCGATGTCGAGGGCTCTTGGATCTTGAACAAATGTCACAAGAGATGACAAACTCTTTCACATCCTTCCACATTTGGGGCCACCAAAAATCTCGGGAGATAAGCTCCAAAGTCTTGTTGAACCCGAAATGTCCCGCAGTTGGAAAGTCGTGACGAGATTGAAGAACTTGGAGTCGTGTTGGTTCTTTTGGAATATACAATCGCTCTTCAAAGTATAAAAGATCTTCTTCAATCTTGAACTTGTCATTATCAATGCGCTGCTTGATATCCACGGCTATAGAATCTTCAAGAGTCGCGGCGCGTACCTGGTTGAGAAAATCGGTATCAATTGGCATGGAAGCGGTGCAAATCCTAAAATGCTCTGGCTTCAATAATGTTGCACACTGTTGATCGAACGCTGTTTTCCAACCTTCGGCGCAAGATACGATCTCCTTGATAATGCATCGGAGAGTCCTTGTTGCTTCTCAGGCCGATAAGTAATAACAAAGTCAAATCTGGAAAGCGACATATTCCATCGAGCCTGACGACGATTCAGAACTTGAGATGTCATGAAATATTCCAAATTCTTGTGATCCGTGTATACGGTCACTGAATATGCAGCTCCTTCAAGGAAGTGTCGCCACTCTTGAAAGGAATCCACTATTGCAAGGAGTTCCTTATCGTGGATCTCATAGTTGATCTCGGCAGCAGAAAACTTCCGCGAATAGAATGCAACTGGATGGAGCTTCTTGTCTACGTCCATCTGTGAAAGCACCGCTCCCAAAGCAAAATCTCAAGCATCGATCTCTAAGTAGAAGGCCTTTGCAAAGTCAGGGTGTACCAAGATTGGAGCTGTAGTAAATGTCGACTTAAGATCTTGGAATGCTTTCTCCACTTGAGGTCCCCATTCGAGCTTGTCCTTGCATATCAATCGAGTGAGCGGGGCAGCGACTTGGGAATAATTCTTGATGAAGATCCGATAGAAGTTAACAAAACCAAGAAAGCATTGCACATCTCGAATTGTCTTCGGAACTTCCCAAGATACGATTGCCTCTATCTTTTTGGAATCCATCTTCAAACCTTCTGTAGTCGCGATAAATCCTAAAAACTCCATCTCAGTCTGATGAAATAAGCATTTCTCTAGTTTGGCGTAGAGTCCTCGCTGGCGTAGCTTTTCAAGGACCAGACGAACATGTTTCTCATGCTCTTCCTTGTTCTTGGAAAATATCAGAATGTCATCTAAGTAGATGACAACGAAGTCGTCAAGGTGCTCTCGAAAAATATCATTCATCATGTGTTGAAAAATGGCCGGAGCATTGGTGAGGCCAAAAGACATGACATTATACTCAAAGTGGCCATACCTTGTACGGAAAGCTGTCTTCCATTCGTCTCCCTCCTTGATACGCACAAGATTGTAAGCTCCCCTTAGATCAATCTTTGTGAAGATCTTTGCACGTCCAAGTTGTTCCAAAAGACCGGAGATCAAGGGTAACGGATAACGATTCTTCTTCGTCACCTTGTTGAGGCCTCGATAATCTACGCACATCCGCAACGAGCCGTCCTTCTTTTTCACAAATAAGATCGGTGCCCCGGCTGGCGACTTTGAATGGCGAATGAAATTCTTGGCTAGATTCTCGTCGATGTACTTCCGTAGCTCTGCCAACTCCGTCTGCGATAGGTTGTAGATTGGGCCAAAAGGTGGTTGTGTTCCTTCTTGTAAGTCTATGGCACAATCGTATGGTCGATGCTCCGGTAGCATTTCAGCATTCTTCTTTTGAAATACGTCCTCAAAGTCCTTATACTGCTCCGGTATACTTGTTGTCGAAGTCTTCTCGTCGCTAATCGGTGTTGCATAAATGACAAATGGTGTACCTTCCTTGGACGACCTTACAAACGCTCTTGCTCCAAGGAATAATGGTTTTTTTGTTCTAGACCTTTTAATAGGCTTACTTTTAGAATAATCTATGGGAAACGTCATTCTTCGCAACCTCCAATCGATAGATGGATTATGCTTCTCTAACTAGGAAAGACCAAGAATGACAGGGTTTGACGGGGTTCTAATAATATTAAAAATAACAAAACTACTATGGTTTTCAAATGCAACTTCTATAGGTTCTGATTCATGGGTGACACTACCGGACAATAAGGGTCTTCCATCTATTACTTCTACGTGTACGGGTTTGGATTTCAATACTAGAGGGATCTTATGGCGCTTAGCAAATTCTTCGTCTAAGAAACAAGCAGATGCTCCTGAATCTAATAACGCTAGGGTTTTGATTTTCTGAGGACCAAAAGACAAAGGGATTGTAAAACAACTAGCAGGCTGGAAAGAAAGAGTGGAACCTGATTTTTGTTGTGGTATTAAATTGTCCAGCCGCACGGTTCCTGTTGTGGCTGGGCATCTTCGTTTTCCTGTATAATCGCACCTCTGGTCTTCACAATGCGTCGATTCTGCTTCTTGGGGCAGCTTCTAACTGTGTGGCCTTGTTCTCCGCAATACAAGCATAGTCCTTCCTCCATACGTCGCTTTCTTTCTTCTGGAGTAAGGGGCTTTATACGTATTGCGTCAATTTGCATGTCTTCTGCTTCCGAGTGTGAGTTGAGGCTACTTGCTGACATACTAGGGCCATGGCGAGTCGTATATTGTCTTGCACGTTGGTCTTGGCGACGTTGAAATAGGCGGTTATCGCACTTCACCGCTTGGCTGATGGCTTCGTTGAGCGTTCGTGGATCTGGAAGCGATAATAGCAAATCCTTCATGTCGTCTCTTAGATCCCAATAAAACTCACTCATCAACGCTTCTTCGTCCCAGTTGATGTCGCACGCTAATTGCCTGAAATCTGATGCACAAATTGATACTGAGCGCATCCCTTGTCGTAGCGACCAAATCTTCGTTGTAGTCCATCGAGCCTTATCATGTTCGCCAAATTCCTCGATAAATGCCTCCAAGAAAGTTTCAAAGTTGCTCAAAATTGGTGATCGTTTCTCGAATAAAGGAGCGAACCACAATAACGCTTGTCCTGTGAGCAGAGTTCCGACTAATCAAACACGCTATCGTACTGTAATTGCTTACAGTATGTAAAATCCACTCAAAATGCCTAATATGTTTATAGATTTAGATATGTGTTAGAATGGTTAGTAAGTTAAATTAAAAATGGTTGATAGAAGAAACTTTATTTTATTTTATTTTACCTATTTAGTTATGGTATTTAAAAATTATAAGATCTAAATGTTTAGTATGAAGCCTTGAGAGAAGGTTGGGACTTAAGGATGAAAATTCAAGCTAGTAAGAGGCTAATTGGGAGGGATGAAATCAAGCCATGGTCGGATGAAGGCAAGGAATAGGGAACTTCATCCCTATTGGTCGAATACCATGCCCAATGGGCTTTGAGGAGGCTGCCTGCGACCTTAACAAGGGTTTTCGGCGACTTCAAAAGAGGATTTGCAATTTCAGAGGTAGGGTTGTAAAGTTTAGGGTTTTGGGTATAGTTTGAGAGGAAATTTTAGGCGATTTGGAGTTAGGGTGAAGAAGTTATACTTGTTCAAAGTTAAAGAGTGGATTTCATACATACTGTCACTCTTTTGGGATTTCGCGGAGTTTTACGGAGGCTTTTGGAGATCGGATGGTGCGGTTGGAAAGGTGATTTCAAGATCTACGTTTGTTACGAAGGAATTCTTAAGTTTTGAGTTTAGAAGAAGGAGATATGAAGAGTTGAAGACAGCGCATCCAATTCCAAGGCAGTAAGTAGACCGTTTTGTTGATGGTGATGGGGTTTGCCATATCTTAAGTTTTTGGACGAATTTTTGTCTAAAAATTTCCAAGAAGGTGTATTATTGTGCTAAGAAGCTATACATCAAAGTTTCATAGCATTTGGACTTTTAGATTGTGAGATATGAAGAATTTAGTATACGGGTGTTTGTAAACAAGGGTTTAAAGCTACTGCTAGGGTTTTGGCGATATCTAAAGATCGATAATGAATCGACGGTTGAAATTTGTGGTGGTAGTTGTGAAGAATATATCAGTACTTCATGTAAATTTGGAGTAATTTTGGACGGTTGGATTAAAAGTTATGGGTTATTGAAGTTCGGAAAAAAATCCCTTCCTACGGAAGAATGAGGGTTTAGAGTATTTTGTTATGTTTTGAGTGGTTTGAGGAAATTAGGCTTGTGTATTGGGTGTAATAGCCCTATGGAGATCTCTCTTATATAAAATTGGGGGTTTTTATTATACTTGAATCTTTCTTGAGTAATTAGTGGCAGCCAGAAGCCCAGCGCTTTCTTGAGGCAGATTCTCTCTATCCCGACAATGCGACTCCTCCGTCGGAGAGCGTTCAGGTTGCAAAACCGTCATCAACCTGATTTGGTTGACAAAACCTTGAAACTTGGAACGCGTACCATCAAATTTGTCTGGAAGGCTGACTCGGGGTTCCTTTCGCAGTTGAACCAACGGTTCTTGCCAAACTAACGACATGGTTGCTTCATTAGATGCCGAAGCTTGAGATTGATGAACCTTAGATTGTGCTGCCTCGGGCGTTCCAACGTTGTGAAGCCTTGCCACAACTCCTTCTATCTCTGCAGTTCTCTGAGACAACGTAGCAAGAGCATTCATGATGGCGTCCAATTTGGACTCCGAACTTTCAGCCATAGTGATGTCTTGACCTCCGACCATTCTAAGAGAAGGAAAAGATGAATCTACAGAAGATAATATTGGTTTAGAGGAGGGTACTCCGCAACCTCTAAAACGCCTTAAGTTCTTCAAGAAGAGGGGTAATCCACGCTTTTCAAGAAGAACAAGACTCCAATATTGAATACAATGAATATCAGTTTAGAGGAGGGTAATCCGCAACCTCTAAAACGCCAGTAGACCTTCAAGAAGAGGGGTAATCCACACTCTCACAAGAAGGAACTAGCTCTGATATCAAAGATGTGTGTAGTCTCGACAAACTGTCACGGACACAAAATACAAACTAGAAATCTAAATAAGAAGTTCACGAAGAACTGGAAAGAACTAAATTAATGCAGATGAGTACAAGGCCAACACCAGAGAAGTGAGCTAGAGCTCCAAGAGATGTGTTGTCGAGACTGAAGAACCCTTCAGCCTCGACTCCTATATATACTACCAGATAGGAAACTTCTCGAGCTACTTCCGCTAAACTAGGAAGCTTTTCAAGTGACTTCCTAGAATCTAGTAGAATATTCTAGGAATATTCTAAGAGAATCTTTAGAGAATCTTCTAGGAATCTTTATAGAATATTCTAAAGAATCTTTAGAGAATATTCTAAAAGATTCCAAAGACTTGCTTCTAGAATGTTCAAGAAGCTTGTCTCTAGAAGGTTCTAAGGACTATGTCCCTAACATCTTGTTCGTAGTTGATGGTACACCTTAAATATTGCTCCAAGACTTGGTTTACACGCTCTGTTTGTCCGTCAATTTGAGGATGAAAAGCTAAAAATAATTTTATATCCACTTTTAAGATCTTAAAAAGGATTCTCCAAAATCTTGATATAAATTGAGTTCCTCTATCTGATATAATATCTTTAGATAATCCATGATAGCGGTAGATATTTTCAATGAAAAACTTAGTTGTTTTTGTACCTATGATAGATTTTGTACATGGCACAAAATGTACCATCTTGGTGAATTGATCTACTATCACAAATATAGAGTCATAAGATCTTGAGCTTGGAAGATCTATGATGAAATCCATAGAAATAGAAGATCATGATTGTTCTGGAATAGGTAATGGCTGAAGAAGTCCAAAAGGTCGATGACAAGGAGTCTTTGATCTTAAGCTGATATCACATGATTGTACAAAGTCTTTGACTACCTTCCACATTTGAAGCCACCAAAAATCTCTTGATATAAGTTCCAAAATCTTGTCGTATTCAAAATGTCCTGCAGTTGGAAAATCATGACGTGCTTGAAGAACTCGTAAACGTACTTTTCCTTTTGGAATATATAGGTATCTTTTAAAATATAGTAGGTTATTGTTGAATTCAAATTTAGAAGAATCATAAGACTTAGAAGAATTATTTTTAATATCATGAATAAGAGGGTCTGAGGACATACTTGATTGAATTTGCTTGAAAAAAGTTGAATCAATAGTCAATGTTGATTTCATTGCTCAAAGATGAAATTCCTTCGGTTTCAAGAAGGCCATTTTTTGTTACTCAAAAGCGGCATCTCCTTCTTTTGGTGCAAAATAAGAACGTCTACAAAGGGCATCGGACAAACCTTGTTATTTTTCTAACCGATAAGTGATAATGAATTCAAATCTTAACAAAGACATATTCCAACGAGCTTGACGACGATTCAACAAGTATGCCAATATGAAATACTCGAGGTTCTTGTGATCCATATACATGGTGATTGGACTGGAAGCACCTTCTAGATAATAATGCCATTCTTGAAAGGAATCCACAATTATAAGAAGTTCTTTGTTGTGGATCTCATAATTGATCTCGATTATTGAGAATTTTTTAGAATAAAAAGCTACTAGATGAAGTTTGTCATCTGTTCCTATTTGTGATAAAATTGCATCCAAGGCAAAATCTCATGCATTTGTTTCTATAAAAAATACCTTTGAAAAGTCAATATGATGCAAGATTGGTGCAGAAACAAACGATGTCTTCAGAGTTTCAAATGCTACTTCCGCTTCTTGATTCCATTGGAGTTTGTCTTTACAGATCAAACGTGTAAGTAGAGCTGTAATTTGAGAGAAGTCTTAGATAAAGATCCGATAATAATTGGTAAATCCCAAAAAGCATTGGACATCTCTTACCATCTTTGAAATCTTTCAATTCATGATTGTTTGGACTTTCTTAGGATCCATCATGAGACCATCATTTGAAATGATGAATCCTAAGAATCAACTTGAGTAGAATGAAATACATACTTTTCCATCTTGGCGTACAATCTCGCATCTTTAAGTTTTTGTAATACTTGACAAATACATGTACTTCATGTTTTTATACATTTTTAGAATAGATCAAAATATTATTTAGGTAGTAGAAGAAACAATTGTCTATCAAGGAACTCACAAAAAACAACATTCATGAGATGTTGAAAAGCAATTGGTGCATTTGTAAGTCCAAAAAGCATGACATTATATTCAAAATATCCGTACCTAGTTTGAAACGTAATTTTTCAATCATCTCCTTCATTGATGCGTACTAAATTGTATGCTTCTCTTAGATCTATTTTTGTATAGATCTTAATTTGATTTAATTAGTCAAGGAGTTTTGATAATAAGTATAATAGATATCTATTTTTTATTGTAATCTTATTGAGTCCTCAAAAGTCAACACACATTTGCAATGATCCATCATTTTTCTTCACAAATAGAATTAGAGCTCTTACTAGAGAATTAGAATAGCGTATGAAATTTGCTCTGTAGTGGCATCCTTCAATTTCTAGTGAAGGTCCTATTCTCTCCTTGAAACCCTCTCCTTATTTTATAATAGATGTATATTTAGGACCAAAAAATTATAGAGCCTCTACCTTATTAGATTCAGAAGCCTCAGCATGCTTTTTAGATGAATAATTTATTAAGAATTATAAAATATTTTTAGTACAGAAAACTAAATCTGTATATGTAGAAGTCATAGATGGTCGTCTATTATCTTCTAGAGATGCCACTCATGAAACCCGTCCTATAAAAATAACAATAGATAGTCATAATAGCTATGTAACCTTTAATATAATTAAATCTCCATCTAATCCAGTTATTTTAGGTTTATCATTTAGTTATTTTTGAAGGATGCTACTATAGAGCAAGGATGTAGTGGTACATCAAAGAAAGTATTCTCGCAAGAGAAAGAATGTATATTTATATTTGAGATGTAAAACTTTTCAAGAGTAGATTTGATATATATACATGATTTATTAACTTATACAAATGAGAGAAGGAGGTTGGATAATATTGCAAGAGCAATAATGTGATGTCGATCACAACTTTGGTTCTTCTTGGTGCATATCGAAGGATGTACAGGTTTAGAGGGGGCGGATGTCGTGTTGTGGTTTGGCTATTATGTGAAAAAATTATACATGTATATGTAATATATAATTTACTACATAATTAAATGAGAGTCATATCAGTGGACTTTTATTGGTTATAGGATGTACTTAGGTTGTTAGTTTAAAAAGAATCTATTAAAAGGATTATTATTAAGATTTATACAACCTTATATTCTTTTTAGTAGTGATTTTGAAGTTGATTTTATATTGATAGTAACTTATATATATATATATATATATATATATATATATATATGTATCTTAAGTCACCTTGTTAGACATTGATGACCCTTAAAATCTTAGTTTATTTCATTTATTTGATGCTTAAAGCACAAAGTATATAAATCTTATAAGAAGAAGGATAAGAAAAGGGTTTTTAGTATAAAAAGGGTAGTTTGGCCATCTATGTGGATGAATAGAGGTGGATGATAGAAATCTCTATTCTAATTGACCAAAAATCATGCCCAATGCGCTTCAAGGAGGCTGCCCAAGGATTTATTAGAGATTAGGGTTTGTTTTTTGAGAAGAGTTGAACATCAAAGGCTAGGATCATAAGGTTTAGGTTTTTGGATCTGATTTAGGTGTAAATTTTGTATGATTTTCACTTTTTATGAAGAAGTTATAGGCACTCAAAGTTAAGGTGTTGATTTTGAACCTATTATCACTCTTTTGGATATAACTTGGGCATACAGGAAGCAATCAAGGATCGGCAATTAGGGTTGGAAAAAGCACTTTTACAACTACACTTTTTATATACAACTCAATAAAATCCAAGCTAAGGTAAAAGAGATATTGGGAGTTGAAATTAGTGCTTACAAACTTAAAGGTAGTAAGTGACCTGCTTATATAGTGGTTATATTTTGAGCTATATTTTAGGCAATTTAAAATATTTTTGGCTCAAAATTTTTAAGAGTGTATATGTTTATATTACAAGACTATGTACAAAAATTTTGTGGCATTAGGGTTTTGAATTTGTGATATATAAGGAAAATAGTGCTGAGGTGACTCTAAGCTGGGATTTTAAGCACCTCCTAGGAGTTTTGAGATATCGGACGATTGGAAATGAATTTATGATTGATTCTTTTTTGTAGTGAAATTAAAGAAAATTATCTACACTTTGAATTAAATTTCATAGAAATTGAATGGTTGAATCAAGAATTATTGAACTCTAAAGTTTAGTAAGAAATAAGTCCTTACGGGTGAACAAAATTTTGAAGGATTTTTGTGGAAATTTGAACCTTTTTTGTACAAACCTACTTGAATAAAAGAGGATTAATATACATAACTTTTCTTTTGTGAGATTGTTGTATTATTTGTCTTTTTTATTGAAGACAAATCACTTGCTGAAATTTTGCCATCAAATTTCAAATAATCTCTCCAAAGCCACGTACCTAGTGTATTTCCAGATAGAAGACCACGTCATGCAAGAACAATCCGTATTGTAGCTGGACAATTTCATTTTCTAACATGTTGTCTTCTTTGACAACTGTACTCTTCATTTTGTAGTTTTGTCATTTCTTCGGACAATATTGAGCACTGTGCTTAGGTTTCTCACAATATAAACATAATCCTCTTTGACGACGTCAAATCTTTTCTTATTCAATAAGAAGTTTAAAATATATTGCATCAATTTGCATGTCTTCTACTTTTGAATTTACATTTTGTGAGGATGTTGCCATTAAATAATAATGTTTAGACTCTCTTGTATGACTCCCGGATCAAAACTTAAAAAATTGATTGTTATACTTTACAACAAAATCAATTGCTTGATTCAATGTTTGAGGATCAGATAAATTGAGCATTAATTTTTTTACCTCATATTGTAATCTGTAGAGAATTTGGCTAATTAATGCAACATCATCCCACTTAATATCAGTCACTAGTTGTCAAAATTATGAAGCGCATAATGACACTCATCAATTGCCTTGTTATAGGATACAAATCTTGTTGGTTGCAACACAGATTGCATCATGTTCTCCATATATAGATCAAAATTCCACTAAAAATACCTCCAAATTATCCAATATTGGATCACATCGTTCAAAAAAAGATAAAAATTATAATAAAATAGATCCCAAAAATAACGTTCTAATAAACCTAACTTGAGATCCTTGAGTAAGATAACTCTGAGGTTGAAGTTTAATTACAAATTGTACCTCATTGACAAATCTTTAAAACTTAGATCTTATGCCATTAATCTTCTCAAATAAACTAATTTTTGGTTCTCTAATGTTTGAATGGTGCTCCATCATAGGTGAGGCAATTTGGTTTGGTATAGATATTGACGTAGTTCCAACCATCTCTATATCTTCACTTCTTGCTAATCTTGTTGCTTCTTGTGGTGGTAAACTGAGTTGATGCATTGCAAGCATTAGCTCTCTCATTTGTTCTTACATTTGTGCCATTGCACTCATCATTTTTGCAAGCTCTGCCATGATAATATAATAGGAAGGAAGGTATCCAGTCTCACTTCAAGAAATACAGAATAACACATTCAAAAGAAAAATTTCTAGAAACAATATCAGTTTAGAAGTGGATACTATAGAACTTCTAATATGCTTATATCTTATCAAGAAAAAGGGGTGATCCACTTTTAATTAAAAAAAGACAAAGCTCTGATACTATATGTATACTCTTGTCAATCTATTAAGGACAAGAACTCGATGAAATCAAATAAACATATGAAATTTCTATTAAGAAGAATAATAAAATTGAAGTAAGAAAGTATGTATATTAAAAGAAATTAGAATGGCTATTGCCACAAGACAAGAAAACTATAGACTCTTGAATCTGGACTAAAAGCAAGAAAAGAGTTGACAAGAGTGAAGAAGGCTTCACTATTGCCTCTATAAAAACTATCTAATTAAGAGCTACTTGGTGATATTCATAAGACCTCCTACACATGTCTAATTTGCAAGACACATTGTTGTGGTAGAGAGAATTTGCCTCAAGAAAGCGTTGGGCTTCTGGTTGCCACTAATTATTCAATCAAAATTCAAGTATAACAAAACCCCCAAATTTATATAAAACATTTTTTCATAGGACTATTACATCCAATACATAAGCCTTATTTCCTCAAACATCTCAAAACATAACAAATGCTCTAAAACCCTCATTCCCCCTTTAGGAAGGGAATTTTTGCCAAACTTCAATAACTCATAAATTTTAATCCAACTGTCTAAATCCATTCTAAATTTATATGAAGTATTGATGTATTCTTTACAACTATCAATACAAATTTCAACCATTGATTCATTACCGATCTTTAGATATTGCCAGAACCCTAGCAGTAGCTTCAAATCCTTGTTTACAAATACTTGTGTACTAAATTCTTCATATCTCACAATCAAAAAGTCCAAATGCTATGAAACTTTAATGTATAGCTTCTTAGCATAATAATACACCTTCTTAGAATGTTTGAGACAAAAATTCGTCTAGAAACTTAAAATATGGCAAATCCCTTCACTATCAATAAAACAGTCTATTTATTGCCTTGGAATTCGATCTATTGTCTTTGACTCCCAATATCTCCTTCTTCAGAATTCCAATTGTAATATTTCTTCTATATTAAATATATAGAACTTAAAATCACCTCTCTAGTTGCATCTTCCAATCTCCAAAAGCTTTCATACAACTCCTTCAATCTTCAAAAGAGTGACAATAAGTACAATTTGTACACCTTAACTTCAAGTGCCTACTTCTCCCTCAATAAAATTCCAAATCCCTTAATTTTTATACCAAAATTGTAGCCCAAAAAATAAGCTCTCTAATTCTAGTCTCTAATTTTTAAATGGCCTCTTTGAAGTTGTCAAAATCCTTATTAAGGTTGTAGGCAACCTCCTCAAAGTCCATTGGGCATGGTATTCGACCAATAGAGATGAAGTTTCCCATTCCTTGCCTTCATCCAACCATGCCTTGATTTCATCCTTCCAATTAGCCTCCTATTAGCTTAAATTTTCATCCTTAGGCTCCCACCTTCTCTCAAGATTTCATACTAAACATTTAGGTTCTATATAATTTAAACCCCATAACCAAACTAAGTAAAAATCTAAAATAAAGTTTTTATACTAACTCCTTTTAATTTATTATTAATCATTCTAACACATATCTAAATCTATAAAAAATATTATAAATTTGGAGTGGATTTTACATATTATAAACAATTATAGTACGACAATGTGTCAAACTTGCACGACAAGTTTTCCACATGTGTGCCATGTACTTGATTTGTTCCGCAAGCTACCAACATGTGTGACACATGGCTACCTTGTTCCACAAGCTATCAACATGTGCGCCATGTGGCTAACTTGTTGACCAAGTTTCTAACCTACCAATCACCTATAGACATGTATAAAGGTGATTCTGCGTCTATGAAGCTTCTAGAAAGCTTCTCTATCAAATATTATCAAATCAAATTATTTTACTTACTTCTTTTGGTTTATATTAATTAGATAATTACTGAAGTAAAACTTATGTCTGTGATAGAATGTGATAAAGCCAAGCATTTATGTAGAGTCTCAAGGAAGAACTGTAGACTGCGCGGATTAATTTATTTTTCACTTGAGCTGCAGGAGCTTCCACACTTTAGCACATGATTGCGATGTCGTGTTGTGACACGATTATATGGTGAAACTATGACTAAAAGTGAATTTTCAATTAATACTCTATTATCTTAGTTCAACAAGAATTCAACATATTTTAACAAGATTTTTATGAAAGCTTCTTAGTTTATTTTCTTCACTTAATAGCTAGTAGATAAGAATTAGTTAGTGATTTTACCTTCTAGGCTGTAGTAATTTTTTTATTGCCTTAGAAAGGCCATAAAATGGTAAGGATATAATAAAAAGGATAAATTACTAGCATGGTTAATACTAGGATTAAGTTGAGGATAGGATTGGATTTTAAAATCCCTAGGATAGGTTAGATTGATACTTTGAGATTGGCCGTTTGTGGAATAGGGTCGAAATCAAACCTCTAGCCACAAAAACAATGACCTAGGACAAAATACAAGGGATTTTATAAATTAACGACTAGGATTAGAGAGCTAGTGAGAAGCTTGTTTCAAAGACATTAAGCTTGTTGCCATAGGATTTTAGATGACTTTGTAATTGTTTTTCAAAATTAGTGTTTATATTGGTATTTGGAATTTTATGTAAGACAATGACAGCTTGCATTCTTGACTGATTTATACAATTTGTGTAGTATCTATAATTCAAACTTTTATTATTATCTAGATTTTTGGATGTATTAAATATGTACAAAAGTTTGTAATAATCTAATGATACAGTCAGGAGATATTTGGGCATTGATACAAAAGATTGTTGGAAGTTGGAAGTTTAAGATTGGGTTGGGTTTCTATGATAACTAAAGATCTACAAATTGAATCAACATATATTTTGGCATAGTGAAAGAAGACTTAGAGATCAAGCTACAAACTAAGTTTGGACTAAAGCTAATAGTTGAAGAAGAAGAAATCACCACTAGAATTTTTGCATTAATTTTCAAGTTGGTGGCTGAATGTCATCAATGCGATTTTTGGGCATTTTCTCGCAATCTGTAAATTAGGTTGGACTAAATTTTTTTAAGCATATAGAAGGCTTATATTGACATTTGTATGCAAAATTTCACATTAAGTGGACAGTTGGATTAAAAGTTATAGCTTGTCAAAGCTCACTAATTAGGATTAGAGCTTGGAAAGAAAAATAAAAATTGCTTAATTAGAGTATATGTATTATTGATGTTACTAAAACGAGTATTTTTAAACACTTTTGAATTGAAATTTAAATTATGTTCTTCATATATGGATGAAATCTATTAGGATTTCTTGATTATTTACAAATATAATTTTATCTTCTACAACCACGTGTCCAGTGCATTCCCGAACAAGACAACACGTAATACGACAACAAAACAGAGTTGTTGAACTTAAAGAAAACAAGCCTAGGAATATTTCTAGTACAGTAGTGGATTTGTTTAGGCTTCCTGCAATCAACGCCATTAACTATCGCTCTATAAAGGCATATGGTATGCACCTTCAATGCCCCACAATGGAGCGCAGCAACACTACAGCAGACTCTGGCGTTGTCGTATTACATGTTGTCTTGTTTGGGAATGCATCGGGCACCTGGCTGTAGAAGATAAAATAATGTTTGCAAATAATCAAGAAATCCTAATAAGTTTCACCTATGTATGAGAAATATAATTTGAACTTCAATTCAAAAGTATTTAAAAATACTCCTCTTAGTAACATCAATCATATATATACCCCAATAGCCTCGTTTCTTTTATAATTAAGGAATTTTTATTTTTATTTGTAAGCCCTAATCCTAATCAATGAGCTTTGACAAGCTATAATTTTTAATCTAACCGACCATTTAGTGTAAAATTTTTCACACAAATTTTGATATAAGCCTTTTACATGCACAAAAAAATTTAGCTCAATCCAACTTACAGATTGCAAGAAAATGCCCAAAAAGCGCACTAATGACACTCGGCCGCCAACTTGAAGATTGATGCTGAAACTCCAGTGGTGATTTCTCCTTCTTTCACCGTTAACTTCAGCTCAAACTTGGTGTGTAGCTCAAACTATAAGTCTTCTATCAGCATACCAAAATTTACATTGATCCAATTGGTGGATCTTTAGTTATCATAGAAATCCTATCTAACCCTAAACTGCCAACTTCCGACAACCTTTTGTATCAAAACTCAAATATCTCCTGATTGTATTACTAGATTATCACAAATTTTTGTATACACTTAGCACACCCAACAATCTAGAAAATACCAAATTTTGAATTGTAGATGCTACACAAATTGTACAAATCACTCAACAATGCAAGCCATCATTGTCTTATATATAACCCAAAATACTAATACAAACCCTGACTTTGAATAGCAATTGCTAAGTCCTTCAAAATCCTATGGTTACAAGCTAATCGTCTTTGAAACCTCCCTCAAGCTAACTATCCAACCGTAATTGCCGATCTTTGAATGCTCTCCTCTCTTGCCTTTGGTGGTCCTTTTTGTCCCTAGAGATCTGATTTCGACTCTATCTCATACCCAATCTTTTCCCAGGTATCAATTCAACTAATTCTAAGGATTTTTAAGTTAAATCCTATCCTCAATTTAATCTTAGTATCAACCATAATAACTATTTTTCTTTTCTATCCTATTTTAATTAACTTATGGCTTTTCAAAATCAGTAATAGAGTTTGTATAGCCTAGAAGAAAACTTTAACAACTAACTTTTATCTGTTAGCTATTAAAACAAGAAAATAATCTAAGAGGCTTCCATAATCCTTTTCTTAAGTATCCTAAGTTCCTATTGAACTAAGATAATCAAGTATTAAATATAAATACTCTTATCTATACCTTTCACTATATAAACGTACTGCAGCATGACAGCGTTGCAGTATCTTTTCAAAGCGATGAAGACCAAAGCAAAGATAAGTACATTGGATGCATTGAGGAGATAGTAGAGTTGGAATACATGAGGACATGTATAGTAATATTAATGTGTTCACGGATGAAGATGAGATAGAGAGGCCTACATCCGACAATAAAGCACGACCACTATGGATTCACGCTTGTAAATTTGTCTTCATGTTCTATGATGCCTCTAGGGCCAATTTCATTTACTTTTCCTATACATATGCAACAAATATTTTTTTCTAAAGATGAAGGGGATTAGAATGTTGTAAACAAAATGGACATTAGAGGGAGACGAGGGGAGAGGGTGTATGCATTAGGGGAGGGAGGAGGTGCACTTTCAATGGGCCGTGATGAAGACTATGAAGGATTTGGATTAAACTCAGAGACACTAATGCTGCGTGTTCAAGAGAATCATGAGGTCAATATCTCAGAATTTCAAGATAATCTAGTGGAGATTGGAGACGATGATGATTGTAACAATACTTAATTAAGACAGTCTTCAGAAGTAGAGCAATGATGAAGGTAAGTGTCATTGGCATTGATTGCATTTCTACAGAAGGCATTGTGTGTTTGACAGTAGTCGCATTGTGCACATGCTGCTGCGGCAAGTTCTGTGGAGGTAGTGGATTAATTTTTTTTATTTGCACATTCATCTTTCTATTTTATGTCTTAGACAGCTTCATACTTGTGCACGTGATCTTGTTGCTGCAAGTTTAGAAGAGGACATGGCTTGATTGGTTGTTTTTATTATTTTGTTCTTATTTTTTGTAATTGACACTTACATCGTTATGTATAAGTTATTGCTGCAGTTTAGATGGGATGAAAGGTTGGCTTTGGTGTTATAGATTTGTTGTGTTTTTTCTTTTCAATAATAGAATTATTGTGCACAGGTTCTTGCTACAAGATTAGAGGACAAGAAGGGCTGGCATTCGCTTTTTTTTTTTTTTTTTTTTTTTTTTTTTTGTCTTCAATTTTAGTGGTTGACACTTGCATGGCTATACACTTGTTATTATTGTAAGGTTCCAAGAGACAAGAGGCTGGCTATGATGTTCAAAATTTTTAATTGTCAATTTTTAATTTTCAGATATATTGAGAAGTAGATGGCTATTATATATAACAACTATGTTATTGTCATTGTATACGTTATTTTCAATTTAATGAAAGCAATGGACTGTAATTTATTCACATTTGCAATGGAATAGGATGATGTGGATTTAACTTTAATTTTTGAGGAATATGTGAGCTGAGGTGGAAATACCACATCAAAATTTAATAAAAGCAGTGACCTGCAATTTGTTCACGTTTGCAATGGAGCAGGCTAATGTGGATTTAACTTTATTTTTTGAGGAAAATGTGAGTTGAGGTAAAAATACCACATCAAGATTGTTATCTAAAGTAAGAGTAGAGTATTGCAATTCATCCATTGGAACACTACAAAGCCCTCTGAAAACGTGTTAAACCATAACCGAAATAACACACATGTTAAAATATCAGCCAAATATAACACAATAATGATATTATGATGAAGGCGTTTGACGTATACGTTAAATTTAATGCATTCTTGTTAAAACCATTTTTTTGTATATCAAAAGTGATGTGAATTTAGATAGTTTTTTGGATGCTACAGTGATCTCCTAATTTTTAATGCAAATTTCTATCACTTTAACGCAGGTCTGTTATAGTGATAGTCTTCTATCTCGATGGATTTCATCATGGATCTACTACCATCCAATTCATTAGACAATATCCTCATGGTGGTTGATTGACTCATAAAGATGACTCATTTCATTTCTTGTAAGAAGACTATGTATAGAGAAAAAAATGACAAGATTCTTTCTTGATAATATATATTGATATTATGGCCTACCGGTATTGTATTATGTGTTGTCCTATTTGAGAATGCACCGAACACTTGGCTGTGGAGGGTGAAGATGCGATTCACAAATATCCAAGAATCTTTGATAGATTTTGTCCGTATATGAAGAATATGATTGAATATCAATATGAGAGTGCTTAAGTCAATACAAAGTGCTTAAAAATATTCTTTGTAATAACTTCATCTACATTTAAATCCCAATTGTCTTGTTACTTATCACAATAAAGCAACTAGATTTCTCCTTACAAATCCTAATCCTATTCAATGAACTTCAATAAGCTATAATTTCTAATCTAACTATCAATTTGGTGTGAAACTTTGCATACAACTACAAATATAAGTCTTATATAAGTTCAAAAAGTTTCAACTCAACCTAATTTATAGATTGTGATAAATCAACCAAATCCCATACTAATATCACTTGGCCACCGGCTTAAAGGTTGATGCAAATATCCTAGTAGCAATTTCTCTTTCTCCAACTATTAACTTCAGCTAAAAATTGGTGTGTATTCTTTTCTTTAAGTCTTCTAATATTATACCAAATTTCACCTTGATTTGACAAATAGATCTTTAGATATCATAGAAAATCCAACCAACCCTAAACTGCCAACTTCTAGTATCTCTTTGTATTAAAGATTGAACAAATCTCAAATGCATTATTAGATTGTCACAATTCTTCAATCAATCTTAGCACACTCAATTTTCTGCACACTATCAAAATTTTGACTATGGATGTCACATCAATTGCACAGAATGGCCAAAAGTACTAGTTCTAATTTTATTATATAAAACTTAACCTCGAGTACAAATCTTGACTTTAGATATCAATTGTTAAGTCTTTTCAAACTTTATCAAAATAAGCTTAATATTCCTAGAATGTTCTTTAATCTAACTATCTAATTCTAATTGTTGATCTTTAAATGCCTTGACATCTTGCTCTTGATGGCCGTTTTTGTAGTTGGAGGTCTGATTTCAATCCTATCCCATTCATAGTCAACCCTCCAGTATCAATCCAATTTATTTTAAGGATTTTTAAGCTCGACCCTATCCTCAACTTAATCCTAGTATTAATCATACTAATTTTTTATCTCTCTTATCCTATTTGTATTAACTTATGGTTTTTTTAAAGCCATGAAAGAGTTTTTATAACCTAGAAGAAAAATTTAATAACTAACTTTTATCTATTAGCTATTAAAGCAAGAAAATAATCTAAGAGGCTTTCATAAATTTTTTTTTAAGTATCTTAAGTTCTTATTGAATTAAGATAATTAAGTATTAAATAGAAATTATTCTTATTCATGCTTTGCACTATATAAACGTGTCGCAACATGACACTGGATGATATCGTATTCGATTGAGGATCTTATTTCATATCTAAATTTTAAACATATCTTTTTGAAATATTAAAAGTGGACATTAAATTTTCTTTGGCTTTCCACCTTTAAATTAATGGCCAAACAAAATGAGTTAATTAAGTTTTGAAACAGTATTAATAATACAGCATCAACTATCAACAAGACAATTGGATCTCGTATCTACCATTAGCGGAGTTTGTATATAATAATACTATTCATGCTTCAACTCAACAAACACTATTTTATTCCAATTATAGATATCATCTAAAGCTTGATCTATGAAATACATCAAAGAATAACAATCCAATAGTTGAAGGATTTGCAAAATAACTATCGCAACACCAAACAACCTTGAAGCTTCAATTGCAAGTAGCTTGAGATGCTTATAAGATATCTGTAGATAAATTTAGAAACCAATCATCTACTTTTCATATTGGAGATAAGATATGGCTTCTTCAATGGAACATCAAGACCAAGTGGCCATACAATAAGTTAGATTATTAGAGACTAGGATCATTTTCTATCCAAAAGTAAATAAATATAGTGGTATATTGCTTAGAATTACCATCTTCTATGAAAATACATCCAATTTTTTATGCCTCTCTTTTAGAATTTTATAGAAAGTCACATATTTTAGAAAGAATACAATAATTGCCTTCTAGTATTAAAATCAAAAATTATAAAGAATATGAGATTGAAAAAATATTTAATTCACGATAAAAGTAGAGCAAATTAAAATATCTTATTCATTGGTGAGGCTATGATATTAATAAGCACACATGGAAGTCGGCCAAAAATCTCACCAATGTGCCTCAAAAGGTATAAGAATTTCATCGATTCTATTTCTAGAAATCCAAACATATTCAATGATAGCTTCTTGATAAAGATTGGATTCAAAGAATACTTATAAAATGAGGAGAATTAAATTAAACTCTTTATTAGTATGTAGTCATTTATTTTAAGATGGAATAGAGTGATAAGTCAATCACCATATCAAATCTTTATATAATTACTTGAGCTTGGAAAAAGCCTAAGATTTTATTTAAAGGATGTTTTGAAGGCCACAATAAAGATCAAATCCTTGGATGGAATATTTCAACAATGGAGGTACTAGCTCAAAGCCATAAACAATTTCTTTGAAGATCAATAGAACCTATTGCCCAAGAACAGAGAACAAAATACATAGCTTCATTAGTGCAGCATATCCTTGATTTTTATGTATATAGAAAGACTTTCAAAGGTATGAACTCCTTTTGGAACTTGTCGCTAGAAAAAAGGATGATGTTAGGGACATACACTTTGGGAGTTCATAAAATCTTTTAAAACATTCTAAAGCTTCTTGAGTTAGTGAAAGTCAATTGAAAAGCTTCTTAGTTGGTGAAAGCAGCTCAAGAAGCTTCCAAGTTGGTAGAAAAAGCTCAAAAAGCTTCTTAGTTGGTAGAAGCTGCTCAAGAAGCTTCTTAATTTGATAGAAGTTGTTCAAAAAGCATCTTAGATAGGAATATATATAGGAGTCGAGGCTAAAGAGTTCTTCAATTTGGATAATGCATCTTTTGGAGTTTTAGCCCACCTTTCTTAGTGTTGTTTGTGTAGTCATTTGATTAATTCAAGGTCTTGTTGGTTTCTTCTTGAAACCTTGTCTTAGTTCAAATCTCTTGCTCTATATTCTCGTATCCTTGACAAAAGCAAAAACTTCAAATTATTTTTTTGTTTGTTGTTTAATATTTATTTTATAATGTGACAAATTTAAAATTTAGAATTTAGAATTTATATTTTAATTATAACTTATATATGGTGATTGAATTTATAAAAACATTATACCATTGAATGTGTAACCTTATATTATTAAAAATTATATTTATTTAATTCTAATATTTGTTTTAAGAAAATAGGTCCACAATGACTGTAAATTGTCAAAAGATGGTGTGTTGGTAAAAGAGGTTAGTTGATCAAATCCCAACTCTAAAATTTCCAATTTTGCTTGATGATTGCTAGCACTGACTTTCTCACATTATTTATTAAAAATAAATAAAATAAAATAAAATACAAAAAACATTGTCTTCAAAATGCCAATTCCTGCAATGGTTCTTTTTCTTCCAATGCATCTACATCACTTGCACTGTAAATTCAATCACTATCAGATTCACCACACTTGGTTACATGTTTTAATTGAAAACATCCTCCCAATAGATTCGTAAAGTGGAAATATCCTCCATGGTGAAGACACGTGTCTGAAAGACTCCTTTCTGAATAACACTCCAAACTGAATGTATGCAACATATATTCACATGCTACCAATAAACACACGTGTCAATGCATAAACATTTAGTCCCCCACCAACTGTACCACATGGTCCGTCTGTGTGCTGATAGAATTTCTGCTTCCACTCACCCTCCAATTCGTGAGTTGCGCGAACTTGTATGTTTGTGCTGTGGTGTATCTTGTCATGAAGCACACAAGCACTCTGGAGAACGGACCTGGACTATGAACTTCCCTAGATGCACCGAACCGTGCAGAGGTTCAGGAAAGGGCAACGGAAGATGTTTAACGAGATCCGTTTATCCTGCCAGCAGCTTCCACAGTCGTCTGGTCGAAATATACTGGTAACATTCCAGCTGTGGACCACAGCTTTTAACGCAGCCACCGCTGCTGTCGGTGAATAGGGTACCTCTGTGGAGCATATTGCATCTGGGTACATTTTCCTCACACTGTGAACACTGCAAGACATAGATCAGCCTGCTCATTCACACTGCGACCCAGCTCACTGACCATGCTTCACATCCCTCTCCACAACCCCCATTCGTTGACTTCCAAAATCGATCGCATCAAGGGTGCCCACCTTGCCTTGCAACAAAGAAGTACAAATGCATAAATCAGACGAAAATGTCCACCAAAAAGTTCAGCTTGCTTTGCTTCTGGTAGTCAGAACCAGAGTTCACAGTGATGGCAGGGAAAGCATGAAGTAGACTGGTCGTCACTCGTGATTTCCAGTACAGCGATCGGCCCAGCCGTGTTCACCGCTGCAGATTGTTACAATCAACTCTTCCAGTTACTTTTGGAAGACCAGTCAGTTCCTCTAAGAACAGACCATCAATTCCGTCTACCGATTGAATGCATACCTCTAACTCTAATCTGGACATCATCTACATGTTGAATGGGGCCTGAAGCTTGTCCACCACGTAGTTATCGACCTTGAACGCCGCAGTGTGCACATTGTCAGGGATGCCACTTCCAAACAAGGTGGCAGGGAGGGACACAGTGCCAGGGTTGGAGCTGCTGAAGGCCACGTATGCGCACACTGGCTTCCTGGTCAGATTGATCTGGTAATGCACCAATCCCTTCGGGAAAACGAACACGTCACCCTGGTATAGGGTCTTGGTGAAGAGCTTGTTGGTGGTGTCCACGAGTCCGACGGTGAGCTCGCCCTCCAGAACGAGGAGCACCTCGGTACCTCTGGGGTGGGTGTGGTGAGGGTTGATCCCACCTGGAAGGTACTTGATCATGGCGGACGAAACGCCCAATCCGGTGAGCACGGGAAAGCTGTCGGGTGCGGAAGTGATCCTCTTCACTCCAACCTTAGCGGGTGCGACGACGGTGACTCCGCCGCGGAACACCTTGGATGTGAAGTAATCGCCTGTTAGGTTGGCCTTGTCGACGCCGGGCGCGACGAAGAAGTCGGAAGTCAGCTCGGGGTCGGAAGCCTGGGCAGCGACCAGTAGCGCAAGGGTGACAACGGCGGCGATCACGACACGAGCCATTTTCATCGAGTTTCTGCACGCAGATCAAGTTCAACAAGCAGTAATCAATTTGTGAAGACTGGCTACAAAAATTGCAGAACTCTGAGAATAGTGCAGTTGGTTAGTGGTGATGCTTAGCCGAGTGCACAATGGGCGGACTCCAACTACACAAGACATTTGAAAAATATGACACGTGAGTTGGTGATGATTGGAAGATGTGAGCATTGGAGTCTGCATGCATCCATTGCGAACTAAACATGTCTGGTTACACACCGTGAGAACTAATCACGTCGTAAAAAATGAATATGAAATGGAGTGGCAAGGTTTCTGCTCTCAGAAAAGAGACTATCCTACTTCCTTTAGTGTCAATCTTCAGCAGGAAACAACAAACGGTTGCAAACAACTCTTGTTGAACCCTAAAGCTTGAAAATTGTTCAAAGAAAATCCAAAGCAACTGTCAAAGTGGAGCATCATCAACCTTGGCGAAGTGTACAACGGTTTGATTTCGAAGAGGGCGAGGCGCAGATAGAAAGTTAGCTTGAAATGCAGACAACGAGCCGATTTATGGGACTCAACTGCCGAAACTCGTCACGGAGTCTTGAAAGGATTGTAGAAAGCAGCTCGACCTAAACTTTTCTACAAATTCAGCAATCTGCCGAAAGATTTGGATCGTTCTGAGTACTGTTCAGGACGCTGCAAATGGTTACCGAAAATATTCGCATAAGCATCTGCTTCCTGCAGCTGTTTATTGAAAAACCGACTGTTCTCGTCGCGAAGGACTCGGGCTAAACTATTTTTTCACTGTCAACGTCTGGGCATCGTTTACGCTGTTAAGGACTACTTGGCTTTGCAATTTAACCGGGATGGGGATAAAGAGGCGATTCTCTATTGTCCGCTCTGTTTCTAGTCAACGCTTTATTTGTCCTCCATCTCGGATTGGAAACAGTGAACGCGTAGATCTGAGCACTGTCAGCTACGTTTCCTGAACCTGAGGTACTTATCTTTTCAGACTTCTTCAGGTTGGAACACTACAAAAAGTATGAGGACCGTGCATCATTCTATAATGATGCAACATTGACTTACTATAGATTTCAATCATGTTTAGGAAAATGAAAGTGTCAACCCAGGCCAAAGTGTTTGCTCGGGGTGGTACTAGTGGGGATGACAGCCATGCCGCTCCTCTCGTGTCGGACACGCGCAAAAATAATGTGCAGTTTGCGCAAAATGAGGCTTTATTAATTCTTGGCAAGATGGAAACGTGTTGAAAGAAAAATGGTCTAAAAAGTATAAAATAACCACAAACAATGTGGATTTACACAAGATCACACAAGATCAATACTTTAAAATTTATGTCAAGATGAACTTCCTTTAATTTGTTTTAAGGAGTTTTGGAGGTTTGTTATTGGATAGGTTAAGTTTTATTATTTAAGTAGATATAGAAGTAGTTGAACAAAAAATGCAATATTATAGAAAAATATTTAAGATAAAAATTTTATGATAAAATTCTACTTAAGATTATCAACAACAATGTTTATTATTATATATTTTTTTAGATATATACTAATAATAGAAAATTAAATTTTCGGTTTTTGTTTTTTATTTTTTTATAAAATTTAGTTTGTATGAAGTTGTTCAAAAGATCAAGTTACATTATTCTTTCATATTAAAAAATTCAATTATCTACATTTTAAGAATGTTATGTAAATTTTGATCTTATCATAAATTCTAATCAACATATCCAAGCAAGAATCCGTACATAAATTATTCTTTAAAATCTTGCACACAAATTTATAATAATAAATAAATTTTTAGTTTTTAGTTTATAAATATCTTTAAAAAAAAATGAGGATAATTCTTAAAAAAAATAATCCATAGTTTTATATTGCTTAGATTTAAGAAGAAAATAAGAGCTCTCACTTAGAGCCATTAATCCCATCACAAAAAATAAAATAATTATGCTAATTGCTTATAACTTCCTAATTAGATAATGTAGACACTACTTAGTTTTTACCCATGTCATAAGATAATATATGATTTTAAAGGCATTACAAAAAATTTGAAGATAAAAACCAATATTCTAATTTCAAAAATATAGTGTAAAATATTAAACAATTAAAGAAGCAACATAATTATTTTTTTATAATTACTAACAAAAAATAGGTTTATTATAATTACTAACAAAATCAAAGATAATTGAAAAAACAAGTATAATATCATTAGTTAAACTAGTACAAAATAATTGAGCCAAATAAGAATGGTGTTGTAAGGCCAAACCATCTTGTATAATCTAGCCTAAAATAGAAATTTGTATAATTCTATGGTATTATACGAATGCCTTATATTTTTTCTAATTAATGTATATTTAGTATAAGGAACTTACTTATTATTTAGTAAATGCCCTCTTAAGGATTTCAAATAGGAAGAGGAGAGAAGAGAACATCCTTGCAATATGATGTATGTCTTATGTGGTAGGTGTTTAGAACATTTTTTTAAACAATCTTTAAATATTCTAGTAGCTCTAGTATTTGGCTAGATAAAATTGTAATTATGTGTATGTTGATTAAAATCTTAATTTTAAAAAAGAAGTCTTTTATTATACTAATTTTTATTTACATGTATGATTTTATGTTTTTTTTATGTAACATGGTCACAAAATTTAATATTTATTTCTTAAAAAAAGATTATAATTTATTAAACCAATTAAACCTCATTAGCATGACATAAAGAAGATATGAGAAGATGATAGAGCTTTTGATGTGAGATACAACTATCAAAACCATTCATTGATAAGAAAACCAAACTTTGAATAATTAACCAAAATCCCTTTAATATATATATATATATATATATATGTATATATATATTTAAAATTATAAATTCTGAATTATGATACAAAAGAGCTTGGTAATCCAAAAAAAATTCAATGTTTAAAAAATAATTTATATTTTTTACAAAAAAAAGTAAAAAAAGTAAAAAAGTAAAAAGTAAAAAAAACTATAAAAAAAGAAGTGACAATGAAAAACAGAGCAAGATAAAGAAACAACAAAAAGTGAACAAACAAGAAACATATTGAGTTTAAAACAACAAAGATATGTGATCTAGATGTTAAAAGATAAATCAAAGAGTTTGCACTAAAAGAACAAAATTAATAGTAAAGTATAAATTAAAAAATAAACATAAGGAGTATAAATAGGGAAGAATAATCCAATAGAAAAAATTAAGAAAATATACTAAGATTGATTGGGTGGTGAGAAAAAACATAAGGCAATGCAAGGCAAAGAAGAAGTATGTGTTAAAATAATAGATGGAAGAAGAACTGTATAAAGAAGGTACTAGAAGGTGTTGACTAGATTGAGTGTGGCAATAAAAATAATTAAAAAAAATACTTTAAGAGTTGCAGCAAAAAGAAGATGAGAGAGAATTGAAGAAAGTGAAAAAAGAAATGACAAAAGGTGCAATTTGAATGACTAAATAGGAACCAAAAATATAATAAAAAATAAAAAAATCTACCAAAGTATGCTAACAAGGCAAAAAATGGCAAGATCAAATTACTAATAAAATAAAATAAATTTATAAGAGCAAATCTCAAATTATAATTGTTTGCATGACAAAAGAAATGTCTTATTTTTAAGCAAAAGCTTTTGGTTTTATTATGTTGGTATGTAGAATTGTCCATTTAGTGTAATCTTTTACAAAATAGTATAATTTTTTTAATATTTAAATTTTTTTATTTAGTGTAAGCTATTGCAATTAGTGTATGTATTAACAAAAAAATTCTTCCCTCCTTCATCCTCCCCTCTGCCAAGAAGGAATATAATTATCATTTACCAAAAAACTAATAAGGTTTTTGGGTGCAGATCTTCAATATTGTGTAACACAGCTCCAACATTGACGTCCTTCTTCAACCATTGCTTGGAAGATGCTTTTTTCCATCCTCCCGCTCTCTCATGCATTTTGTCTTATGATATAAATATTTGACCCCACTTCCAATGGACTCTAGCTTTTTCTAAAATCTATCTGTCAAGACATCTTCATAGTTTTGCCCTTGCGACAGATCGCAGCTACACAGGTGAGCTCAGTTTACCAGGAACATCAACTCTCAGGTGACTGATGGCTTTTGAGGAAATCGAGATGGTTAGATTGGATGCATTGGATCAGTCATCTTTAATCAAAGACAGGGTTTTGTATAATGGAAAAGTACGTACAAACTAAGGGTTCTATTCATGATCATAGGCCATGAAAAGGCTGTTTCTGCAACTAATTGTGTAAACGTGCTGCAAAGTGGGCACATGTGAGTTTGTGTCTATTTGGGTACTAGAGATCACTCTCACAATTGTGGGTAGATCCACCACATGCTGTTGCCGAGCACCTACACGTAACGGTTGCAGGTCCGTTGGTCGTTGTAGGGATAGAGTTCAGCTTTGTGCTGCAGAACAAGTGGCTCTACCAAATTGGAGCCCATTCCAGGTCGGAGAGTGCACAACTGCCCTTCAGATCATCCTCAAAAAACCGCAGCCATTTCAAGAGCGTGACGCCTCACAAATCATGCATGACTTGAGACTTAAACAAGTGGAATAGTTTAGACTGGGACTGAATTAGCTTCGCTCGCCTCACAAGTCATGAGATTGTCCTCTGCCGTAGGTGCCACAAGATGATCTTGCAACACTTCACTGTTGTGATCTCTCATGACTGAGGATTTCAAGATCCGTAACCAATAATGTCAAGCTTGCGAGATAGCTCAGAGCTGCACAGGACTTGCCGAAATTGGCTGCATCTGGTTGAAAGGTAAATGCCCAGAAGAGGTATGAAATAGTCGAATTCGGCCGCTGCATGAGAATTCAAGTAGCAAAGTCCAAGCAGCATCAAACAACCAATCTATCGAAGGATGGTCCTCGGTTGTGGATTAGAAGCATCGATTCTTGACCTGTTTTTCATTGTTCCAGGAGAATTGCTTGGTGTCGCCGAGAGGTCGCGGATGAGAGTAATACATGAAGAAGAAGCCAATTGCTAGCGTCACACAAACAAGGCCAACTGTCAAGTAAGCCGTGCCGACGAAGTCATTCTTACCGCCCATCCAACTGGTAGTGGATAGAACCAGCTTCTTCTGGCCATTGAAGCTAAAGCAATTGTACACGTTCTGGATGTTCACTTGCAGCTCGTCGCCAGGGTACAGGTCTTGCTCGATCCGTCCCCACAGTTTGCGAAACTTGGAAAAAGCAGCGGGGCGCATCCACACCCAGAGGTCCTCGTTGTCTCTCAGCGGTGAGTTTTCAGACAATTTCCCTCCGCCGATGTACGCTGAGGGGTTGTTGTTCTGGAAATTGGAGGCATACACAGTGCTGCTCACTTTGTCCATGTCTGATTTCCAGGCAATGCCTCTTTTGTTAACAGGAACAGACGTGCCGTTGTTTAGGGTTAGGCTGTAGGTGTCATTGAAGAAACTCCATGCAACGAGGCCGCAGGGGATGACAGGCTGATCTCCAACGGAGTCCTCTGGTGCACAGATTTTGAGTTGCTTGGGGCTGGCTTGTTGGCCCTGCAATTGAGGCTCAGACTTGCTCTTGACATAGTGATGGTGGTTTTGATGAAAATTGGTGATTTCGTAGTACATGTAGATGGGCTGCTTCATGAGCTTCAGGATCTTAATTGTGCGGGTGCAGTTTTTAGGGTTACTGGGGTTCTTGATGAAGCTAATTCGTTCCTCTCTTGTGCGAAGGCTCTGGTTCACTTGTGCAGCGGAGTCGTCGAGACACGGGTGTCCGTAGTGGTCAACCAATTCCACGACGCTTGTCGACGCAAGGAGTGTGGCGATGCCGATGGGGATGAAGACGACGCCGACGGTCATGAACACTGCAATTATGCGTGCGGGGGTCATTAGAGGTTTGCATGCGCGCATCTCTTGTTGTGAGAATCTGGTGTAGATCGGCTTCTGTGACTGGGATTCGACTTTGTTTCCCGCAATCGCGCTGCCAGGTTTGTTAGTTGCCGCATTTGCAGTCGTTGCCATTACTTTTGAATTGCATGTACCAAATCACGTTGTGTGGTGTTCCAACTTGAGTCCAATCAACTTGAGATTGTATTCACTCAACTGTACCCAGAATGGCCGTTGAAAGAGGCTCAGCAGGAAGTTGTCCTCTGCAAGGCGGAAATCAGTTTTTGTTCCATACTGTTTCTACAATGTCCATTTCTCTTTGCAAAACAAGATACCATGCTAATTTGTGCATTTCTATTTTTACAATCTGCAGCATTTCAAAAACAATTGCATCATTCTCGAAGCAAGGCGATTTATTTTTCAACTGCTATTAATAATCTACTGTTATATTGTGTATGGATGCTGATTTCACATTGGTTTTTTAAAGGTTTACAAAAAATAGGTCACAGCATTGTTTAGCTTCTTAATTAACACATATTCACGTGTAAAACTCATTTTAGGCAGATGAGTGGATAAGCTACCTAAAATGAAGCAGTATTGACAACCAGTTGTTGGATGCATCGATTGTATTGGTTTTGTAGTTGGAGCAGCAAGTGGGTTATATTCATTGTATGCTGTTGCAGATGGCTCGCCTGCTTAAGTACAGCTGAAAGTTTGCCCTGGATTAGTAGTATAGATTGCTTCATCATATATTGTGTGATTTCTTTGTAATATTTTTTGGGCTTGCACACGTACTTGCTAGGTAAAATACTCTCGCTGACCTTTCCCAAATAAAATGGTAGTTGACAAATGCGTAAGTGTGATACTTATTCAGTGCTAAAGCAGATTCAGATGCATGCTGCAAAACCTTAAGTAGTGCTATTGTAAAAAATCGGAGTTTCAAGAGAGTTCCGATGTTGGAAAGACGTGGTTGAAGACACGACAAACATTATCATCAGTCGCTTGCCAGACCACGTTAAATGAAGGTATTCTTGGCACAGGAACCCTAAACCTAAACACTAAACCTGGTTGCATGCAACCTTCATTGGATATATATATATATATATATATATATTTAAATATTCATGAATCTTCACAGCCACACCAAAGCTTAACGAGATTTGTAAACCAGAAGAGGTACTCCATCCACCAGCAGCCTGGCTTCAAAGCATGAGATAGATAACAAACTTTTATTTTAATGTACTGTATGTAACTTGGGGATGTGGAAGATGATCTTAGCTTTTAATCACTTCTAAGCTCATTCATGGGGAAAAATCAACAAAGGTCAAAATTGCAACAAGATCTTTACCAACATATCAATGACTTGAATAATGCAACTAACATTGAGATTACAAAAATAATCAATTAACAATGAATGTCAATTTTTCAATCAAAAGCAATAAAATAAAAGATAAAATTTAGACTTTGTAAGATATTTTCAAAACATGCATCAAAAGAATAACATAAAAATTTAATATTGATTTTTTAAAGAGAAATTTAAAGAACTACCTTTTTTTTGAAAGAAAAATATTTATTTGCAATGCATTGATGTAATTCAACAACTTCTATCTTATTTATGTTGTAATTCTAAAGAACTTTGTATTTAGTTTATAATGTCAAGTCTAGAGTAAAAAAGACTAATTCAACCATAAAGAGAGAGGTAGCAACTATTGAATAGCCATAGAGACAAATAATTAGTAGTAGAGCCTCAACATTCTATTCCTTAAATAGTCAAGTTATAATGGGAAGCCACTATTGAATTGCAAGTGAGATTTAGAATGATTGTTTTTATTGGTAATAGAAGATTGGTATTTTTTTATTACTACTAAAGACTTGCTACAATCTTCAATATACCTTAAGACAATAAGCATCTCAAGTCTTAGTAAGCCCTCATTGATTGACTTTAATAGACAAAGGTTTTTAAAGCAACTTAATTTTTTTACTTTATTTTTATTTTCATGCTATGATTTGTATATTTGGAACTCTTCACAATCTCATCTTTGCATTGCATCTCTTTATGCTTTGTTGTGCATCTCCTACTATCTTTATGCCCTATGCACCTTATGTTTTTATTTCCTTTAATACCATATGTTTTCACCTTCAATGTCTTTACAAAGACTTATCTTCTTATTGGAGTAAAGAAAGAAGATATGCAATGCTAAGGTTATTGCAATAATTGTAGAATATAAATTTACCTCTAATATTGATGCAAAACAATAAGATAGTGTAATGGATGCTTATTTTATTTGAAAAAATAGAAGTAAGTAGAAGTACGTAGAAATATGTTAGATAGATAATATCTTTTGGAAACTTTGAAAAAGTTTCTTAGATATGGACTAGATATTTAGACTCCTATAGATATAGCACAAAGCTATTGAAACTTGTCTTGCAATTTTTTTACTTTTAGAAAGTTGGTTTGGAAGCAACTTATAATTTGATGCATAGACCATAAGTCTCACAATTCTTAGGAAGCTTCTACAAGACCTTTTTAGTAGTTAATATGTATGGAAGCAAAAGTGATTCTATCCTCAATCTTGTCAATACCTTTCTTGTATTTTATTCTTGGTTTAAGACTCTAAGTTCTTTGTAGTTACCAATAGCTATTTTAGATATAGTCAACAATACAAGTTTGCTCTCACTTCTTTGTTGTATATTGCCTTCCAAATTTGGTAGTTTTAGACCTTAGTAGTTAATTTAAAATATAAATTCTACCAACCTTATCTTATACAAAAAATGGCTTTTTAGCTCTTAAAAAACTTTGGTTGTATAATGTGATAATTTTTTTAACTTTTAAATTTATTAGATAATAATAAATTAATTTATTTTAAATATATTAATTTATAAGCTTAGCACCAATTTAATAATATTTTAAAAAATTTAGAAAAAAATTATTTAATTTAAGATGGCATATATATATATATATATATATATATATATATATATACTAAAAATAAATCATTTAAAGATAATTAATGGATGTTATTTATACTAATCTTACCAAATTTAGATTATTTAATATTATTAGATCTACTTGCTCTTTATTAAAAATATTTGATATTAAAAATAAAATTAAGCTAATTTGACTTACTTTAATTTGTCTTGCTTAATATTTTGCAAATTGTTAGTTTGTTTTTGGCCCAAATTAACTTGGTCAAGAATAATGGTTTTATTTTATTATTTTTTTATTCTAATTTATTATGTATTATAGTTATATGGTACTATATATGTAAAATATTTTATTTTTAATAGAAATATTTTATATTTGAAAAAATATTTTATATTATTTAGAATTTTTTTTTACTTAGTTATTTTCTATTATTCCATAAAAGCAAAACATTCACATTTTTATATTTCTATCTCTTCATCTTATGTTATACAACTTGTGCAAATAGTATGCCTCTTCTTCTTTTATTACATAACTTATGTATGATGAGTGATTCTTGTCTATGTTAATATATTACTAGTACAAATTATAAGTATGTGTATGTATATATATATATATATATATATATATATATTTGCTACACAACCTTCACAAGTTTTATAATTATTATTGATATTAATATAAATTTAAAAAATATATAAAATATTTTGTAATAAGATAAGTTATAAAATATGGATTGTATATATTTTGGTCAATTGGAGATTCCATCTAAAGAAATTTAAACACAACTTGTTTTCAACTAAATTCATCATTTATGAAAATCTTATTTTTATTTTTTTATAGTATTCTATTAATATTAAATAAAAATTAATTATATATTTTAAATATTTATATTATTATGCATATAGATTAAAAGACTATAGAAAGAATCTTACTTGTTCAAAATCTTTAAAAAAAAATTCATATTTGTATTGAAAATATTATATATTAAAATTTAAAAATTTAAAAATTGAATAATTTTAAATTTAAATTTAAAATTCTTAAAAGTATCTATTTTATAAAGTGGTTGACTCTTTGTTTTTTTTATAATATATATATCACTTTATTTTATTTTTCATATAAGAATTTAATTCAAATTTGATTATTTACACATTTAGATTGATAGACTATATGTAAGTTATCAATTTTTTTAAATTAGTAGATGTTAAAGTACAAGGATGATTAAAATAGAAATATTCTTAAAGATTATTTGTGGTCTAATCACTTCATAATAGATTAGACCTCTAATAATATATTTTATTAATATTTTAGATTATTTCAAATATCAAAGATCCAAAAATAATTAATATAAGCTTTGGAACTTATTGCTTAAAAAATAATATTCCAAATTATATTAAATTGCTACCTACCAAGAAAACTACTAGAGAGTAGATAGTACTATTATATAATTTTTGATTTTTAAATTTGAGTCCATTGGTGCAAGACTTAGATACAATTGCAATTGCATTACAAATTGGTAGTTTGATTTTTTGCTATAGCAAAAAATGTTGATTGGTTATAAGAATCTTAATTCAATTGTATAAGCAATTTTTAGCATGAAGACATTGTTGGTTTTTAAGTAGCTGTCTTAGTATTCAAAATTAAATTAGATTCTTGTGAATATTCTTAACTATGATGGTAATATATACAATATGTATTAAAAGTCAATACAAGTGTAAATCAATAGAATAAATTTTGCATAAGAGAATATCTCAATGTAGTAGAGCAAATGCATCTCTAACTATAAATGATAAAAGAACTATATTAACAATATACAAAGTGCACCAACAATATAAACTCTTATTTGACTAAATATACCTTAAATAAGTCTCTTCCACTTGGTTTTTTAAGAAGTTATGTTGGTCTCTTATTACAAACAAAGCCAAAAGAAGTTTAAGTGGATTAAAAAGTAGTGTGCAAAGAAGTAGAGATCTTTTCTTAAAATACCATAATAATATGCTTTATAGATAATAAGCTAGACTATACTAGACTTACCAAATGAAAAGAGCATAAAAAAAAAATAGTAGAAGTTTTAATCACTCTAAAAAATAATTTTGGTCATAGTTATTTTAATTATAATAAGAAATTTAAGGAGGTTAATTGGAGAATATTATTACAAATGTCATTCAAATTAAACTTTAGCTTATATATATTTTAAGCATATGATCTAAATTTTAAATCTAGAACCATATGAAATCTTAAATATGGTGATAGTACTAATTTTTTCAAAATATCAACTTGAATTATTTTAAGTTTTTCAAAGTTTTTTTTATTAGTGGCAATTGAATTAGAAATATTTTTAGAAAACAACCAAAATAATAACAAAACACATGAACTAAGATTTGCATAGCTCTAAATATAAGAAGAGATTAGAAATTTAAAATCTTGGTGACTTATTCTATTATTAACCAAAAAAATCTATCTACATCTATATCAATTATACGAATCTTTTAATTTTGAGTTTTTTAATCCAAAAACAAATCATTGTATAATAAAATATCTTTTCCTATTATATTCTTAAAAAAATAAAGATATCTACTTAAAAATAAAAAAACTTATAATAATAATAATAATAATAATAATAAATATTGGCTCAATCAAGAATAAATTATTTAAATTATAAGAATAATAAATATTGGAATAAATTTAGTAGATTAAGTTAACTTGACTACTGTAAAAAATTAAAAATAAATTAAAAATAAAATAGACAAAAGAGATGAATAAGAAAACCTATCAATGACAATGTCTACATTATTAAGCAACAATTTTAATTAAGAATTAAGTCATCTATATAGATAAACATAATCAAAGAAGTTGTTACAATTTTATAGAATATAATATTATATGTAGATATCTTAACTAATGCTATAATAGGTAGAACTTGAGAATTAATATTAAATCTATTTAATTCTATTTTTATAATTATAATGCAACAACTTGATATTTTTATTAGGATATTGAGAGATTTAAAACCTACATGTGTAATCAATACCAAGGAAACATAAAAGATTTTTTTTTTTTTTCTATACCAATAGTTTAATCAATTATACACTTGAAAGATCTAACATGAGATGACACAATTTAAAGAAGTCATAAGATCAAAATTCTAAACTTGCTATAACAATTGATTGGTAATAATTAAAAATTATGATCAAGGCATTGTTACAAAAAAATAACTTCTATTCTTAAAATAATACTTATTGAAAGAATTATACTATTTTAATATACATAGTAATCAATAATAGAATATTGACCAAATTATCTTTAATTTAAAATAATTAGAGATGTAGAACATATACATTCTTCAAATATTATTATTTATAATTACTTATATTAATATATAAGAAAAATCTCTATATATCTAAAAATAGAATATTCTTTGATAAGTTTTATTAAAAGATATATTAAAAAGTTTAAATTACTAATTAGCTATAGTATAAGAATTAAATATCTTTTATTTTTCTTTGCCAATGACTTACATAGTAGAGCTCAATGAGCTTTAAATAAGGGCACTATTTTTTATGCTAATATTTTTATCAATTAATCTTTTACTTCATTAGAGAAACTCTTATCATGCACTAAACTAAACAAATTGGGTCATTATTCTCTGTCAAGACTATAATGTAAACATTGAATGATACCTTCTTTAACATTACCATTGCTTCAAATTTAGCTATCAATCTAGGAATGCTAATTCTTGAGACAAAATATTTCAAAAAAAATATTTCAAACAAAATAAACTTAGGAGAGGACATTTTTATAAAAGATTAGAAATTTGATATAGAATCCAAGAAAGAACATGTCTCTTCCACCTTTAGTTATCAATTTTTTTACTTGGGTTCTATTATTTTTCATTTATTCCAAATTAATAATAATTAATAACTTTTTATTCCATCCAAATTTAAAATAATTTTATCTTTAATAAAATAGATCCTTGGAAAAAATAACTCTCATTAAATTTATTCTAAATATATTAGTTTATACTAGAGATAATCATAGCTAATAGATTCTTCTTTTGATCCATATTTTTATTTTAATATTTTATTTTAAAAATTAAAATTAGATCCAATTATTGCTCAAATTACTAGAAAATAATTTTTTCTAAGATCTCTTGATATATGTAAAATTATAATTAGAAGAAATAATGCATATATTTATAAGAAGATTAAATCTTTTTAAAAATAATTATTAAATGATTTAAAGTTTGTTACTACTTAACTATATACTTTATAAAATTAAGAATTATATCTTATGATGTTTGTAGATTATATTACTTATTTAAATTTTTTAAGCAATGCAATTATATTCAAAGTTTTTTTCTAAGATGTGATATTTTATTTATTTAAAAATATAAATTATATTGTTTAAAAGCTTAAGAGATAGAAAACTTTCTATAGCCCAATGTTAGATTTTTTATTCTTAAAATTACTTCTAAATACATTAGCAAGCGTAATAATATAAAATGATGAGATATATGTATATATATTAGACTTTCCTTCTATTAAACATTTGATGGTCAATGTTGACTTCCTAATAGACAGCAAGATCTCCCAAATTATTCTTAAAGATATTTTAAATGACTTACTTGATTTATTCAATATTTATATCTCTAATAAGTTTCAACAAACAAGTTGTAGCTTGAATTATTAGATATTTTTTCTAATAATGCTTCATTTATATTGGAAGGTGATTAAAACATGGTCAAAAGAGCAAGTTATAAATCCATATAATACAAACAATAGTTTTAGAGATTTATTAAAAATTACAAATAAATCCTTAAGATTTGGTAACTCAAGTAGTTTTAAAAACAACTAAAATTTAACTAAATCATTACAAGATTGGATGCTAAAAGATCAAATAGTTTAAGAACATATGAATTGAAAAATCTTTAGTACTAGTATTTCCAAGGATTTTTTTAATATAGTTGAAATAAGATATATGAAATCTCTAATTATAAATTACAAAACCATCAAAGAATCAAAATAAGGGATTTTCACAAATTAGAAAAATTTGTACTTTCTATGCAAGCTTATACAATAAACAAACTTAAACATTAAATATAATAGAAAATTAAAATCTTTTATTAAATATTATCTTATATATAATAATAATATTTATAAATAAATAATTTATTTATTCTTTTAATATCAATAAATTGAAAGATGCTATTAAAGAAATAACATATAATTAAGTATAAAAATTAGACAATGTACAATTTGATTTAATTTTAAAGTTAAAATATTATTGATAAAGTCTATATTAACATAGTCAATTAAGCTCTTATAAATGGTTGTTTCTTGTAAAGTATTATAAAGGGATGTATTGTTTTTTTTCATAAATAAAACAACAAGAGTATGTTTGATAATTGGCATCCAATTCCAATATTAAATATTTTTTTATAAAATCTATACTAAAGTACTTTAAAGAAGATTATAATTATAATTTATTGAGATGATCCATTTAAATTAAAATACCTTCTTATTACTTGGTTTTATACAAAATTATGTTTTGATAATCCAAAAAACTATAAATTGAACCAAGACCTCTAAAAAACCTTTATGAAATTGGGTTTCTTTTAAAACAAATGACAAAGTTATATGGATTTAAAAAATAAAAAATAAAATTATACTATAGATTAATAAGGTTTTTATGTTAAATTCTATCATGTGATAAAAATGATTTTTAAGATTGTTGCATGTCTCACTAATAAAAAAAACTTTGCACAAATTTAAGAAAGTGCATATTATTTCAAAGAATTTAAAATTAGACTAAATTTTTCTTATATAAATTAATAACTAGTGCTAGAAAATAAGAACCTAAGAAGGTCATTTTTTAAAAATAATCTACATTTATAAATACTCTACCATTACAATTTAATAGTTTGTATACTATTTGATTATCATTACAATGTTTGTATCTTTAAACTATTTGGATTTAAAAAAAAAAATTTATATTAGAAAATAATATTTGAATATATATTATTTTTGAGAATTATTTTAATACTTAAGTGTAAAAAAATGTGATAAAGAGCATTGACATACTTGAATACAAAAATAATTATTATAAAATAAAATAAATTTTATGACATAAAGATATATCTTATAAACTGTAAATAAATTCTAATTAATTCTTCTTCTTTTTTTGAAAACATCTCTTAGGACTATAATTAATTCTTGAGTTGATAAAATAAATGAGACAAATAAAATTTTATTCTAGGTATTGAAATCATTTGTTTATATTCTTTATTGATCTTTATGATGTTTGTGATGTTTATCTCTCACTTAGCATTCTCTTTGTATAAATTGCATTTAAGAATCCAGAATTTTATTTTCATCAAAAATTTTAAAAATTTTAAAAAAATTAAATTTTTTTAAAAAAAATTAAAAATAATAACAATAACAACAACAATTCTTTGACATTGTTACCATGCTCAGAAACGGGATGGATACTCCCATTCACGGTCAAGAATTCTCACGATGGAGAGCGTATCTCCATGTCAAAGCTCCATAGCCGCTTCTTCATTTGCGTCCCGTCTCCGATGCGGCATCAATACTGGATCCATCACGCACCGCAATTGCGGTGGCTGATTCAAAGGGAGTCTATCAAAAGTGTGCACTGTCGATTATCAATGAATTCACCGTCTACATTGAAGACTTGAATTCTGGTCGGATTGGCGGTGGTTGAGAGATCTTGTCACTCTTGTAATATAAATCATGATCCTAGCATCACACACGTATATGTATCCATTTTTGAGAGCTATGCTCTCTGTCTGTGTTGACATGGCACCAAAGTGGTGTTTTAATACACAAAAGATCAAATGGTGGGAAGGTAGAATGAATAGATGAAGATAACTAAAACTATGGATGAGTGAAGCTTATCTTAATGATGTGGATATGTTACAGCTACAATAATCAAGAGCGTCTGAGTTTACAACACCCTCTCTTGCTCCTGACTTTCCCTCATTTTTTTATTTTTTTATTTTTTTAATAGTTTCACAAACATGTCTCGTATTCGATTGCTTTCTTCTAAGACATTGGTTCTCATGCAAGGTCATGCTGCAAACCTTACAATGATAAGCTAATCACTCAAAGAATTTGACTTGAACGCAAGTATTATGAACATGCTGAATACACTCAAGAGACCCTACTGATTTGTATAGTTACATAAATTTGTCGCAGATTGAGTTGATATTGTTGTCATTATGGCTCCTCATGCTTGTATTTCGTTGATTCTGCGACTGGGTGTTGGATTGGACTTTCTTTTGGTTGATGGCGTCAATTAATGACAGTGATGAGGTAGTAGTCGTGGGATCTCCTGTAAATGTTCCTGAGAGGTTGAAAAAGCGGGACTCCATGCACAAGGTTCAGATTTTAGTTGTATCCCTTACTCCTAGTTCTAGTTGGTCTCACAGTGATGAAGTGATTGGAAAGAATATTTTGCTGATTACAGCCTTTTGTGGAACAATCGCACTAGTAAGAAGAATCCAAAAGCACTTGATTTTAAGCATAGGATTTCTGGAAAGGCACTTTGGATTGATGGGTGGTATACTCTATAGTGGATTAAAGACAGTGCTATCACTCTTGCTATTTTTTTATTCTAAGTAAAACTTTTGTAGGATAAAGATTTAATTAAGAAATTTGCTTGTTGTATTATGATAGGAATAAAGATGACTTTTACATATCTAGCTTGTGAATATTTTCTAATAACATAGTAGTGATATTAATATATATATATATATATATATAAAGCACATGATTTTGAATTAGGCAGATGTATGACTAATCGTCACTAAAAATTAGAGTAGCATGTAAGATATCAAGGCATAACTCAATTAGAAATTGATGTAAGTATATGAAGTCTTTTGAGGCATCAATTAATATTCTATAATTTGACTTGTTGTAGACAGTGACACACTAGGTTGGAGCTTGCTTAACTAAGTTATTAGGCAATTTCTAAATTTATGTAATAGTCTTGATGTAAAATGCCTAGTATCTAAATCCTTCTTCTAATTAGTATCTGCATAAGTATATAGTACTTGATCTCCTTTTTATGAGAAAAATAAAACAAAATTGATTATTTCTTTTAAATAACATAAAATCTATTTTACAACTTTTTAATGATTTATTTTTACTTTGTTTATGAAGTTGCTAATACAACTAATTACATAAGAGATGTCTGGTCATGTGTAAGTGGCATTAATTAAGATTCCTATTAGTAACTTATGCAACTATAGATCTATTAGTTTAGTTCTCTCTATTTTTCTCAATGTATATCTAAGATCCATTGGTAAGTTTAATGTATTGTATTCATTTCAAACTTCTTTAGTAACTTATTAATATAACCTTTTGATATATGAATATCCCAATGGAATGATAAATTATTTTAATTTCTAAATAGTAAGATGATTCTCTAAGATTTATCATCTCAAAATCAATTATTAGATTTTTTTTAGAGGTCTATGATTTTTTCTTTATTATTACCAATGATGAGCATCTAATCCATATAAATCAAAATAATAATATATTTTCTATTCTTTATTGAATTATAAAGGTTTGGATCTGACTCTCCTTTGTAGTCCATAATTGAGCAACCAAAAATTGATTCTTTCATATCATACTTGCAATGCTTGTGTCAAACCATATAAAGCCCTATCTAATTTGCATACTTTAAATAGATCACCAAATCCAAAAAAGCCTAGTAGAATCTCTACAAATACTTCAACTTTAACATGTCTATTTAAAAAAGCCATAATAACATCCATTTATCTTATAATCCAATTGAATTTTGTAGCTAATACAATAATAACTTATATGATAGATCACTTGGCAATTGGTACAAAAATATTTAAAAAAATCTACATCCTCTGATTGTTGAAAATTTTGTACCACTAATCTTGCTAATAACTTGGCTATAATTGTAAAAATTTCTTATTTTATTTTATATATCTATTTTGTTATTATTAAATGATTATTTTTTAAATAATCTATAATATTCTATATTTTATTTTTTAAAATTGAAGATATTTCCTTCTTCATAATTGCTATCTATTCATTGTTCTTAATTACTTTTTGGTTTGACATAAGTTTATCTAGAATTTCTAAAATTCAAGTTCAAAAATCTTTTTATTTTTAAACAAGGCTCTTCTTCTTAAAAGAAACATTCTACTACTTGGTCCAATACTTTCATCTATAAGAAGTAGTCTTTATAAGCTATGAAGTATGTAGAGACAATGGTATATTTTTAGGTACTTTTATTTTAAAAAATTCTTTTCTTTAAAAATATGTGTGTAAATTGTACAATAAAAAATGCAAAGATGGTTAATATTAAGAATGTTACTTGTGTATAATTTTTTAGATTTACATCCTCACTTTTTCCATATCAAATTTAAATTTATAAGATAATTTGCATATAAAATTGTTTCTAGCCATAAGTATCCAAGTAATTGTGCTTCATGTACCATGCTTCTTATTCTTTCAGTAAGAGTTTTATTGAATCTTTTTGAAACTCTATTTTGCTGTGGTAATATAACTTGTGTTAATTTTTGAATTATTCTGTTTTTTGACAATAATTGATCAATTCTTATCAAAGATCTTTACCTCCCTAATCTATTTTCAAATTATCTTAGCATATATCTTGTTTCACATTCAATATGCTCTTTGAATTTGTAAAAATAATCAAACATCTTTGCTTTGCTTTTAAAAAATAAAATCTAATTTTTGCTTGAATAATTGTTGGTAAAAATCAGCATATATTTTTAACTTCCTAAAGATTGCTTCAATGGTCTTATAAGATCAAAATTTATCCACTCATCACTCTCTAAAGCTCAAGTCTTTAAGTATTTTGAAAAATATTTATAATATTATCTTCCAAAAAAGGTAATATTTACAAATATGATGATATGAATCAATTTTTAGAAGTCTAATAACTTTGTGATGTTTCACAACATGTCTCTAACTAAAGAATTGCAAATATCCAAAGCAACAATGCCACAACATTTGCTTATTACCTTAGCTTGTAATATATATTTGAAAGTTATTATCAAAGCTATATAGACTATTTGTCATGTCTTTGTATTAAATTGTTACAATATAGTTTGGATCAAGATTGTCTATTATTCAATAATATTCTTTACATTAGCTATAACTCTTATTAAAATTAAGTTTTTCTTGAAAGTCAATATATACTTAACATTGATGACTTTTATTTCTCTAAAAGAAGTTTTAACAAAAGAACTCCTAGAGCCCTTAGTGACATGATTCTCTCTTTTAATTCTTTGAATGTTTTGACTAGAACTTTATGGATCTAGATTATCAAATTTTCCTATGCCAATAGCTATATGACCAATAGTTCTACTATCAATGTACTGTGATAAACCATTATAGTATTTACTCATAGTTGTATCAAAAATCTCAAAAGCATTTGCAAGTGAATTTTTATAATTCTTTTTTTGTATGTTTTGATTCATTTTGACTTCTTTGCAATCATAAGTAATATAATTGGTTTCTCTATAATTATAACAAAATATTAGATTTAAACTTAATCTATTCTTATTAATTTCCATTCTTTCAACTTAAATTGTTCAAACCTTCAAGAAAAGTCTCTTTATCTTAGAAAGAATAGATATCCATATTTTTGGTTGCCTCAACTCAAACCACATCTTCTACCTCATTGTTGCATGTTTTTAATTTAATTATTATTATATTTGTAAGTAATTGAGAGTACTTCTTTATCTCTAAGTTGACAATTTTACTACTCTCTTTGATGTGCCTCTGTAAATAAGTATTCTACTATTTGTTCAAAATTCATTAGAAGAATCATATAGGTAAATATCTAAATAGTACTCTCAAAAATTCAAGACAAACCATTGAACACAAGTTATCATATTACTTTTTTATTTATTTTCTTTCATGTACAATATCATATTTTAATATAGCTATTAGATGAAAGAGTATATGAAGACTAATAATCTAGAAGAGCTTTATTAAAAATATAGTAGAAATTTATTTTAGAAATTATAGATAAAAAATAAGAAGATAGTAGAAATTTTAGTGTTAATGCTATTTTTTAATTAAAATTTTTTTTATCTATTTTATAGGGCTATAAATAAAATAAGATAAGATAGATTAGATATAAAACTATCATATACATATTTAGGTGAAAGCAAAGGATAATCTCTAAAAAAAATTATTAAAAAAAAACTTAAGTTGATACCTAAGAAGGACTGTTTGTAATTTAGAATTGAAATTAGAGCTTGAGGTACAAAATATTGCACCTACTATATATGCCAGGTTCTTTTGTTGATTACAAAGTAGAATTAAAGAGCAAATTAGAAGAAGGATTCTATGTGCTTTAGTTTTGAGCAATTTGAGTTTGTAATAACTTTGTAAGAGCTATACAAAGTGAAGATTGGATTCAAGTGATTCTATTTTTAAGAAAGAAAGTGAGATTCATATTTTAAAAAAATTTATAAGTTTTATAGTAAATTTATAAGTAAAATTTTTTGGATTTATAAAAATAGTTATGTTAAGTTTTTGTGATGAATTTGGACTAAATTGGATAATGAAATTAAAAATTTATTAGAATTTAAGTAAGTTAGAATATTGAAAATTAGAAGTTTGAGGGCCAGTAAAGATTTCTAAGATTTGCAACAATCTACCAATTGTATTGAGGTGAAAATTAGTAAATTAGTAATTGATATAAATATTAAAATTAATAAATTTTTTAAAAATAAATTAATAGTGCAAGAAAGTGATCTTGGAACTGAAAGCTCAACATTAAGGTTGGAAAAAGAAGCTACTTGATATCCAAGTGGATTATCTATCATTCCTCTCAATAAGTGATATTCTTTACAAATTTTGTATGCTTATTTTCAACTAAAAGATTAAAAATTATGTAAAAATTTAAGTGAAATCAATTATTAATTAAGAAGTTATAAGAATTTTAATTTTTTGTTTGATCTATTTTAAATTGATTAGGATTTGATTAAGATTTTTTAAAAATTAGTTAGAATTTGGTTAGGATTTTTTTAAAGATGGTTAGGATTTGATTAGAGTTGGTTAAAATTTGATTAGGATTTAGTTATAATTTTTTTAAGGTTTTGTTAGGATTTAATAGGTTTATTTTAGAATTTTAGAAGGATTGTTTAGGATTGCTTATGGTTTGATTAAAGATTATTTGAAGTTTGATTAGGATTTGATAAGATGTAACTTAAGATTCTTTAGGATTGATAGGATGTACTTATGATATCTTATGAGTTATTTAAGACCTTATTTAGATTTTTTATAATTATATAGGATATAATTTGAAATTGATAGAAGTAAAAATTGATTGATTTGAGGATTTTAAGAGGATCACAATTATTAAGACAAGTGTTTTTAAATACCTCATAAATTATTATTTTTAATTATAAGAACTTCAAATTAAGCTGAATCCTTTCTACAATCAAATGCTTGGTACATTTTCAACTTGAATTTCACATAACACAATAAAATTTGATCTTGAAATGTATTAAGTAGGAATCACAATTTATGATCTTAAAAGAAATTCAAGTAAGAATCAAGTAGAGTGGTATTGAAAATATTAAGTAAAAATCATTCTAGTGGCTTAAGAAGTATTAGTAGAATCCATATCTATGAGCTTAAATGACACTCAATTGTATTAGAAATGAATAAAGAGCATACAAATGATCTTAAAAATTACCTAAGTAACTCTATTTAGGAATAAAGATAGTATCTACTATATTATTATCTATGTGTTGTTCTCTATTTCTACGCAAGTCATAGGAAGAATTAATTTGATGGTTAGTTGTGACAAACATGTAATTTAAAATTCATAGAAGTAAAAATTGATTGACTTGAGGATTTTAAGAAGGTCACAATTGCTAAGACCGATGTCTCTAAATACCTCATGTATTTTTATTTTTATTTTTATTTTTAATTACAAGAAAAATTTCAAGATAAATTAAAATCCTTCCACAACTAAATGTCTATCATGGACATAAGATTTACTCTAATAATTATCTAGTTAATATAAATAGATAGAAATAGGTAAAAATAGATTAATTTGATAATATCTTATAAAGGAATTTTTTAAAAGCTTCATAGATGCGGATTCACCTTTATACATATCTATAGGTGATTAATAGATTAGAAACTTGGCCAACAAGCTAACCATGTGTCACACATGTTGGTAGCTTGTGGAATAAGCTAAGTATGTGGTGCATATGTAAAAAACTTGTCTTGCAAGTTTGACATGTGTCTTGCAAATGGGACATGTATTGGAGGTCCTATAGAACGTTTCCACATAGTTTTTAGGTAGATAATATATATATAAAAATAAAAGTGAAGCCTTCTTCATTCTTATGAATATCTTTCTTATTCTTATTCTTGTTTCAAGAGTCTCTAGTCTTTTTGTCTTCGGCAATAGTCATTCTAGTTTTAATATTATTCCATCTTTGAATGATTTTTTATTTTTTTGAGTAGTACAAGAGTGTACTAATATTTTGTTCTTCCATAATTTATGTCCTTGATAATTTGATAAGACTGAAGAATTTATTGTTCTTGTTTTATACTTAAGAAGTGAGTGAATTGTTCCACTTCTATTATTGCATTTGAAGGTTGCAAACTATCCACCTTTAAACTAACATTGCTTTCTAATATTGATTTTTTCCTTAAAAGAGAGTAGATCACTTCTCTTTATAGAGATTTTTATTTGATATTAGGGGTTGCAGATTAGCCTCTTTTAATTCAAATTGTAGAATTATTAAGTTGTTTAAGATGGAAAGAAATATTATAGATGCTACACTTAGCAAAAGTGAGAATAGATTTATAACTATCGTAGATCTTTAGGAGCTTATCAATATTCTTAGGATAGAAATTTTATGAATTTCTTAATACCAATCATATAGGCATTATTCCTACGTCTATGGAAGAAGTCTAGAGCCTACATCAAGAAGTTGTACAGTTGAAAGAAGCAAGTAAATCTGCCTTATAAGAAAATCTAAGAAGCCTTACTTCTATAAGCATGAAGGAAGCAAAGATTAATATGCTTGAAAAGTTTGATGGAACAAGATCAAAATTTCGAGGGTTTTTACAATAAGTCAAGTTATATCTAATATTGCATTTTTTCCAATATCTTAATAGATTTACTCAAGTTGGATTTATAGGGGCACTTTTATCTGGAAGTACTCTTTCTTGATTTGCACCTTTGATAAAAAAAGATTCACGACTTTTTTATGATTTGAATTCATTCCTCAAAGTTTTCACGGCCATATTTGGAAAAAATGATAGACAAAGTAGCAAAAATCAAATTCTTATCTTTACAATAAGGATCATGATCAGCCACAATATACATTATAGAATTCCAAAATCTTGCTTGCAATGTGGAGTGGAACAACAAAACTCTTATCAATCAATTTTTTTATGGATTGAATGATAATGTCAAAGACTTGTTATTAATAATATCAAAAGCAGGCTTTTTGGAATAATTTATTGCTCAAGCCATCACATATGACAATTGTTTATTTAAAAAGCATTAGGAACATAGATTTGACTAGAGAGGAATGAGTCAATTAATAATAACAATTCCTAAGTTTTCAAATACTTATTTGGCTAAGCCAGATCCAATACAAATTGATGTAGTACGTTTTAAATCTCACACCAAACAGAAAAAGATTTGATGTTGTCAAGAAGGTTTGTGTTTACATTGTAGAGAAATAAAGCACATTATTTAACATTATCCAAAGAAGCAATGTAATCAAAAAATAAAGAGTGTGGTTGCTAAAAAAGATAATGTATCAAAAAATGAGTTTTTCTAGCTATAATAGGAATCGTGTGGCTAGAATCATATGCAATACCTTATAAAGGTTCTATTCTTTCTCTAGATCCCTCACCTTATTTTATAATAGATATATTTTTAAGACCTAAAAATCACAAAGCCCTTATCTTATTAGATTCAAAAGCCTCAACTTGTTTTATAGACAAAGATTTTGTCAAAAAAATAAAAAAATATCTCTAGTCAAGAAAACTAAATTTGTGCATATAAAAATTATAGATGGTTGTTTGTTGTCTTCTGGAGATGTTATTTATGAGACTATTCCTTTAGATATAATAACTAAAGGACATAATAGTATAGTAGCATATAATGTGATTAGATTTTTTTCCAATCTAGTTATTTTAGAATAATCATAGTTAAAAAAATATAATTTTGAAATAGATTGAACTTCTTGTAACCTTAATTTTTTTCATAATTTAATCCAAAAATCTATTAGTCAAATAGATATACATAAGTCTAATATATCCAAATCCTTACTAATAGGTATAATTTTTTTTATATATGTGGCAAAAAAAAGATCATCTTTTACTATATATGCTACATCCATTTCAGATGCTAAAAAGACTATAAGTGATATTTCTAACCAATATCAAGACTTTCAAGACATTTTTGAAAAGAAAAACTCAAATATTCTTCTAAAGCATCAATCTTATGATTATTCAATTGATCTTTAAGAGAAAGCTCAACCACCATTTGAACCAATCTATAATTTATTACAAAATAAGTTGGTTGCATTGAAGGAATATTTTCATGAGAACTTGACCAAGAATTTTATTTTCCATTTAAAGTCTCTAATATGAGCTCCTACCTTATTTGTGAAGAAAAAAGATGGATTGCTACGAAAATGTATAGATTATCGAGGACTTAACAAGATTATCAGAAAGAATAGGTATCCTTTATTTTTGATTTTAGGACTTTTTGATCAACTCAATCAAACAAAGATCTATACAAAAATAGATCTACAAAGAGCATACAACTTGATTTGCATTAAAGAAGGTGATGAATGGAAGATTGAATTTCGAATTAGGTATGGGCATTTTGAATATAATGTCATGCCTTTTTTATTTACAAATGCACGAGCTGCTTTTCAACATCTTATAAATGATATTTTTTGTGAATTTCTTGATGATTTTATTGTCTGTTATTTAGATGACATTTTGATCTATTCAAAGAATATAGAAAAATATGAACTTCATGTTCGTTGTACATTACGAAAATTTAGAAATGCAAGATTATATACCAAGATGGAAAAGTGTGTATTTCACACTACTTAAGTTGACTTTTTAGGATACATCATCTCAAATGATGGTTTCAAGATGGATCCTAAAAAAGTCCAAATAATCATAGATTAGAAGATTTCAAATACAATAAGGGATGTACAATATTTTTTAAGATTTATAAATTATTATTAAATCTTCATCAAGATTTTTTTTTAAGTTACAGCTCCACTTACATGCTTAACTTATAAGAACAAACTCGAGTGGAGTAAAGAAGCAGGGCATTGTTTGAAGGTTTGAAGATAATTTTTACTTCTGCACCAATCTTGTATTATATCAATTTTTTCAAGGTATTTTTTATAGAAACACATACATCAAACTTTGTTTTAAGTATGATATTGTCACAAATAGGAGCAAATGATAAACTCCATCTAATAGCTTTTTATTCCAAAAAAATTTTAGCAACAAAAATCAACTGCAAAATCTATAATAAAGAATTTCTTCCAATTATGGGCTCTTTTTAAGAATGGTGTCATTATCTAGGAGGCGCTTCTTATCTAGTCACTATTGTCATATTACGTGTTGTCTTGTTCGGGAATGCGCCGGTGTCATATTACGTGTTGTCTTATTCAAGAATGCATCAAGCACCTGGTTGTAGAAGGTAAAGTTGTGTTTGTAAATAATCAAGAAATTCTAATAGATTTCACCCATATATGAAGAATATAATTCAAAGTTCAATTCAAAAGTCTTTAAAAATACTCCTTTTAGTAACATCAACCATACAAATATCCCAATAGCCTCGTTTCTTTTATAATTAAGCAATTTTTATTTTTATTTGTGATCCCTAATCCTAATCAGTGAGCTTTGATAAGCTATAACTTTTAATTTGACCATCCACTTAGTGTGAAATTTTGTACAAAAATGTTGGTATAAACCTTCTACATGCTCAAAAAAATTCAACCCAATTCAACTTACAGATTGTAAGAAAATGCCCAAAAAGCGCACTGATGACACTCGGCCACCAACTTGAAAATTGATGTAGAAATTCCAATGGTGATTTCTCCTTCTTCAACTATTAATTTCAGCTCAAATTCAGTATGTAACTTAAACTGTAAGTCTTCTATCACCACGCTAAGATTTATATTGATCCAATTGGTAGATCTTTAGTTATCACAGGAACCCTATCCAACCCTAAGTTGCCAACTTCTGACAACCCTTTGTATCAAAGCTCAAATATCTCTTGATTGCATTGCTAGATTAATACAAAATTTTGTATATATTTAACACATTCAACAATCCAAACAATATCAAATTTTGAATTATAGATGTTACACAGATTGCACAAATCAGTCAAAAATGCAAACCATCATTGTCTTATATAAAATCCAAAACACCAATAAAAATCTTGACTTTGAACAATAATTTCAAAGTCATTCAAAATCTTATGGTGACAAGCTTAATGTCCTTGGAACAAACTTCAAGCTAGCTATCCAATTCAAAAATCTGATTTGCAAAATCCCCCGTACTTTGTCCTAGGCAGCCGTTTTTGTAGCTAGAGGTCTGATTTCAACCCTGTCCTACAAACGGCCAACCCCCGGGTATCAATCTAATCTATCCTAGGGATTTTATAGCCTGATCTTACCCTCAACTTAACCCTAGTATCAATCATATTAATAATTTATCCTTTGTACTATGTTTTTATTATTTTATGGCCTTTCTAAGACAATAAAAGAATTACTATAGCCTAGAAGGTAAAATTATTAACTAATTCTTATGTACTAGCTATTAAGTGAAGAAAATAAACTAAAAGGCTTTCATAAAAAACCTTATTAAAATATGTTGAATTCTTGTTGAACTAAGATAATAGAATATTAATTAAAAAATTATTTTTAGTCATAGTTTTACTATATAAGCATGTCACAACACGACACCGGGCACCTGGTTGTAGAGGGTGAAGATGCAATTTACAAATATCCAAGAATCCTTAACAGGGTTTATGCGTATAAGAAGAATAAGGTTGAATATCAATATGAGAATGCGTAAGTCAATGCGAAGTGCTTAAAAACATTCTTTTTGATAACTTCATCTACATATAAATCCCAATTTCTTTGTTACTTGTCACAATCAAGCAACTAGTTTTCTCTTTATAAATCCTAATCTTATTCAATGAACTTTAATAAGCTATAATTTTTAACCTAATTATGAGTTTGGTGTGAAACTTTGCATATAAGTGCAAATATAAGTCTTATATAAGCTTAAAAGTTTTAATCCAACTTAATTAACAAGTTGTAAAAAATCAACCAAAACGCACACTAATATCACTCGGCAGCCGACTTAAAGGTTGATGCAGATATCCCAATAGCAATTTTTCCTTTTCCAATTCTTAATTTTAACTAAAAATTAGTGTATAGCCTGCCTTTAAGTCTTCTAATACTATACCTAATTTCACCTTAATTCGACTAATATATCTTTAAATATTACAGAAATTCCAAACAATCCTAAAATACCAATTTTTGATACCTCTTTGTACTAATGATCATGTAAATTCCAATTGTACCATTAGATTCTTACAAATGTTTACTCAATCTTAGCACACTCAATCATCTACATATTTTCAAATTTTCAACTATATTTGTTACTTCAATTGCACATAATAGCTAAAAGTGGTGGTCCTAATTTTATTGCATAAAAAACTTAATCTCCAGTACAAACTTTGATTTTAGATAGCAATTATTAAGTCCTCTCAAATCTTATAGGAACAAACTTAATGTCCTTGGAACAAGCTTGAAGCTAGCTCTTCAATCTTAGTTGCCGATCTCCAAATGACTCAACCTCCTATCCTTAGTGGCTATTTTTATAGCTGGAGGTCTGATTTCAACCTTATCTCATACACGGTCGACCCGCGGATATCAATCCAACTTATTTTAAAGATTTTTAAGCTTAATCCTATCTTCAACTTAAATCTAGTACCAACTATATTAACTATTTATCTTTTCTATCCTATTTTTATTAGCTTATGTTTTTTTAAAAGTAATAACAAAGTTTGTACAACCTAAAAAGAAAATTTAATAACTAACTTTTATCTATTAGCTATTAAAATAAGAATATAATCTAAGAAGCTTTCATAAACCTTTTCTTAAATATCTTAAGTTCCTATTGAACCAAGATAATCAAGTATTAAATAAAAATTATTCTTATTCATGATTTTTATTATATAAACGTATTATAACACAACATCGTATATATGGATCACAAGAACCTCAAATATTTCATATCAACATGTATGTTGAATTGTCATCAAGCTCCTTGGAATATATCTTTGTCAAGATTTAAGTTCATTATCACTTATTGGCCAAGAAAACAATAAGATTTATCTGATGTCCTTTCTAGATGTTCTTATCTTGCACCAAAAGAAGGAGATTCAACTTTTGATCAATAAAAAAATAATCTTCTTGAAGCCGGAGCAATTTCATCTTCAAGCAATGAAATCAACATTGACTGTTGATTTAACATTTCTCAAACAAGTCCAACCAAGTATGTCTTTAGACCCTCTTATTCATGAGATTAACAATAATTCATCTAAATCTAATGATACTTCCAAGTTTGAGTTCAAAAATAATATACTCTATTTTAAAAGACACCTATATGTTTCAAAAGATGAAGCACAATTACATACTCTTGAAGCTTGTTATAACTTCCTTCCAATATGACATTTTGGATATAATAAAACTTTGGAGTTAATATCAAAAGATTTTTGGTAGCCTCAAATGTGAAAGGCTGTTAAAGAGTATGTAAAGTTGTGCGATGTTTGTTCAAGATCAAAAACTCCTCGTCATCAATCTTATGGACTTTTTCAACCATTTCCTATACTAGAACAATCTTGATATTTTATTTCTATGGATTTTATAATAGATCTTCCAAATTTAAGTTCATATGATTCTATATTTTTGATTGTAGATCATTTCACCAAGATGGCACATTTTGTACTATGTATAAAATCTATCATAAGTGAAGAAACAGCTAAGCTCTTCCTTGATAATATCTATTGCTATCATGGATTATCAAAGGATATTATATCAAATAAAGGGATGCAATTCGTATCAAGATTTTAGAGAATCCTTTTTAAAATATTGAAGGTAGACATAAAACTATCTTCAACTTTCCACCCTCAAATTGATGGACAAATGGAATAGATAAATCAAGTTTTGGAATAATATTTGAGATGTATTATCAACTATTATCAAGATAATTGGACAACTCTTTTATCATTCATAGAGTTTGCTTATAATAATTTGATATATTCTTCTACTCAACAAATTCTATTCTTTATCAATTATAGTTATCATCCACAACTTGATATTTTTGACTTTTTAAAAGCTGATAATCTTACGACAGAAGAGTTGGTGAATTAATTATTAGAGATATATGCAATAATAAAGATATAATTAAAAGAAGCTTAAGAACGAAAAAAAGATCAATGTAGATGTCTATCGTAAAAAATAGCCTCAATTTTACATGGGCAATAAGGTATAGTTACTTTATTTTTAATATTAAAACTAGTCATCTTTGTGATAAACTGGATTATTATAGATTTGGACCATTTTTGATTTGTAAATAGATTAATCTAATTATTTATTGATTATACCTATCGAAATCTACAAAGATCCATCCTGTATTCCACGTGTCATTATTTGAGTCATACAAAACAATAGATATACAAGAAAGGAGACAAATGCCATCGCATCCTATAGAAGTAGACAACAATAAAGAATTTGAGGTGGAAGAGATCTTAGATTCAAGATGGCATTGAAATCAGCTAAAATATATTATACATTGGGATAGATATGATATTAGTGAATGCACATAGAAGCCATTCAGGAATCTAGCAAATACATTAACAAAAGTCAATGCGTTTCATCGACGACATCCATCAAAATCAAGATAAAAAGTCAAAAAAACCTTTTAAGATCAGAATATGTGGCAAACACAATTTGGCATATTCTAAACCTCTTCAATATATAATCATTGCTCTTCATGGAACTCGTCTCTAAAAAAGGGAATAATGTCATAGACACAAGATTTATTCTAATAATTATCTAATTAATATGGATAGATAGAAGTAGATAAAAGTAGTTTAATTTGATAATATCTTATAAAGAAGCTTCTTAGAAGCTTTATAGATGTAGATTCATCTTTATACATATCTATAGATGATTGGTTGGTTAGAAACTTGGCTAACAAGCTAGCCACGTGTCGCACAAGTTGGTAGCTTGTGGAACAAGCTAAATACATGGCGCACATATAAGAAACTTGTCTTACAAGTTTGACATGTATCTTACAAATGGAACATGTGTTGGAGGTCCAATAGAACACTGCCATGTAAATCTTAGATAAATAGTATATATAGAAACAAAAGTGAAGTCTTCTTTATTCTTGTCAACGCTAACGAGGTAGAGAGAATTTGCCTCAAGAAAGTACTGGGCTTCTGGCTGCAACTAAATACTCAATCAAGATCCAAAATAATAAAACCCTCAAATTTATATAAAAGTCTTTATTTTAGGGCTATTACACCCAATACATATGTTTTATTTCACAAAAACACTCAAACTATAATAAAATACTCTAAACCCTCATTCACCCGTAGGAGGGGAATTTTTCTTGAACTTCATCAATCTATAACTCTTAATCTAACTGTTCAAATCTACTAAAATTTTACATAAAGTATTAATGTACTCTTAAAAACTAGCACAACAAGTCCAAACCGTTGATTATTTATCAATCTTTAGATAACGTAAAAATCCTAACAGTAGTTTCAAACCCTTGTTTACAAACACCCATGTACTAAATTCTTCATATCTCACAAATCTAATATCCAAATGCTATGAAACTTTGATTTATAGCTTTTCAGCACAAAGATTCACCTTTTTGGAAAGTTTTAGACAAAAATTCGTCCAAAAACTCAAGATATGGCAAAACCCATTACTATGAATAAAACGCGGCCTACTTACTACCTTGGAATTCAATGTGCTGTCTTTGACTCCCAATAACTCCTTCTTCAAAACTCCAAATGTAGTAATTCTTCCTCATCAGATGTAGATCTTAAAATCCCCTCTCCAATTGCACCTTTCGATCTCCAAAAGATTGTATACAACTCCTCCAATCCTCAAAAGTATGATAATAGATACAAATTGCACACCTTAACTTCAAGCGCCTACTTCTCCCTCATAAAAACTCCAAATCTCTCAATTTTTATACCAAAATTGTAGCTCAAAAAACAAGCTTTCTAATCCTAGTCTTCGATTTTCCAATGGCCTCCTTGAAGTCGCCGAAACACTTATTCTTATTGCGGGCAGCCTCCTCAAAGCCTATTGGGCATGACCATTGACCAATATGAGTGAAGAACTTCACCCCTTGTCTTCATTCATCCTCTCTTTGTCTTCATCCTTCCAAATAGGCCTCTTAGTAGTTTAATTCTTCTTCTTTGGACCCCAATTACCTCTCAAGGCTTTATACTAAAAAGATTTAGGCTCTATATAATTTAAAAGCCATAATCAAACTAAGTAAAAATCTAAAATAAATTTTCTTATACCAACCTCCTTTAATTTATTTTACTAATCATTCTAATATATATTTAAATCTATAAACATATTATACATTTTGAGTGGATTTTACATACTGTAAGCAATTACAGTACGACAATGCCTTTCTTGTTCTTAATTTTATTTCAAGAGTCTCTAGTCTTCTTGCGTTTGGCAATAGCCATTCTAGTTTTAAAATTATTCCATCTTTGAGTGATTTCCTATACTTTTGAGTAACACAAGAGTATACTAACATTTTGTTCTTTCATGATTCATGTCCTTGACAATGTCTCACGTATTCTTAGGCTAAATTTCACATAATATAATAATGCTAGCTAATTTTTAATTTGTTGAGCTTTCTTCAAGTAGTCTTTAACCAAGCCTCCTTTACTCTACCTAATATTTTGTAATTCTTTCATTCATGAAAGAACCTAAGATTGATTTCTTAATTGAAATGCATCCTTCAAGGTCTTCCAAGTATTTACAAAATTAAAGTATATTTTCATAGCATCAATAAGATTATCTTGCATTGATATAGTGAGAATCTTGCATGTTGTAGCTTTCTTCTTCTTGAAAACAACCTGTATTAATTACTTTATTGTCAACTTTAGTTTAAAAAGCAACAAGTTCACTTTTGATTTTTGTAAGGGACCAAAGACCTTCAACTCTCATTTTAAGGCCCTAGACGTAATAACTTACCAAGCCTTTGAACTTATTTGACTCTTAGATCCAATAGCTAGATCTATTTCCCATCTTTCTCTTCCTCTCTTCTTTGATACTATCTACATGAGTATTGATCAATTGTACCAACTATTTAGAAGTATTGTAGATTGCTAAGCTCTCTTCTAGAAGACCTTCAAATACCATAATATAAATTATGAGCCTAGCATCACACATGTATATGCATCCATCTTTTGAGAGCTATGCTCTTTATTAGGCACCAAAGCAGTGTTTTAATACACAAAAGATCAGAGGGTGTGAAGGTATGAATGTAGAATGAACAGATGAAGCTAACTGAAACTATGGATGAATGAAGTTTATCCTGATGATGTGGATATGTTACAGCTACAGTAATTAGGAGCGTCCAAGTTTACATCGTGCTCGTTGAAAAGTCAGTTCAGAGCTTCGAGCTCCGCAGTTGCAAACCGCTGGAATGGCAATGCCTCCAGAACACGAGTACACGAGTATGAAGTTGTAATCTAACTCGGTTCGAAGCGAGGTGGAGTCGAGCTTTTCTGCAAGATTCTGAATGGACCTCCACCCTCAGAATAAGTCAACTAGTGCAATTTGGCTCGGTTAGCCTAATGCCAGGCATGGAGCTGTGAAGAGCAGACATTGCGCTAGATCTTCGCCGCGTGGGCTCGAAAGGTGAGCTCAGATGAGAAAAGCTTCCATGCTCAGGTTCCAGATATCGTGCACAGATAGTCACTGCATGTAAAATTTACATTGTATGATGCTTGTAAAATCTCAAAATGCTGCCATTCTTCGAACGCCAGTTCAATGGTGGATGAGCACTCCTCAGAGCTTGGGGCGTCTGCAGGCTTTTCTCCAAATTGGAAACCGAGGAAACGATGTGTGTTTTCTAAACCGAACGAGAGCAAGCATCAGTTCCTGAACTTCCACCTGCCTGTCATGTGCTATGAGAGCCTAATGAGTATGCATTCTGGGCTTGAGTCTCAAATGGAAATAGCGGTTGCAGGTATGATACAACAATACCTGAACCGTCATCTCCGGCATGACGCAATTGGATTTCACATCCACGACCATCATTCTCACGTCCGGAATTCATCTCAGCTCAATGAGGGGAATGGGAAACAACGTAGATCTCGGAATCGCTGAAGTGTAATTGAGTTGCAAATCATCCCCAAAAATGGTTCACAATCAAAATATTCATCAATACTTCCCATGTGGTCACTGATTTCATCAATCAAAGATATGGGATAGTATTCCAACGTATTTAGGAGGTAGGAGAACATCGACCCCTTGCTCTTGCGAGTTTATAACTGGCTGATTTAGGGGTTGAATTTCCGCCCAGCATACAATCACACGTTGAGCTTAAGACAAGAATGATGTACTATCGCATGCCGACAACACAAATTACTTCGTCTCTAAGAGAAAAAACCTCTTGAATTCCTGTTCGATGGATAGGGAGATGGAAGTTCCACTGGTACGAAACTGATTAAACATTAGGTTTAAATAATCTTACAGGTTGGAATGGTGAAAGTTATCGACACTGGAGCAAATTGTGGTTCTCAAAACCAGGCATCGCCATTCTGAGCTTAACACATTGCTTTGACCGTGAATGGTAGGATTTTGGCAACGCATGTTGCTGAATACAGCATTTGTTTTGTTCCGTTGCAGATTCTCTCTCTCTCTCTCTCTCTCTCTCTTTGCAAGTTGGCCACTTCAAAAATGAGATTGACGCTGATTTGTGCATGCTTGCAATGTTGACAAAACTCCCACTTGGTGCTTGAAATAATGGATTTTTGTGAGCGGTTCATGAGGGGCTTCTCATACAGTGTTGTACAATAGCGGAAATTAGCGCATTGGGCATCAAAAATAGTACAAACGCTGTGGACTGTAAAATCAGATTTTTAGCGCCACGAGGACATTTTTTGTGTACCTCTAAATTTTACATTAAAAAATCTGGACATTATACTGGTATATACCTCCTAGACTCTGTGCCATGTCAGCTTGTGACACGTTGGATTGTGATGCCACATTGGGTGTTGATGGTATCCTCATTGTCATGTTGGACCAAATAGTGCAAATTAGGATGTGAGTGATTTTATAAGATGTAAGGAAAATATATATATTTTTTAAAAAATGGCTAAAATGACGGAATAAACTTTTGTTTAATTTTTATTTTTTATAAAAACAAACGTGACAATATAATAAAAGTTCTGAACAATCAAATGTTTATTTTATTGATCTTTTCATTTTATATATACATGGACATACTAATTTTATAATATATAATTACATACAATATAATTAGTGGTGTTCATAGCTTTGTTTTAAAGAAATATTTATAAAAAGAAATTCGTACAGAAAAAAAAGAAAAAAGAAAAAAGAAAGTGATTGGTCATGTTCAAAAACCTATAATTCATTTTGTAAAGAATAGCTTGAAAAATTAAATTAGATAATGAAGATACAATTTTGACTAAATATTTTTGTTATTATTAAAATTTAAATGGAATTTTTAAAAATGAATTTAAAATTATCCTCAAAAATAATATATATATATATATATATACATATATATGTTTTAAAATAAGATTGTTTCAAGGATATCATTTGTAACCTTATAAGAACCAAGTTACATATATTACAGTATCTTTGAAAGAAAGTGGAATTTTTTAGCAAAATAATATATTGCCTGCTTTTGAATTCTAATTTTAATAGAAATATTTTTCTATTAATTAATATGTAACATATGTACATGGTGGAAAAAAAAATCTTTCACTTCTTAGTCTTGCCTATATGATTACTTTGGCATCGTTAGTAGTACTTAAGTGAAACACTTGAACACTTATAAATACTTGTGAAAGCAATCCCATATTTGTTCACTTGTTTCAATGCAGTTCCATAAATTCAAAACTTCAGTATATTAATCATTGTGATTTTTTATCACCTATATTTCTCTTCTATATTTAGCTTTCCATCAATACCGCTGTCTTTTCCCTTCTTCTATATTTTTCTGTAAAATTTCACTACAGAAATCATTGTACTAGACCTTGAGCTATAGTATGGGAAGAGACCACTTGGCTCTGAAAATTGTTGTAAAGTACAGCACGCTGAAGAAACAGCAGCTTGAAAAACAACTAAAGACTAGTATGTGATGAGAGGTTCGGAATTTTAATAGAACCAACGTTCAAGAAACAAGTCTATACTTGGAGAAGGCAAGACTCATCGGTATAACTCCACATCTAACACTGAAAAGTGACCACAAAAGGAAGAGGGTTCATTGTTCGAAGTGCACATGGACTGCTCCATATCTATATGCAAAACGAAAGATGAGGTTTATATACCGTTTTGTGTAAAGCTTGCCAAGATATAGTGTGTTCGTGGCGAATTCCAGTAATGCTTGAGCCCCGTTCCCACCGACGAGTGAGATTACATCACCGCAACCGGTGATGTCAATTCTTGTATACTTCCAAGGTTGCTTTTCCGCTTGTTGCCGATTAGTCCCGCTTCTCTCAAGACGAATGCCAACCCGGTTAATGTGCTTCGCGCTTTGGAAGCTCTCGGCAAGAGTGCGGGTGGCTGCCAATCGGTATTGTCGAGATCTTGAATCTCCCTGGGGATGTCGGTTTTGACATCGGACCAAAGATGCTTCAACCTGTTGGCGCCATGGATAACGCCCTCAGGTTTTGCCGCCTCTACTTTTTGGACTGATTGGTTCGCGGTCTTAGGTGCCTCTACCGCGCTCTGTGCCTCCCTCGACGCAAGAATAGACCCGACCTTCTCTAACTCACGCTCCGTCTCATTCGTGAACTTTTTGTCCTGCTCTGCGCTTCTCCCCGCGACTACGGAGATATTTGGTACAATGCCGGAGCGAGCAGAATCCTTAATCTGCTTGCGTTGAGAAGACTCATTTGTAGTCCTTTTGTATGAAGCGAACCACTTCGCTTCTACATACTCAGGTTTTCTCCAAGGCGGGAGAAACATCCCTTTCTTCTTCAAGGACCGCTTGACCGCTTCCGACATCACATTAAGAATCTGCAGCAGCCGATTCGCTGTTCCAACGTACACAGCAGGAAGCATTTGATACACATTCTTGTATTGAGCAGTAGGTCTTGCAATCTCAAATTGACCTTGAAAGTCAATGTCGACGATCACCCTGGCTGCAGATTCATCTAAGCCAGTGAAGACAACGTCTATATATTCGTAATCACCTCCTGGAAAGTTGCCAGCGTGATCCCACCGCGACTTGCAAAGAGCGGCATTGTATCCACTGCTTCGAAGGTACTTCACCACGCTCCGTCTCCTACACACATTGCTAGCGCAGTCCTCTTTCTCACCCTTGCCATCGGTGATGGCGTTTCCTGTCAAAGCGTCCATCACATAAATCACTTCAGCTAAAAGTGACCTTTCCTGTTCGTTGTCGCAGGGAGCCAAGCCCTGCAAAGCATCGGAGAGTTCGTTTCCGAGACTGGTTTTGACATCTTCATCTTCAAGGCAAGCCTGGCCATCACCATTGCAAGAACCAGATTCGCAGTTGCACCTGGCTCTTCCGCACTTCCCTGTCTCCTCTTTCTCCATGAACTCATACACCATTGCAGCCAAGCAGTTCGAGCTGGGCCCATGCTCGCTCCCGCTGGAGCTGTAATTCACCTTCCCCATATCCTTGTCACTCCCTACGAGCCGCGCTTTCACATTCTCTGGCCATGGACCCCTGACTTGTTTAGCCTTGAAAACTTGAGGGCTGGTCGGATTAGCAGGCCTGAAGCTGTGCATGTCGATTGAGTGAAGCTTTGAGGCTTTAATCTTTGTCGCAGGAGATGCGGTTTGTTCTCTATCCCCTCCTCTCTCCAACAGCCTCGATGTGTGTCCGCCTGTTTTTGCAGCTGCATCCACTGGCCTGGGCTCGGCATCATATCTCTCCACGAAGTTCCAGTGCAACGTAACTTGACATACCTAATTTATATTGCATTTCTCGTCTTAATTACTAATTATCTTCAACTGATGCTCATGTATTGCTTGAAAATTTTTTCCAGGGAAGAAAGCAACAAAAGAAATACGAAGCAGCTATGCTTCACCGGAAAAAAAATAAATGCCACTGAGGCGATGCGTCTCATTTGCCTACCTGTTACTTCACCTCTCCACGACTCGTTTCCCTTACAAGTGAATCAATCTACCGAATCCTTAAACCACACAAGCGAATCGCTGTACACACTCTCTCTCACTAGACTTCGGAAGTAAAAGCTGCTAATTTCTCAACACCAGCATCATTCTTCAGAATACAGATCTCAATATCGTACAACTAAATCGGCTCAATCCTCTACAAACCTCGGCGTAAACCTGGAACTCTTAGGCATCAAACTAACTCGAAAACATCTCAACTTCAAAAATCCGCCAAAACAATATTGGAGGCGAAGTTCAGGCGTGATTAGAAAGTTTCGTTTGCAATCCTACAGAGAAGGGTGGATGTCTCGAAGAGACGAAAGGCAATGCGAGAGAGGAGCAGCGAGTGGGACACGACCACTGCGAACTCAGCGGCCCAGTCATTCATATACACAGCGGAGATGGAGGATCGGGAGGAGGAGCGAGAACGGGTGACAACTCCCCCCACAGGCTCCATGGAACACACCGTCCACCCGTGATGAGGTGGAATCCAGCTCAGCGGGGACATCCCTTTGCAACGGCTTGTCCTCATTCAGGTAAATCCTGCCTGCCCATACCCCACCAACTGTGAGCATTCCAAGCATCCGTTTTAAGATTGGAAATATTTAGACATCCGAAAAGATGACTCAAAATTTATTTTTTCAAAATAAATCCTAAACTAAACTAAAAATACACTAAGAAATTTTCCTCCACTACCACCATTGGGTTTTCAGAATTAACATCTATGCATGTATCTATTCATCCATTCATCCCAAAGGGAAAAAGAGTCAAGCTAGGTTTGTTAGGAGTGGAAGCCACAAAAGCTTCAATTGTGGTAACACTCCATATCTCAATTGTATTCATTTTAAATTCTCTTCGTAAACTCAAATATTGTTGTAAATGTACATTATTAATTATTCTATAAAAAAATATCCTTTTATTATTTAAAAAATTATTCTAAAAATATTTCGATTTTCATAGGATAATTTTAGATTTTTTTAAAAATATTATTAATTTTAAGTATAAGCTTGGATAAGAAGCCTCTTACATATCAACTAAACATATGAATAAAGATAAGATTAGAATTATTTGTAGTATCATCAATTGCTTTCTTAAAATTTGTTCATCCTATGGTTTTCAAACTTTGTTGTATTTTAGGACAACCATTTTATCTCAATTTAGCATAGTCAATTATTATTTTTATCAATATATGTTAATAGAAATCATAGAAAATATCAGTATTATATTAAAAATTTCTAAAAGCAAATCAGCAAAACATGCAATTCATATTCAATCAAATTTAAAACATAATTATTTGTGCAAAACATAAAACAATAAAATTCAAATAGTAACTTCAACAAATATTGGTATAAATTATCTAACATTACATAATCTAAGATCTGAAATAAAAAAAAATTAAATGATTAAAAATTATTTGACAATAACTTCTATGATAATAACATGTTTTATTATTTTTATTTTTTATTTTATTATCTAAAGAATTTAGTAATTAGTTGAAATAAAATTACAGAATTATGATTATGTTTGTATATTGAAGAAATTATAAAAATTATTAAAAATAATTATCTTTAAAAAATTGCTATTACTCCTATATTAAAAAATATATTACTTAAGATTTAAAAATTTTAAATAATTTACTTTTAAAAGAAATATTAATTTAATTTAAAATATATTTTAAAATCCTATTAAATAACTAAATTAATTTGTGTAAATCACTTGTATTACATCAAAGATGACAAAAAAAAAATTTAATATAATATTTTAATTTAAAAATTATAATAGGTATAAAATTTTAACTTATCACATTAATATGGATGATTTTAGCAATTTCTAACACTTTATCTTAAAAAGATGTAAAACCACATCTTAAAGTGGATCTAACACAAATTCTAGAGGACAATACTATTTATGTCATAAAGAGAAAAAATATATTTTATCTTATCTTTTCATCTCATAGCTTCTTAGCTTCTTTTCGTAATTGAAGCCAACCAAAAAAGGATTCTTAATTTCAACCAATCACAAGTTGTAAAAGTTGTAACTTCTTGCCTTCTCATCTAAATATAAAGACCTTCTAACTAGCCAGATAAGTAATTTTTATGTCCACACAGATAAAAATAATAACTTGTTTAATTAAGTTACAGAATTAAAACCTAAAAATATAATTGTCAATTTTTTAAAATTTCAAATCCAAGTTGACTACCCAACAAAATAAGAAGACAATAGACATGAGCCAAACTTGAGCTAGGGGGCATCTATATGGGGCAATAATAAGAAGAAGTATTGACTAAAAGGTACCAATCTTCAAAAGGCTATAACTTATTCAAATGTTATCCAAATTATATGTATATATATATATATATATATATATTATATATATATATATATATATATATATATATATTTATTTATATATATATATATATATATATATTTTATTTAAATATAATTTTTTTTTAAAAAATCATATATATAATATGGATAATATTTGAGCAAATTATAATATTTTGAAGGTTGGCACCCCTCCTTGATAGCGCCCCTATGTTTGCCACCCTTACTAGCCTTTTTATAATAAAAGGACCATTGTCAAATTCTTCTCAGTCTTCTCCTTCTTCTGTAGATGCTTCTTATATCCAATATAGATGCTATATTAATTCTTTATAAAAATCCAATGATATATCTTATAGATATGGATAAGTATTTCATATTTGAGTAAATATAGCAACAACCTTGATGACAAATTTTAAAACTATCTTCAAAATATAAAAAGTAATAAAAACAAGTTAATTATTAAAATTTATAATTACTATATTTAGTATTTATATATAAAAAATAAATATTATTATTATAAATTAAAACAAAAAAACAAAAAAAACCAAAACCCAAATTTTTTGTAATTTCAACAACATAAGCTTATTAAATTTTAAAAAAATCATGTTGATATATATATATATATATATATATAACCAATGTCTCTGGTTATCGACATATAAGCTAGTTTCATAGTCCATGATGCAGCATACATATTACTGCACAATATATCCATACAATATCAATCTTTATTTAATCTACAACAAATTGTTTTCAGCAACAGCATGTGTGCATCTTGAATTCACTTCATCCAATGAATTTGAGTTCTATGAATGTGGTCAAGGCAAAACCATTGTGAGTTGATGTTTTAAGTTGACAATGGCCACCTAGTACAAAATGTGGTCCAAGAACATGAATATTTGAAATGATTTTTAACCTTATTCATGTATTATTTTTATAGTTTTTTTAGGAGATGATAATAAATTTGAAATGGCAGAAAATGCCTAGATGTCTAAATGAAGAAAAATGTATAGATTCAATGTATTCTGCGTATATTTTTATTTGTATTTACTGTTTTCTTTGTGCATGGAGTTGTCAGAATGGAAGTGAATGATTTCCCATCTTGTCTAGTTGCAATGAATCTCCACAACAAATGACCTCGTGAGACTAAACCACAATCTGAGTAGATCTCATATGTATTCAGTCGTTCATTCATATATATGTATATATACACATACATACATATACGAATGAATGAAAGCATACATTGTTAACAACAGAATCCAACGCTGATATGTTTCAGTTTTATTTTATTTTATTTCATTTCCAGTTTTCATTTTCAGCTTCGTGAGGTGGTCCTTAATGTCCAGTCTAATCATGCGACACACAGATCGAGGAGGCTGAACATCTGTCATCATAAAACAAAACACAACAAAAGTAAAATAAAATAAAATAACGAGAAAACCAACAAAAAGAACGAAGCAAGACGGTCTCCAATGCAGAGAATTTTTTATTATAAGAAGAAAAAGGGGATCAGTCAAGTGCAGATCACATGAGCTCGAAAATCGAAAGAAAGAGCTGTGGAAAGGATAAGATCTGTACCCACAAAGACAAACTCCGATCACCGCAGCGGCTCGACCGCTCCCTCGCATGTCCCTGAATTCGATTCCACACCGAACTGGAAATAGAAGCGTTGTTGCAAGTCTATCCAGAACTTCACTTTACGAATACTGTCCAAGATAGATCTCCAAGTTGTAGCACACTCCAGCTTCCAGATGCTGCTGCCGCTGCAATATGTGCACCAGTCGCGGACCCTCGAGTTGCCGCGTCGAGGATTTTCCACTGCAGAAGGCATATGCCCCCTCGAACCTTCGATGACGTTTCATGAATATGCCGCCAGTATCATCCCAGTGGATTTGTGCAGCTGAGTGCGATGCTCAGTAGCGTCCGCCGCGTGACTGCAATGTGCAGTTGGTCAGTCAATCAGTGTGTGTGGGACTGTGGGAGTACCCCCCGATTCTCAGCAGCTCTGATGATCCCCACTGAGCGGACCTAAGCTGGCCCTTAGGGTATATTTGCCCGGGACCGCTTCAATATGCTTACAGCGGTGACGGATTCAATGAGCCCAAGCTTGCACACCGCACAAAACATGTGCTATTTTTACAGGCGGTTAAGAGTGGACGGTCGGAGTGGGGAATCCGCCACTGTGTCTTTTCTAGAAGACAAAGTTTTAACTCTCGCATCTGCTGTTGATGCTCAAGGATGATTCCCAGCTCATGTCGATCCCATGCGAGCTGAGGAGTCCCTTCCCTGTTTCTTCCGCTACCTCCGAATCAAGTCAAAAGGGATTCAAACTCCATGTGTGAGTACATAATGGAGTTAGCAGATCTGGGGTCCACCGGTCTGGAATGCAGGGGACCTGTGCAGTCACAGGATAGAACCGCATGTTCACAACCACTGGCTCTGCTCGCACGAGGTGAAACTTCCTCAGAAAGACTAACTCCATGTTAAAAATATTAACACGTTGAATGCGATTCTAGATTTTCGATTATCCGAAAATGGAGCTGCGTATTTTGTATCGCTGCAAAATTTGCACAGTATTTTGTATCGCTGTAGATCGGCAGTCGCCTGATCTACTCCCAAGCACACCCGAAAACTTGTTTTTAAAATGAGCTGGGTGAGTATATCGAAACTGCGTCATGATCTGCACAGTAGCTCACGCCGCTTGACTGACCCTGTGGTCGTGTGCTGAGAAGGAAGAATGAGAGGCTTCCTTGATCCATCAAAATCTGGAAAATATGCCTTCAGATAAGATAGAAAGATCAGAGGCATGTAAGTATATAAATATATGTATACAAAACCTGATATTCTGGGAGTTCCATGCTCTGTGGGTACTTGTTATCTTTGTGAGTTATTGGTTCAAACAATGCCACCTCTTCAAACATGTCTCCAGTATGGAGCGACTCCAAACCAAGACAAGCAACTTTGTTGAACATAGTTGACTATGGGCGCATGATGTGGAAAAATATGGGCAAGAGAATACAAAAATCTTCTAACCAAAACATAATTGGTTTTTAAACACTTGAGTAAGGATGGCAATCCATTGGGACAATAAAGTTCCCTATGGTGGTTTGATTATCAACTTTCAGGATGGGACTTAGGTAAGTAGGTGGTAAATCAACTTGCTACATATTCTCTACTCCTAAACTTGCTTTATTATGAGGTATCAGAGCATGTGTAGTCTTGTTTTTCTTGTTCTATTTCCAATCAATGCAACATGTATATCCCAATTGGTTCAAAAACAAAAAAATAAAAGTGAAAAAATAAATGTTTCTAATTCATAACAAATCTCTAAATCCAAAATTTGGTGTGTATATATGTGTATGAATAAAATATATTTATGTATAGTAGAACATCTAATTAAAATGTTTATTTATTTATACTCTTTCTTGTTGTTTCTGAACATAAAGTATGTTATTTATACTCTTTCATGTTGTTTCTAAGTTTCAATTCATTTGTTTTATTTTTTAAAGGTTTGTTGATTATGCATTTCCAAAAGTACTTGGAGATCTAGCATCCTATCTTCAGTATAATAAAAAAAATTATAATTATAATGCAAAGGGTTGTCATCATTCTGAACACTTTAATGATAAGTTTTTTGAAACGATATGTAGTATCATAACAAAAAATTAAAAATTAAAAAAAAATTAAAAACAAAAATGTTCACAATTCCTTTTGAACAGTGATGGACCCAGATTTTGTAGATCCATTCCTTTTGGAAACATCTTCATAGCTTCATAAAATTTCTTTCATCACATGAAATGAAAGATAAAGTGGAAAATATAAATAATTTTTGTACAATGTAACTCTTCTTTTGGTGCATCTTTCTAGTACACACATGGTTATATCAAACAACCAAGTGGCTGTGGTTGAAAAATAGAGCCATACAAACACAAATTTTTTTTTTTTTTTTTTTTTTTTTTTTTTTCCTTCTTCTTTTTAAAATAAAATTATGTTAATATTAATGTACAATTTTCTGCAGAAAATATGTATAATTTAGTATTGATTTTTATGAAGTGTTTTTTTATTTTTTATTTGTTATGTTTCATTAAAAATTATTAATATTTACATGATGAATTAATTATTTTTATAAATATAGTTTTTAAGTATAAAAATTAAGATATAAATATATTTTTTCTAAGGTTTATATTTTCTACTTTAATGAATTATATCAAAATAGAAGAACAAGTGTAAAAAACCAAAAAACAAAAACAAAAACAAAAACAAAAAAAAAAAACAAAGAATCTAAGGGAAAATCAAAATAATTATGTTATTTTAAATTTAAATTTTATTTTATTTTACACTTAGAAAGAGACTATAAAATTCGCTATTAACCTCATACAATTTTTGCTTGTATAGGACACAAGGCAAGGTGTGGAATGCACTCATCCAATACAAAAAACACACTTATTTTGGTGGGTGGCCCACGAACGGAGCACTCGACGGAAAGTATCGCACCGCATCGACCGCCGTCGTCGTCGCAGTGCCGTCTTCGTCCGTCCAACCTCGCTCAACTTTCGTTGCACCCTGGCGGCCACCTCCCTCCGTCCACTTTCCACGTCCTCACTGTCAGACCATCCCTGGATCTTCGCCCTAGAGCCCACATCCTCATCCAGTCTGCCCTTCATCCATATCTGATATCGGGTACTACAAATCCGCTTATGCCAGCTCATTCGGCCAACAACTCTATCTACTGTTTTTTAATCCGTGGAGTTGTTTAATGCGGGCTCGTCATTGGACATAAGTGACAAGACCAACAGAAAAACTGACGTGGATATTGCGGGGGATCTGTCGAGGATTAGTGGGCAGCTGGCGACAAGTGGATAAGCACAAGGTTTTGAATTCTTAATGACAACAGTTCCAAGCATCGTGGAGCCAATGGGATGTAGTCATCTATATGTGATATTGTAGGTGTAAATCGAGGTCTGGATAGGGTTGGATATCACGCCATGTTGCCACGAATACCTAAATCAGCGTGCAATATATATGGAGCTCATCGGCTACGCCAAGGGCTCCCGGGGATGGGTCCCCACGGATAGAAAATGCAGCCAATCGTAAGCCTTGGATTAATTGAACTTCGACAACCGCGTTCAATGGGTTTAAGTCTCACTATTCATGACGTGTCTTTATATTCTTCAACGTTGTAAAGTACATTTAGGAGGAGATTTGTTAAGCATTTTGGTGACAGGAGTACGTTGATTAGGAACGTTATCCCCCCCCCCCCCCCCCCCCCCCTCAGATCTAATTGCCAAAAAGATCAAAGGTTGTCAGAGGGGACTGAAGAGGAGTAAGTTGCTTTCGAACTTGAAAAAGTGAATTTTTTGAAAAAATGAAAAAGATAGAGAAAGTTTTGGAATCGGCATGGCCATGTTTGGCTCAGATTGTGGTACGGTCCAGTATGGGATTGCAATTTTTGCGTATTTTTTGCTCTTTTCGTGTTGAATTTTGGGTTAAATTCAAACAAAATAGTAAGATTTTCATCATCATCAAAAAGAAAAATCCACTTTGATGAAGAAAATAATAATGAAAGTAGCTAGAATTACAAATCAACCATATAATTTTTTTTTAATAAATTCTTTTGAAAATGATATTGTGATTCATATTGTGATTGATATTTTATAGCAATTCTGTTCGATGGCACTAACATCAAGGAAATCAATGTAAAATAAATAATTAAATTGAGCTTTTGTCTATTTTTTTGAGAATGGTGAAGTGACGGTTGACCTCCCACCCACAAATTGCCAGGTCGGCAAGTGCCAGATGACAAAACCCCTCAATCAATTGCCATGTGGCACAATTGTCTTATTTGCGCCCACATGGATATCCAGAGAAGAATTGCCACCATTCTTCTCTTGTAAGAAGTCTAGTGTCATCACTTTTCTTTATTAATTCCATTTCAAAGAAATTTATTGGAAAAATAAATTTTTACTTTATTGATAGTCTCCACTTCCATGAACAAATCCTTGTTTCAACCATGTGTCATTTTGGCAATTGGGTGATGGAGGCCAAATTACAGTATGGACTTTACTCCTCACCAGCTATTTTCCCATGAGAAACATTGAAATTGAGACAAATTATAGTGATCAGGGTAGAATTATAAGATAAAATATATGCCTACACATGCATGATGTTATTTTGAACTAAATCCGTAATAAATTGAGATTTACACCTTACTAAACTTTTGAGTAGCATAAAATTTAAAAAAAATTAATCAAGATTTGATTTTAAAATCAATGTTATAATATAAAATTGGTTTGTTTATCCATATGTTCCTAAATACAATAATTAAGCTCAGATCATGATAAACATGGTTAAATCGTGTAAGCTGGGCATTTACATGTTCTTATGCAATTTAAATCTGAATTTTGAAATCCATTAATTCATTTGGTGCATTCAAATAGAAAGTAGTATATATATTTCCTATAATTGGTTTTTTTAAAAATTAGTGATAGTTTTATGAAGTAGTTATTGTTTTGTTTTATGTTTATAGTTTTATGAAGTAGTTATGTTATAATTAAACATATAATGCATCTTTGCAGTTTCCCTTGCAATTGCTTGAATTTTTAGTATATATGTTTCATTACTCTACCATTACATATTAATGAAAATTTTATTGCACCAATTTTCAATTTAATTCATTCCATTGTTATAGGTGGTGCAGTTGAATATTTGAGGAAAATGATATGGTAGATAAGCAAAAGACAGAACATGAATTACAATTTCAAAATTAAATTAAAAATTTACCAACATTAAATGTGTATTCAAAATCTGAAAATGATGATATATTTTTTTAAAAAAGTGTTTTTTCTTCTTAATTATTTGTTTATTTATTTTTAGTCTTTTATAAAAATTATTAAATAAAAAAATCTAAATTAGTAATTTTCATATAATGAAGCAAGTGTTCTAATATTATATATATATATATATATATATACATTATTTTTAAAGCTCAAAGTAGTATGAAATAAATAATTTAAAGCCACTTGCAAGAAAATTTTAAGCATGTGATCCTAAAAACAACTTTACATTCAAATAGATACTAAAATATTATAATTTTAAATTAACTAATTTTAATAAAATATATTTTTATTTTATTTTTTATTTTTTATTTTTACATAAAACAAGATATATCCAATGTATTAATGAAGTGGTAAAAGTACACCGGACTACTTAACTCCTTAAATCCATAAGATAGAGATAAGAGTACTAAAAAGACAAACTAGCTATTAGAGCTAAAATATTTATATTATTGTGTAAGATCACACCACATTAAGGGATTTTAGAATTCTACTTAATTACAATATCACATCTAAAACCTAATATGTACTTTTCTATTCACAATTTATCCCATCTCTTGAAAAGAGAAGCCTCTTGTTTTGGATATTTAGTCAATTTTTTTTTGGCAAATTTCCAACATATTTGTCCATATTCAATTAAACTTTTAAAATTAGGCTTCTAATATGGAGTTTATTCCATTCTTTATTTTTAAACATAAGTTTGTTTCTTTATGTGTAGATAGTCTATAGACAAAGTCTTTGTAATAAGGATTAGATCTTATAAAAATATTTAAAATGGAAGAATAAGGCTTCAACAAATATGATTTATTTCCAAATGAGGATCTTCTAAGGTCTCCATTTCTAAGAGTTTGATGTTAATTTGTATAACAATGAGGTATCTCAATCTCAAATAGAACAAATTTGATGATAATCCTAAAATCTATGGAGAATAGATTTTGGCTTTTGGAGATGATACAAAATACAAAGAATATTAATATGACAGCTGATTTTTTCTCTCTAAGTATTGACCACCATACCTTTGTACCATATAAGCCAAATGAATATAACTTCCTTATGGGAGTAGGAGTTGGACCAAATGTTTGACTAATTAAACAAGAAATCATTATCCAATAGTAAATTCAATTTACATACCACAAGATTTGTAATAAAAATATTATTTTGAATTAATTTTTTACTAAATTTTATAGAATATGTCATAAATTCTTTATTATTAATTCAAGAATAAAGAAGAAGATCAAAGGTCAATTTACTAATTGGACTATAGAAGAATTTTACATAAAATACTCCTTTTTTTGTAGGCTTTTTTTTTGGAATTATTCTAACAATTTTCAAAATACGTACTACTTGATTTTTATTGTCAAATGAGCTGTGGTTATTTTATTCTAGAGAGAATCATTCATCAAATCAAAGAGTTCTAGCTTAAATGCTAACTTGGAATTTTTTTTGTATTAGTAGGACGAAGTAAGACAAATCATTTGTTTTTTTCAGCACCTACATATTGAATCAAAACTTAGAATACCACATCTAGTAAAATATTTGTCACCAATTTATATAAGCCAATTCACTCTTAGGATTTTGATAAGGTATTATTGTAGTGTAGTATGTGGGTTCACAAATTAAGAAAATAAATATGAAAGAAGTCTCAAATAGAGCTATAATAGAGTGAAATTTGATATGTAGATATTGCTTCTTTTGTAGTAATAGATATCATTTTCTCTTTGAAAAGATTTTTGATACAATAAAGATTGTTTGAATATAAGATTACAGCTTGATGAGATTGTACGTGGACATCAATTAATGGAAATTGAAGATTCTATCTTAAAAACCAATTTTAAATATTATGAAAAAAAAGTTGGAGAGTTAAGCTAAAAGAACTTGTATATTTATCACCACAATTTTTCTATTTTATTTTATATTTTTTTATCTAATATTCCATTTGTGATTTGAAGTGAGTGATCAAATAAGATTCGATATCCATGTCCCATGAGCAATGGATTTAGCATTTATTATTTTAAATCTAAAGAATTGTTGAATATTTGCTTGACTAAGGTGAAAGGCTCTAATCACCCATTTGAATGAAAGTGCTTTAGTAATATCTTTTGAATCAATGATATTCAAACTTCTATTATTATGATCTTTATAATAAATTAATCATGCCACTATCAAGAACATAAAAATATAGAGTAAAAGATTTGAACTAGAACAATGTTTCAAAAAGAAACCAATAAGAACTTAAATTAATTAGATGAGTACACAAACAACATTAAAAAAGGTAAGTTAGAACTCTAAGAGATGCATTGTTAAGACTAAAGAACTCTTCAACCTCGACTTTTATATATATCTATATTTAGGATACTTCTTGAGTAGCTTCCATCAAACTAAAAAGCTTCTCGAATAACTTCTATCAACTAGAAAGCTTTTCAAGCTCTTTCTACTAACTTAGAAGCTTCTTGAATCCCTTTTACTAATTACAAAGCTTTTCAAGCTACTTTTATCAATTAAGAAGCTTTTCAACTGACTTTCACTAATTCAAGAATCTCTAAAATAATTTAAAAGGTTTTGTGAATCTTCAAAGTATATGTTTCTAATATCACCTCTTTTTCTAGCAACAAGTTTCAAGAAGAGTTCATATCTTTAAAAATCTTTCTATATATGTAAAAAATCAAGAATATGATGTACTAATAAAGTTATGTATTTTGTTTTCTATTCTTAGGCAATAGGTTCTACTAGTCCTCAAAGAAATCGCCTATGATCTTGAACTAGTACTTTTATTATTGAAACATTCTATCCAAAGATCTAATCTTTGTTGCGGCCTTCAAAATATCTTCCAAACAAAATTTCAAGCTTGGAAGGATTCACATTTTTAAGCTCAAGCAATATTACTAAAGCTCAAGCATTGGAATCAAGACTTGTATGGTTGGATGTTACTTCTAATGGCTCCAACCATGGTTGTACTTAGCACTGAAATGTATCGTCTTCACTTTACTTAATTGAAGGCTATAAAAATTACACTGATTCGTTTAAAGCTTGTATATCAAGTGAATCTTCTGAATCTTATTTTGCTAAATCTTTCAATATTTGAAAATTGGATATGGTAATTGACTTGCTTCTACCACTTTATTCTATCTTGGAATAAATGATTGTATACTAATAAAGATTTTAATTTAACACTCCCTTTCTTATGAATATTCCTTAAATCTAATCTTCATTAAGAAGTTATCATTGAATATATTTACATTTATAGGGATAGAATCAAAAAAATTCTTGTATATTTTGAAGTATATTGGCAAGATTTCCGGCCAGTTCTTATGTGGGCTCATTAATATTATAGCCATATCAATGAACAAGATATTCCAATTTATCCCACCTTTCCAAAAAATCCAATATTTTTTTGACCTTGTATTCTTCATGATTTTTAATTTCAATATTAGGTAGCAATTGTTGTACTCTTTTGGAATATGCAACCTTCTATAAGACTTTAAAAGAAAGACATAAAAAATTGGATGCATATGTATAAAAGATAATATTTTAAGTAATATGCCATTAGATTAATTTGCTTTTGGATGGAAAATGGTCCTAATCTCTGATAGTCCAACTTATTGTATAGCCACTTGATTTTAATGTTCCATCAAAGAAACCATATTTTATCTCCAATATAAAAAATAGATGATTGATTTTTAAATTTATCTATAGATGCCTTATAAGTATCTTGAGTTGCTTGCAATTGAAGCTTTACAATTGTTTAGTATTGCCATAGATGCTTTGCAAATCTTTCAGTTGCTGGATTGTTATTCTTTGGCGTATTCTATAAATCAAACTTTGGATAATATCTATAGTTGGAGTAAAATGGTGTTTGCTGAATTGAGACATAAATAGTTTTATTATATGTAAATTTCACTAATGGTAGATATAAGATCCAATTGTCTTATTGATAGTCAATGTTGCATTGTAAATATTACTCCAAAACTTGATTAATTTGTTCTATTTGGCCGTCAATTTGAGAATAGAGAGTTGAAAAAAATTTAATGTCTATCTTCAATATTTCAAAAAGATATCTTCAAAACTTAGATATAAATTGGGATCCTTGATTAGATACAATATTATCTAGAAGGCCATAATATTAATATATATTGTCAAGAATGAGCCTTGCCATTTTTTCACTAAATATAATCTTTTTACAAGGAATGAAATGAGCCATCTTTGTGAATTGATCAACCACCACAAAGATGCTATCTAATGAATTAGATGGCAGTAGATCCATAATGAAATCCATTGAAATAAAAGACCATAATCGTCTTGAAATAAGTAAGGGTTGTAAGAGTCCATAAAGGCGATGTTGAGGATTTTTGGACCTTGAATAGATGTCATAAGATAATACAAAGTCCTTTACAACCTTCCACATTTGAAGCCACCAAAAATCTCAAGAAATAAGTTCTAAGGTCTCATTAAATCTAAAAAGATTTGTAGTTAGAAAGTCATGGCAAAATTGAAGAATGCATAATTGTGTAGGTCCTTCTAGAATATATAAATATTTTTCAAAGTATAGAAGGTCTTTTTCAAGCATAAATTTATCAATATTTTTTTTTTGAGATGATGCTTGATATCAAGGGCCAAAGCATCATTAGCAATTGCAATACTCAGCTCATTAAAGAAACTAGAATCAATAGGTGCCAATGTAATAGTCGCATAAAGGCAAAATTGCTTTGGCTTCAACAAAGTTGTATATTGTTCATCAAACATTGCCTCTTCTATCTTTCGTACAAGATATGATCTCTTTGATAAAGCATTAGATAATCCTTGTTGCTTCCTAGGTTGATAAGTGATGATAAAGTTAAATCACAATAATGACATATTTTATTAAGCTTAAAAGCGATTAAGAATCTGAGCTGACATAAAATATTCTAAGTTCTTGTGATCTGAGTATATAGTCAGAAGATGCATTGTTCTTTTAAAAAAATGATGCCATTCTTGAAAAAAATCCACAATAGCAAGAAGTTTTTTATTATAGATTTTATAATTAATTTCAAGAGTAGAAATTTTTTGAGAATAAAATGCAAGACGATGGAATTTATTGTCTATACTTATTTGTCAAAATATGGTTCTTAGTACAAAATCCAAAGCATTGATTTCCATATAAAATACTTTTATAAAATCTAGATGCACTAAGATTGGAGCTGTGGTAAATGCTATCTTGAAGTCTTGAAATACGTTCTCTGCTTAAAGCCCCCATTTCAACTTGTCTTTGCATATCAATCAAATAAGAGAGGTAGCAACTTAAAAGTAATTTTTGATGAAGATTCCATAAAAGTTAGCAAATTTAAGAAAATATTATACATCTTTTATAGTCTTTGGAATGGCCTAGTACATAACTGCCTCCACCTTCTTGGAATCCATCATCAAATCCTTAATAGATATAATGTATCCTAAAAATTCTATCTTTGATTGATGAAATATACATTTTTCTAGCTTCTCATACAAACCTGCATCTCACAACTTTTGTAATACCAACTTGACATGTCTCTTGTATTCTTTTAGATTTTTTGAGTAGATCAAGATGTCATCAAGATAGATCACCACAAACTTGTCTAGGTTGTCTCAAAAGATGTTATTTATTAGATGCTGAAAGATAGCGAGTGCATTTATCAATCCAAAGGGTATGATATTATATTCAAAATATCCATACCTTGTTTGAAATACAATCTTTCAATCATCTCCTTCTTTGATCCATATCAAGTTGTATGCTCTACAAAGATCTATCTTAGTATAGATCTTGGCTTGGCCAAGTTGTTTCTAAAGTCCTGAAATTAACAATAGTGGGTAACAATCCTTCACTATTATCTTATTCAATCTCCAATAATCAAAATACATATGTAAGGAACCATCCTTCTTCTTCACAAAGAATATGGATACACCTGCTGGAGACTTTGAATGCTTAATGAAGTTTTTTGTAAGATTTTTATGAATATAATCCTTCAATGCTAAAAGCTCATTTTAAAAAAGATTATAAATTAGGCCAAAAGGTGGTTGCGTTCCTTCTTGAAGATCTAAAGTATAATCGTATGGTTGATGCTTTGATAATATATCAACATTTTTCTTCTAGAAAACATCTTGAAATTTATTGTTAAGCTCTGAAATACTTGCCGACGAAGTCATATCTTCTTTAGTTAAAGTCATATAAATAAAAAATATTATACCTTCTTTGGCCAATCTTATAAAAGTCTTTACTCTAATAAATAAAAGCTTATCAATTTGTGATTTTTTATGAAGTTTTATTATAGGAATTTCTATTGAAAATGTTATTCTTTGCGACTTCCAATCTATAGATGGATTATACGTTTTCAATCAAGAAAGTTTAAAAATAATAGGATTTGAAAGAGTCATAATAATATTAAATACAATTTGGCTTCTATGATCTTCAAATGACACTTCTATATGCATTGTTTCATAAATGACACTATGTCAAGGACAAGAATATGAATCATAAAAGAACAAAATATACTCTTATATTATTCAAAATTACTCGAAGATGGTATAATATTAAAACTAGAATGGCTATTGCCAAAGATAAGAAGACTAGAGACTCTTGAAATAAAACTAGCAATAAAAAAAGCATTGATAAGAATGAAGAAGACTTCACTTTTGTCTCTATATATACTATCTATCTAAGAACTATGTGGCAGCATTTTATAGGACCTCTAACATGTGTCCAACTTGCAAGATACATGTCAAACTTGCAAAACAAGTTTTCTACATGTACACCACGTACTTAGCTTGTTCCACAAGCTACCAACATGTGCGACATGTGGCTAGCTTGTTGACCAAGTTTCTAGCCTATTAATCTTCCATAGACATGTATAAAAGTGAATCCACATCTATAAAGCTTCTTTATAAGATATTATCAAATTAATCTACTTCTATCTACTTCTACCTACTTCTATCTATTTATATTAATTACATAATTATTGAAACAAATCTTGATTGTGATATTACCTCCCTTTCTAGAGACAAGTTCTACAAGGAGCAGTGATTATGTGTTGAGAAAGTCCAAGATGCAGCAAATTGTATTTGCAACATACTCTAATCTTTACTCCCTTCAAAGATAGTTGATAGGTCCTCTCAACCATCAATAGTGTCTCATACGAGGGTAAGAAGACCACCCTATTATTTGATCATTGTTGAAACCTTCATAAATTCCTTCAAAAAAAACATTTGAAATATTATCAGGATTAGTTTTTACTTCTAAAAGTATCACCAAACATTGGAAGTCTCTTCCAAGGTCGTGATATCAAACACATTGTATCTTTCCATCAATCTAAGGAAAAACATGTCATTCTTGAAGATCTTCATTTCTATTCCGTCATCTTGAAGGTTGTGATGGTCCTAATGTCTCATCCGGTGTCGTGTAGTAATATGACCACTAGGTGAAAGAGGAAAGGAGTGATTATATTATAGAAGAGCTCAAATGAAAATATTAGAGAAAATTATCTTAGAAAAATAGATAATAGACAAGGAGGTAGTAAAAATTAAAAGGTGCTAATGCTGCCTTTTATAAAAAGAAATTCTACTCACTTTGTATAGCCATAAATATGGTAAAAAAAGTAGATTAGAAAGATAATTGATATAGGCATATTTAGAAAGGAGTTAAGAGTAGGTTTTAGAGAATTCACCTCAAAATTACAAGAGTTGATACCCGGAGAGGGCCGGTTAAGAACCTGGGTCGAAACCAGACCCTAGGGCACAAAACCATGTGCCGACAGGGAATGGAGAAGTTTTTTGCAGATCGAAGAGTGGGGTTAGAAGGCAGACTTGAGGAAGTCTGTATGTTTTTTTGGTTTTGAATGATTTGAATAAAAGTTGAGTTTGTAAGAGCTTTAAAAAGTCAGAGTTGTTTTGGGAGACTTTAGAGTTTGTGAAGTATATTGGGGTTTATATTTTTGAGGATTTTGTAAGATTGATTATAGATCGTCAAGTGAAATTTTGTGGGTTTGTGCATACAGTTGTGCTTGTAAGGTGTTGTGAATTTGAGATTGATCTAACGGTCTGATCAAAGGTTATTGAAGTTTATGCGGGTTGGGGTCTCTAGAATTGGGTTTTAAAGGTTAGTTAGGGTTTCGTAGATTTTGAGCAATGTATCAGTTGGATTGGGGTGAAATTTATGTATGTGTGTAGAAGACTTAATTTCCTACATGCATGTGAAATTTGGAAACAATTGAACGGTGCAAATAGGAGGTTTAGGCACTGGAATATTGGCATGAAGATTGGAGAAGCAGGCCGGCTGATACCATAGCAAATTTGTAAGTTTTTCTTCTTCTTAGTAAGTTGGATCTTCTTCAAACTTGGTGTGTGTGTTGTTAACTTAATTTTTAAGGTGTATGAAAAATTTCAATCAAGATCAACGGTTTTTTTGGTAGTTATTGTGGTTCTAAAATTGCCTTAGAAATTGCTTAGGGCTTGGCTAGGATTTAGGATTTAAGATTTTACTAGGGTTTGATTAGGATTTGGATTTAGGGTTTAGTTAGGGTTTCATTAGGGTTAGGGTTTGATCAGGGTTTAATTTAGGGTTTGATTAGGATTTGACTAAGATTTGACCAGGGTTTGAGTTAGGGTTTCATTAGGGTTAGGATTTGATTAGGATTTGACTAGGGTTTGACCAGGGTTTGAGTTAGGATTTGATCAGGGTTTGACTTAGGGTTTGACTAGGGTTTGACCAGGGTTTTACTTAGGGTTTGACTAGGATTTGACCAAGATTTGACTTAGGGTTTGACTAGGGTTTGATCAAGGTTTGACTTAGGGTTTGATTAGGGTTTGAATAAGATATGATTTAAGATTTTAAGATTCTATTTTTAGTATTTTCTAAATTTAGTATTTTATATATTATTTTCTATTATGATTATTATATGACTCATTTATTCTTCTTTTATAATTTTTTTAAGATTGAATCAAGCTGAAAAATATTGTTAAGGTTTAATAGAAGTTATTTAAGATTCTATTAGAATTGTTAGGATTTTGTTGTGGCGTATTTCCTTTTTATCTTCCACAGCCAGGTGCCCGGAGCATTTTCAAGCAAGACTTCACGTATTACGACACCGTTAAATCAACAAATGATAGTTTTTGAACTAAATTCATAGGTTATTGATTCTCCATATCTTTTAGCATGAATAAATTCAAAGAAATAGCAAACAATGATACGAGATAAAATGAAACATCTATAGAATCTGCTTGGCTTTATAGCAAGGATTTTCTTAATTTTCCATCGTGGTTTTGATGGATGTCATGGATGAAATGTATTGACTTTTACTAATGCATTTGTTAGATTCTTGGATGGTTCCCATGTGTATTCATTGACATCGTATTTGTACTAATGTACAAGATATTCCAGCCAATTTTGATGCCATCTTGAATCTAAGACCTCTTCCACTTCAAATTCTTCATTGTTATCCACTTCTATAGAAGGTGGTGGTGTTTATCTTCTTCTTTATATATCCATTATCTTGTATGGCTCAAGTAATGATATATGGAATATATGATGGATCTTCATAAATTTTGGTAGATATAATTGATAGGCAATTAGATTTATCTATTCACAAATTAAAAATGGTCCAAGCTTACAATAATCCAACTTGTCACAAAGATGATTAATCTTGATATTACAATAAAATAATCATATCTTATCATCCATATTGAATTGAGGCTATTCTTTACTATAGAAATTTATATTGATCTTTTATCATTCTTGAACTTCTTTTAATTGTGCCTTCATTGTTGTATGTAGCTTTGACAACCGATTCGCCAAATCCTCCATCGCAGGATTATCAACTTTTAAAAAGTCAAAAGAATTAAATTATGGATGATAATCGTAATTTGTAAAGAATGAAATTTGTTGAATAGATAAATGTATTGAATTATTACAAGCAAACTTTGCTAATGGCAAAAGAGTTATCCAATCATCTTAATGATAGTTGATAATATATCTCAAATACTGCTTCAAAACTTGATTTATCCGTTCTATTTGTCCATCAATTTAAGGGTGGAAAATTGAGGATAGTTTTATATCCATCTTCAATATTTTAAAAATAGTCCTCCATAATCGTGATATGAATTGTATCCCTTTATCTGATATAATATTCCTTCGTAATCCATGATAGCGATAGATACTATGAAGAAATAGTTTAACTATTTCTTTACCAATGATGGATTTTGTACACAATACAAAATATACCATTTTGGTGAAATAATCTACAATCAAAAATATAGAATCATATGAACTTGAATTTGAAAGATTCATAATAAAATCTATAGAAATAAAAGAATAAGATTATTTCAGTATAGGTAATAGTTGGAGAAGTCTATAAGATTGATGACAAGGAGTTTTTGATCTTGAATAAATGTTGCACGATTGTACAAATTCTTTGAAAACCTTTCAAATTTAAGGCTACTAAAAATCTTTTGATATTAGATCCAAAGTCTTGTTATATCCAAAATATCATATTATAGGGAAGTTGATGAGCTTCAAGAGTATGTAATCATATTTCTTCTTCTAAAATATATAGGCATCCTTTGAAATAGAATAGATCATTCTTAAATTCAAACTTAAAAGCATCATGAGACTTACATGAATTATTTTTAATCTCATCAACAAGAGGGTCTAAAGACATACTTGGCTAGACTTCCTTGACAATAGTTGAATCAACAGTTAATGCTGATTTCATTGCTCAAAGATGAAATTACTTTGATTTCAAGAGAATTACTTTTTGTTGAACAAAAGCTGAATCTTCTTCTTTTGGTGCAACATAAGAATGTCTAAAAAGAACATTAAATAGACCTTGTTGTTTTCCTAGCTGATATGTGATAATGAACTTGAATCTTGGCAAAAACATACTCTAATAAGTTTGACGACAATTCAACATATGTGGTGACATAAAATATTTGAGGTTCTTGTGATTCTTATATATGGTGACTGGACTAGAAGCACCTTTTAGATAATGATGCCATTTTAAAAAAGAATTTATAATTGCAAGAAGTTTTTTATTATAGATTTTATAATTGATTTCTGCTACTAAAAATTTCTTAGAATGAAAAACTATTGAGTGGAGTTTGTCATCTGCTCCCATTTGTGACAATATTGCACCCAAAGAAAAGTCTAATGCGTCTGCTTCTATAAAAAATGCCTTGGAAAAGTCGACATGATATAAGATTGGTACAGAAATAAAAACTATCTTCAAAGCTTCAAATGATGCTTTTGTTTTTTTACTCTATTCGAATTTGTCTTTACAAGTTAAGCGTGTCAATGGAGCTACAATTTTAAAAAAATCCTTGGTAAAGATTTTATAGTAATTAATAAATTCTAAAAAGTATTGCATATCTTTTATTATGCTTAGAATCTTCTAATCTATGATTGTTTAGATTTTCTTAGGATCCATCTTAAAACCATCATTTGAGATGATGTATCCTAAGAAATCAACTTGAGTAGTGTAAAATACACACTTTTTTATCTTAGCATATAACCCTGCATCTTTAAGTTTTTGTAATACATGACAAATATGAAGTTCATATTTTTCTGTATTCTTAGAGTAGATTAGAATGTTATCTAAATAGCAGACAACAAAATCAACAAGAAATTCACAAAAAATATCATTCATAAGATATTAAAAAGCAACCAGTACATTTGTAAGTCCAAAAGGCATCACATAATATTTGAAATGCCCATACCTAATTTGAAATGCAGTCTTTCATTCATCACTTTCTTTAATGTGAATCAAGTTATATACTCCTCATAGGTCTATTTTTGTATAGATCTTTGTTTGATTAAATTGATCAAGAAGTTATAAAATCAAAGATAAAGAACATCTATTTTTGATAGTAATCTTATTGAGTCCTTGATAATCTATACACATCCATAGCAATCTATCTTTTTTTTTTACAAATAAGATGAGAGCTTCTGTTAGAGATTTTAAATGGTGTATGAAGTTCTTAGCCAAGTTCTTGTCAATATATTCTTTTAATGCAGCCAATTCATTCTTTGATAAACTATAGGTTGGTCCAAATGGTTATTGAGCTCTCTTTTGAAGATCAATTGAATAATTATAAGGTCGATGCTTTCAAAGAAGATCTACGTTCTTCTTTTCAAAAACATCTTGAAAATCTTGATATTGGCTAGGAATACCACTTGTAGTCTTTTCAACATCCAAAATAGATGTGGCATATATAACAAAAATGATTATTTTTTTGTCGCATGTATGAAAGCTTTTACACCTATTAGTAAGGATTTGGATGTATTAAAATTATGTATGTCTATTTAACTAGCAAATGTTTAGATTAAACTATGAAAAAATTTAAGATTATCCGAAGTCCAATTTATTTGAGAATTATATTTTTTTAACCATGATAATCCTAAAATAATTGAATTGGAAGGAGATCTAATTACATTAAATATTATTATGCTATTACATCCCTTTGTTGCTACATCTAAATGAATAGTCTCATGGATAATATCTCCAAAAGATAATAAATAACCATCTATAACTTCTACGTGTATAGATTTAATTTTATTTATTAGAGATTTTTTTGTTTTTTGACAAAGTCTTTGTTTATGAAACAAGCTAAGGCTCTTGAATCTAATAAGACAAGAACTTTGTGATTTTTAGGTCCTAAAAACATATCTATTATAAAATAAGGTGAGAGGTTAGAGGAGAGAATAAGACCTTTATAAGGTATTGCATATGATTCCAGTCACACGGTCCCTATTGTAGTTGGAACAGCTTGTTTTCTAACATATTATCTTTTTTTAGCAACCATATTTCTCATTTTGTGATTGCATTGTTTCTTTGGATAATATTAAGCAGTGTACTTTGCTTCTCCACAATACAAGCACAAACCTTTCTAACAACGTTGAGTCTTTTCCTATTTGATGAGAGATTTAAAATATATTGCATCAATTTGTATTGGGTTTGATTTAATCAAATAAGTTTTCAAAAACTTAGGACTTATTGTCATCAATTGACTCGATTTTTTTCAGCCAAATTTATATTCTTAACACCTTTCAAATAAATAATTATTGCATACAATGGCTTGAGCAATAAATTATTCCAAAGAATCTATTTTTGGCATTATTAGAAATAAGTCTTTGATATTTTCCTTCAAATCATAAAAAATTTGATTGATAAGGGTTTTATCATTCCACTCTACATTGCAAGTAAGATTTTAAAATTTTGCAATATATAATATGGCTAATCGTGATTCTTGTCGCAAAGATAAGAACTTGGTCTTTGATATCTTTTTTTAATCATTTTTTCTAAATATAGATATAAATACTTTAATAAATGAACTCAAATCATAAAGAAGTCGTGAATCTTTTTCCATTAAAGATACAAACCAAAAAAGAGCACTTCCAAATAGAAATGCGTCTATAAATCTAACTTGAATAAATCCATTAGGATATTGGAAAGGGTGCAACCTTAGATATAGCTTGACTTGTTGTAGAAATCCTTAAAATTTTGATCTTGTTCCATCAAACTTCTCAAGCATATTAATCTTTGCCTCCTTTATAAAAGCAAGGCTTCCTAGATTTACTTACGAGGTGGATTTACTTGCTTCCCTCAACTATACAACTTCTTAGTATAGGCTTTGGACTTCTTTTATAGCTGTAGAAATAGTGCCTCTATGATTGATATTAGTAATTTGTGAAATTTCTATCCTAGAAATATTAAGAATCTCCTAAAGATTTGTGATGGTTGTAAATTTATTCTTGCTTCTACTAAGTATAGCATACATGATCTTCTCTTCCATCTTAGTAATTCTACAATTCAAATTAAAAGAGGGTAATCTGCAACCTCCAATATCAAATTTTAAAAAAATCTACAAAGAGAGGTGATCCACTCTCTTTTTTCAAAAAATCAAGGTTAAAAAAAAAAAAAATGTTAGTTTAAAGGTGGATAATTTGCAATCTTCAAATGCAATAGTAGAAATGGAATAATATATTCACTTCTTAAATACAAAACAAGAATAATGAATCTTTACTCTTGTCAAATTGTCAAGAATAAGAATATGAATCATAAAAGAATAAAATATACTCTTGTGTTACTCAAAATCACTTGAAGATGGTATAATATTCAAATTAGAATGGCTATTGCTAAAGATAAGAAGACTAAAGACTCTTAAAACAAGACTAGGAACAAGAAAGGCATTGACAAGAATGAAGAAGACTTCACTCTTGTCTCTATATATACTATCTATCTAAGAACTATGTGGCAACGTTCTATAGGATCTCTAGCATGTGTCCAGCTTGCAAGACACATATCAAACTTACAAGACAAGTTTTCTACATGTACATCATGTATTTAGCTTGTTCTATAAGCTACCAACATACGCAACATGTGGCTAGTTTGTTCCATAAGCTATCAACATGTGCAACACGTGGCTAACTTGTTCTACAATCTATCAATATGTGCAACACCTGGCTAGCTTGTTAGCCAAGTTTCTAGCCTACCAATCCTCTATAGACATGTATAAAAATGAATCTCCATCTATAAAGCTTCTAGAAAGCTTTTCTATAAGATATTATCAAATTAATCTACTTTTATCTACTTCTACCTATTTATATTAATTAGATAAATATTAGAATAAATCTCAATTGTGACACACTACTAGAGAATAAACATTGTCTGTCTATTACATCTACATAAATAAGTTTGGATTCCTATATAAGAAGAATTTTATAAAGCTTAGCAAAAGCTTCATCTACAAAATAAGCGGATGCCATCAAATCCAACAAGGCGATTATTAAAGCTTTTGAAGACCAAAACACAAAAAAAATATAAAACAATGAGCAAGTTGAATAGAAAGAGAAGAACTTGAATAGTTTTATAATATTAAATTATCTAGTCATATAATTCCTATTGTGATTGAACATCTTTGTTTTCCTGAATGATTGCACTCTTAGTTTTAGTGATGTGTTGATTTTATTTTTTTAGACAATTGTCAACCTTGTGGCCTTCTTTGCTACAATATAAGCATAGACCTTCTTCCATCTAATGCTTCTTTTCATATGGACTAAGTAATTTAAAATATATTGCATCAAGTTGCATATTTTTTATTTCTAAATGTGAATTCAAAATACTTGCTAATATAACAAGAGTGTATCGAGTTGCGTATTGTTTTCTTAAAGCCTATGAATATTGATCTTGATAACATTGAATAATCAATTATCATATTTTATAGCTTCGCTAATGGCTTCATTGAGCAATTGTAGATGTAAAAGTGATAATAACAAAACTTTCATATCATCTCTTAGTTTCTAATAAAATTAACTCATTAAAGCTTCTTTATTCCAATTGATGTCACATATTAGTTGTCTAAAATTAGATATATAGATTGATACTAAATATATCCTTTGATGCAATACTTGAATCTTAGCTGTTGCTTAATGTGCCTTGTCATGTTTTCCAAATGCTTCCACAAATGCTTCCATGAAAACTTCAAAGTTGTTCAAAATTGGTGATCTCTTTTCAAACAAAAGAACAAACTATGATAATGCTTATCCCATAAGTAAGGTGCCAACTAATCCAATTAATGATTCTTTTGTCAAATAAGTATCAGGTTGTAGAACCGTTATCAATTGAATTTGGTTAACAAATCCATGAAACTTTGAATGAGTATCATCATATTTTTCTAGAAGACTAACTCGAGGCTTGTTACATTATTGAATAGGTGGATTTCCTTAGCATAGTATAGGTAGTACTGCATGCTCAAGTACAAAAGTTTGAAGTTAACGAATTTAAATTGTAATATTCCACATGTTGCATCATTATGAAGTTTTGTAATAATTCCTTCAATTTTTGCAATCCTAGTAAATAATGTAATAAGAGCACTTATAATGGCATTTAACTTGGATTCAAAAGATTTTATCATATTAATATTTTGACTTCCAAAAAAAAAAAAAAAAAAAAAAAAAAAAATCTATAAGATAATATTAGTTTAGAAGAGGATAATCCAAAACCTCTAAAATACTTTAAGACCTTCAAGGAGAGGGATGATCTATTCTTTTACAAGAAGAATAAAGCTCCAATATTGTGATGAAAAAAAAACTAGTTTAGAAGAGAGTAATCCGCAACCTCTAAAGTACTAATATATCTTTAAGAAGATAAATAATCCACTTTCTAATAAGAAGGATCCAACTCTCATACTTAAGATGAAGGCAGTTTTGACAAATTGTCAAGGATATAAAAATACATAGCAAGAGACTTGTACTAGAACAAGGTTTCAAAAAGAAACCAACAAGAACTTGAATTAATTAGATGGATACACAAACAATACTAAAAAAGGTAAGTTAGAACTCCAAGAGATGTGTTGTGAAGATTGAAGAATTCTTCAGCCTTGACTCCCATATATATTCCTATCTAGGATGCTTTTTGAGTGGCTTCCATCAAACCAAGAAGCTTCTCGACGAGCTTCTACCAATTGGAAAGCTTTTTGAGCTCATTTTACCAACTTGGAAGCTTCTTGAGTTACTTTCACCAACTTAGAAGCTTCTCAAGCTACTTTCACCAACTAGGAAGCTTCTCAATCAACTTTCATTAATTCAAGAACCTCTAAAATGTTCTAGAAGGTTCTGTGATCCTCTGAAGTGTATGTTCATAACAACTATTTTAGATTGTATTAAAGAGATAGTGTTACTCCGCAAGAAGTTTTAACCATAGATTTAATTTTACAAATAGCCTTCACCAATCCAACCTATATGGATAAAAGAAGTATAATAAAAAATATACATATTATTTATTATAATAGCTTTACTTGCCATATTAATTTTGATAAAATATAAATACTTTAAACTTATTATTTAAATTTTTTTAAAATATTAGTATAATATAAAACTCAAATTTGTTAATTTTTTTGAAACAAGCATAGTATTCCAATTAGACAAGTATTATGCATATTTCAATGTAACAAATCAATATTAGAATTTGATAATCTTGTAATCAAATTTTTATTAAAAGTTTGTATATGGATTCATAAAAATTTGCCCAATCTTATATATGGAATATATCTAAGGTGGAATAAAAATCATGAAGACTTTCTTCTTCATAATCAAGAGATTCCATGGAATTTGAATATACAAAAATTTAGTGTAGGAAGGAATTACTAATATTTGATGCATTCATGTTTCAAATCACAAGGATATTTTAAACGCATAAATAAGGTAGGTCTAATTGTAATAAAAATAACAGATTATTGTTAGAGAATCAAAATCATTGTAATTCATGAATCAATCATTTTGAATTATGGTTCTTGTGATAAAGCTTTATCTACATGGTATTTTAGAATTAATTAAAGAAAATACATGTTGATTAATTTGTACCATATTGGATCTTTTTGAAATTATAAAAAAAAAATGTCTAATTTCGGTTCTAAAATTACTATTATCAGATCCAAAAATAAATTTAAAATTTTTAAATAATTTTTTTTTAAAAAAAGAATGCATATTCCTATAAAGGTTTTAGTAAATTTAAAGAATATACTAAAATTTCTACACAAAATTTTTCTAATAGAATATATGTTATGATTCCTATATAAAACTTTTAACAAAAAAAATTCTAAAGTTTTGATAGCAGATCATTTGATTCTTAAACAATAAGACTCCAATTCTATACATATAAATAGATGTAAGACCAAAGTCATTTGTAGTATTGTCTACATTTTTATTTTTGACCATTATTATATGAATTTTATTATTTGGAAATTAATAAAAATTTTGAAGATGAATAATTTTGATTATTTAATTGTATATGTACATGTGTATGTATGTATATATATATATATATATATATGCCTTTAAGTTGAATTTTCATAAATTTGATGCTTGATATTTATATAAATTATATGGTTCTTATAAATTTTTAATTTAATATAATTATTAAAAATTAATGTGTACAGTGATGCAAAATATGTTTATTAAGTTCGGGATTAGGAAGATTCTCTAAGTTTCAAGCATCATTCCAAAATCATACTTCATGTTTCAATATAATGAGTAACATTTAACAGAAAGTTCAAAATTGAATAATTTTTATGATGTCTTAGAAAATTCATAATAAAATAGTTGATTATCAAATATTTTAAAGTATTTATTTTGAATAAAATTGATATTAAAATTATAGATTAAATTCATTAAACTTATTTATGAATGAAAAAAAAAAGGAAGTTGTGTATTAGAATTTATTATTTGACTTCTGTTTGTTGTTTTTTTTTTTTTTTTTTTTTTTTCCATATGTGACATCAAAAGAGAAAGAAAATAAAATATACTGTTAAATATATTTTATATATTTAGAATTCTAGAAGATCTTAATTCAGATGACATATAATTTGATAATCATGTAGCTTTTAATAAACATACCTTTGCCATTTTTCTTCTAATTTATTCTATTTAAATTTTCCCACTAATAATGCAATAGAAAATATCAAAATCTTAATATCAAAAAAAATTCTATTAAAAAAATATAAAAAAAAGAAGAAACAAATCTTAAAAAGTACATTTTTTAACTGTTACTTTGGAATTAATACAAAAATGTGTCTTATTAATCTTATTATAAACTAAATAGATTTTTTAACAATACAATGTTAAAAAGGTAATGCAATACCATGTATAATCATGCAAATAAACGCATAATCATTCACTATCATTTAAATAAATTTTTTATTATTTTATTAGAAAGAAAATATTATAATTGGGTATATTATAATTGGATATATTATAATATCTTGGATATAAAAGAGATCTACTATTTTTTAATCATAAAATTTATAAAATAATTCTAAAAAGATAGTTTGTATTTATTATGATATCTTAAATATTTTTTATTTTACTTGGAAGTACAATGTTAAAGTTGTTAAATTTCTAATAAATTAGATTGAGATGGTCTTATGTAATTTGGAATACAAATTGTATAAAGAGAACCATGTCATATTTCATTAAATATATATTAAATGTAAACTATTATTGGTATAAATTTTTTACCACTAATTTATGCTAAATATATAAAAATTAATTTGAAAAAAGAAATATTTTCTTCTTTATATGTGTGTGTATTCTATATATATATATATATATATATATATATATATATTCAATATTAATATTTGATAAATGGTGGTAAATAGTCACTCATTATCATGAGCATAATGACATAATAGTTTAATTAAATTTATCCGAAGAAGAAGAATAAAACTAAAATAAGTTTTTTTAATATAAATTTAAAATAAATTTGGATGTATATAAATAAACTTTGAGAGAAGAGCAAGAGGAGAGGCAATTTTTAAAATTGCAATAACTTTTGTACACTTAACTAATTAAAAAAATATTTTTATATTTAAATCTATAAAAATTTATAATATTAAATCAAATATATGGTAAAAATAGAATTAATCTAAAAATAATTCTAAGTAAATTTACTATTTTAATATCAAAAAATATTTTAATTTTAATTTAATTTTTTTTTTTAGTGTTACTAAATATTGAATGGTTTATATTTATTTCAATTCTAAATCTTTTTTTAAATTTTTATTTTTTAATACAAATTGTTCTATTAATTTTTAATACAAATTATATTTACAAATAAAACAAATAATGGATCCTAAAGAGGTTTGTAAATTTTTGTTGACTTCTTTTTAATTTAAAATTTTCTTGTCTAATTTAGATACTTATTTTGAACAATAATATCTAGAGTAATTATTTACTTTGGTTGATTATTCTACCACACAGGTATTAGTATATGTGTATGTATTTCTTGATTTATTTATATATAACTTTAGAAATCTTCTTACAAATATATTCTTAAAATTATGATAGATTTTTGTATCTAAAATAATAAAACTTTGTAGATATATATATATATATATATATATCTTGCATTCAAATCACCATCCACTTATCTTTGGCTGCCAAAGAATATTAAGTTGAAATTATAATTATTCTAATATGATGGTTAATTATCTATTGTAAGAAGTAGTATGAAAATTCCAAGATAAAAAAATATAATGTTTATATGTCTAAAATATAAAAAATTATAAATATATATATATATATATATATATATATGTAATGATAGTTAAAGTAAAATAAAAAATCAAATCAAATCAAATACTAAATATAATAAAATATCTAAAATATTACCTTAATAGTAGTAGAATATTAACTATTATTAGGATAAATGGTATTATTATGACCAATGATATGTTAAAAAGCAAGTTCACTCAATTGGCAAGACATAGATATGTTATTTGTCATTAAAAAATATTTCAATTGTTGGTATATTTCTAAAGACTAATATATGAGTTTTTAAAAACTATAAAATGATTAGTATCTAATAGATATTATTTTAAATTATTATATCTTTAATTTTTGTAGTTAAAAAAAAAGATGATTATTTTTTTCACTAAAAATACTTTAAGATTTTAATTATTAGATATGACATTGTATTTCGTAAGAGTTAGACTGTTTATTTTATGATTTTGCACTATAAACTTTGGTATTTTATAAAACCGTAAGGAATTATTTTAAAAATAGAGTAGATATGGGCTATTAGAAGCTAAATTTTCTTAATTATATCAAGCCATACTTAAATGGTATTGGATTAATAGCTTATTGTATATAATATTTTGAAACAAAATTTATCAGATTTCAAAACTCTTAAATTTTTTTCAATTTTGTTTGTAAATAACCCAGATTTTGAAGCTAGATATTTTTTGCATCAATTAAATTGTGTCATTCATTATTAAAAAAAAGTTAATAATCCATTTTTAAAATTATTCTTTCACAAAAGATAAACAATGAAAAGCATTGATTCTAATATATGTATTAAAAACCAAAAAATATATATATATATATATATATATATTAAATTTAAAATACTATTATTATATTATTAAAAAATAACTTTTATCTTTTGTTGTAGCGTAATTGATAGCTACAAAGATGCATTGACATCTTATTTTTTGATTTTTGATTTTTTTTTTTTTTTAAATCTACAAATTTCAAACTGTATTTCTAGAAAATATGTATGAGTGAAAGAATAGTATGTTTTGTTAGATAGTACTCCTCTATGTATGATTCTTCAAGGTATACTTGCATTAATGATTAAAATGTACATGAAAAAACCAGTTCATGATTTTGAACGATTTCATCACTGAAATCATGTTTTAATTACATTAATAATGTTTTGATTACATTAAAGATTAATTATGCAAATATTTTACATTAACAATCAATGATATAGAAAGTCTCAAACTTTTCTACATCCAATCGACGCGGATGAATAACGATAATATTCATCCATCTATAACTTTCATTCGCCAAAAATATCTGCGCCACGAGCTGTGTCGTTTGAGAAAGAGTATAAAGAAGTATTTAACAAAGAGGAGGGTGTGACGTCACCGGCGCAGAAAAAACGGGTCCACTCGGGACAACCCGGGCTCGTATCTCCAAGCTGGATGGTAATGGGCACCCATCCTCTGCCCACTGTCCCCTAAGCTTATTTTATTATTAAACTTATTAATATTCTATTTTACCACTTTTAAAACTGTTTGAGGCGGTGGGTTAGCAATACATTGATATAGAAATATATACATATATATATATATATATATATCTATTCCACTGACAATACTCATAGTACTTTTATCAATATTGTATTTAAAGTAAAATAAACTACAAATAACAATAAGAACCCATATGTGTCTATTGTAACTACTGTAATACTAAAATTGATTCATATGCCATAATTCAATTATAACTATATCCAAGTAGTACAAGTTTTAATTTTGTAATTACGAGTTTAAGATAAAATAAATAATTTTAAAACTTTTAAAATTATGTTTTTGCTTTTTGGTAGAAGTATTTCATTCTAAATATTTTCTCTGAAGGTTTTTTATCTTATTATTTTGATGTATTTTTTACTTAGTGTGTAAAATCTATAAATAATAAGCAATGCTAACTTTGCATTTCTTTTATGCCGTTTATGCTAGCTTTTTCATTATATATACATACAATTATGTCTTTTTATATACTTCAATATACATAACATATTTTATCTTAATTTTTTATACTTAATAATAAAGTACACTATTACTTGGTAAATATTTTTAAATATTTTTTTTAATTTTTTTTAATGTATTAATGTTATATTTCAATATATGATACTTTTTATTATGATTTAAAAATTATAAGAACCTTAATAAAAAGATGTTGTAATCAAAGTCACTTAGTTAGAAAGTATTCCAATTTTAATCCAATTTTAACTTCTAATCATGATACTTCTAATAAGTATAATAGTTGTTTTAAGATCATTTTAAGATTATATCTAATTTTATATAAAAATATGACGTTTTAATAAATATAAATATATAAATATATATAATTTAATGTATATCCTTGTTTGAAAGTTTATTACAATGAATGTTTTTTATTTTTTTATTTTTGAATATAAACTTAAAGAAATTAATCAATAACATATACTCAGAAATCTTAATAGTATATTTAAGTCAAAGGTATATGTTTTATTATTGAAATTTTGATTTTGAAAATAATATAAATCAAATATAAAATTGCTTATATGTATAAATAAGTATATATATAGAATGTAGAAGTAAAAATTTAATTTATATATATATATATATATATACACACACATAAAAATTTATATTTATATACACACAAAAACTTTGATTACAACCTTTTTGTTTATTACTTAGATTTTTTATTTTTTATTTTTTATTTTTACAGCCATTTCCTTGATTAGAATTACAATTAATTTTAATAATATAAGAAATATTCTAATCATATTTAGAGAACATCAGAAAGAAATTTAAAAAATCTAAATATCATTGTTTGAGAAATATCTTGAAAGTACTTTTTAAAGCTAAAGGTTTCAAAGAAATTTTTAAAAACAATGTTTGTAAAATTTACTTAATATTGGCTGGTGACAAGTTAAAAGTTACAATAGCTTTCTAAGCTATCTCGTTTTTGGGATACATTTATTTTCTATAATACTATTGAATCTTATAACATATTTGATTTTTATCATTCTTTTATTGAAAAATATACAAAAATTTGCTAAATATTATGTAAATATTATGTTGTTGTATATTCATATATTAATGCATATACAAGATAGTTGCAACAATGCTTTGTTCAATGAGTTTTTTAAATATCATCAACAATAATGGTATTATGGTAAATTATTCTATGTATGTATACATATATTTATTTTGGTAATTTTGTTGGAATTTTTTTTTGGGGGGAGGGGGGAGCAAAGAGCAAAGAGAATTGAAAGAAAGGATGATTCCTGCAGAATCTATGTGGTCCAGTAGAAAGCAAGTGCATTTCCCATCCCAATGAAGGCTTTTGTACTCACCCAACATTTAACAATAACATTAAAAATAAAAGGAGAAGAAGAAGATGAGAAGGTAATCCCCCAAATTGAATCAGAAACACAACACTTTCTTCTTTCGACTAGAAACCAACTCCCTCCTCGCTTCTCTGCGAGTAATACATTTTTTTTTGTTGAAATTCTATAGAAGTAGTTCTCGCACCCACCGCAGTCCATGATACAAAGCCTGTGCACAATCCTCCTCCTCCTCCTCCTACTCCCTGCAAAAAGGCATGCTGAATGAATAGAGGAGATCAATTCTTTAGCCTCAATACTAGAACCTACATTCTTTAACTGGTCGCCATGTGGTCAATGGATAGGAACCGTGATTTTGCTGATAAGGATGAAACAGGTGTGGCTATCTTGCTGCAGGACTAGAGATTATATCTATCTATCTATCTACCTATCTAGATATATATATATATATATATATATGTGCATAAAGTATATCTGTCTGTATATCCACAGTTGCATTGAATGTCCGATATGCTCACTGGTGCTTTGCTGGATGATGAACTTTCAACTCCTTTCGGACAAGCTCTGAATGTGAAATGCTCAAACCACTGCAGCCGAAAGAGTTGAATCTGCAATGCACGTGATGAATGCGAGCAGGCTCATGAAGGTTGAAGTTGGCCAAAATTGTTGCAGAGTTTCTTAACATGACAGAGAACCATGTTTAATCGTATTGGTGCAAGCGCAACAGGATGAGCCGAAGGTGGAAATGCCCATTCCGGTCCCCCTACTGGCAACGAGAGTCTCAACCCTGATCTGAGCATGTGATACTGCATGCTGAGATTCATGACAGATGTTGATGAATTTGCTACAAACTGGGTTGTCGAAGCTTGGAATGCTGGGAACAGTGACTTGCGACACACCCAATTTCTACACTTCAACTAGTACTGAGATTTCAGTTTTCGGGTTTGTTGGTTATTAAGTGAGCAAAAACAAGGCGTGGTTGGTGTAAAATTGTTCCATCTAGTACAATTTTGAAAGCTGACATTGTTGGTGTAGCTCTGATCCTTGATGGTCTATCAAATCGTCGATTAGCCAGGAGCTGAAATTAGTGCACTATTATGGACAACGAGCTCCACAAATATAAGGAATTTCCAGTACCAAGCTTTCTGTTATAACGTCGGAAGCAAAAACATTCCATACGCAAATTTCACAGAATGATATGAAAGTCGCCTGCTCCTTCTCAGAGTTGATTTTGCAATAACAAATAGCCGCTGTGTTTGCTATAGGAATTAAATCCCTTGGACAAACGCTTCCTCCAACGCACAGGAAACTCGGCAATTAAATTGACAATCGAAAATGTGTCATGTTAAGGCATTCTTCCGTCAGTGATATTATTCGTGGATTTGCAGTTAATTGGCACACATGATCTCATCGTGGATTTGCAGTTAATGACCACGAAGACCAGAAATCCTTCAAGCAAGTCGCACACAGTCCACATGAAATAGTTTCGAAGTGCTGATTGTTCCTGTGAATCCAAACTTGAGAATTATTGAATTCGTTCGAGATGAAACACTTGCGAAGTTCTTCAGACAGCCCGATGGATCCTACACTAGGTGCTCCAAAAAGGTGGAGCTCAAGTAATAAGAGAGACTATACATATTTGCTACTTCCCTTCATAGAATGAGCAGCATTAAGGTATTTCTTCAAATACAGTAATAAGTAGCAGTTGCACATGAGCTGATTGATATAATATTGAATTCTTAGGTTAGATTCTTGCGAATGAGAACAACTGTGTTTGAGGATTGCAGTGGTGGGTGATGATTTACCGCTGTTTTGAAGCTTCACTTCATATGAAGTACCCTATGGGACAAAGGCGTCCATGATTGACCGAAAAGAACCATCGGGGAAAAGTTTTACAGAAGAGCAAAATTCTGCTACTTCAAGGAACTCAGATTATTCCTACTTTTTGCGACATGACCAGGAACTTGTTATTGCCACATTTCGGGCTATCGAGCATGGATTTCATGATATTCATGCATTTCCTCCTGTATGAATCAGAAATAGCAGATGCAGCTACCATCGCAAGTATTCCAAAACTCCGACCACATGATGTTTGCCGGTTCCTCTCCGGTTTTTTATTGCGACACAGATGCTCGAAATATTAGTTTAAAATGGGAAAACAAAATGAACTGTTCAATGAACACCGCTGCACATGCAACGAGCTCTCTTTCGCCATGGCCTTCCCTGTGCCAGCCGTTGTCGGCCGATGCCTGCGGCCGCCTCCCACATGGATGCGTCGTGCTCCGGCCGTCAGCGAGAGAAGCACCCTACTTTACCTACCAGTGGAAGCTCCATAAGCACTGCATTCTAGTCACCACCTTCCCAAGGACAAATTCCCCACCACCATTCACCAATTACCGCATGCAACACCCAGAGACGTGCGGTCAATACCAGAGGGATCAAAATCCGATTTGCGAATCTCCGATCACGACTCTCAGATCGCGATGGTCAAAGCCCCACCCCACGGGTTCCAACCCCACTCAGCACCTTAAAGCCCAGTCAAATCCCGGTGTGCCGTGATGAATCTACTATATTTAGACACGGGATCCTGGAGCACCTCCGAGGCACATATGAATCCACCAAAAGAAAAACCAACAAAATAATAAGGACGAATTCGACTAGAATAGCCCTGCACGTAGTGCGTAGGGGCGGAGACTACCACCACAGGTTCATCACGGATTCCGTTTCCAGGCCCAGAAAAGGGCAGCGCGGAATATATCCCTCAGGACATTCTCTCGGCAAATCCCGCTTCTGTTCAGCTTGCGCGCACTTTCAGCTCCACCAAGCAGGATCTGATTTGGTTCGTTGGGTGTGCTCACACAACACAACACTACCCCTACCCCCGCCCGCCTAGTTTGCCTTGCCTCGCCTTGCTTGACTTGTTCACACAATTTTTGCCTGAACGCCTTGTGCGCAAGGTGCTTGTGTGTTTGTGTGTGTGGGTGTGAGTTTTTGTGCGCTTTGTTTTTTCTTTTCTTTTTTTTGTTTTTTTTTGTTTTTTTGTTTTGTTTTTGGTGGGATGCGGGATTTCGATGAGTTGCGTGTCCCGTCGTGACCGCTCGCAGCACCGCCTGCTTTGGAAGCGCCGCTGCCGCGCGTCCCCGGCTCCAACAGCCTCTCGTCGAGGTTGCATTTGTCCCCCCGGCATCGTGTTCTCCGCTCCCCCAGGGGTGAAGAATCTTTTGAATTTGTGGGATTGTTCCGCGTTCATACCTCATCGACAAAGGACAGTGGTCATGGATCTTTGTGCCAATGGTGTAAGTAAATAAAGAAGGAAGGAAAATCTGGGTCTTTCATTGAGAACATAGTTCATGTAAACTAAAATTTTCAATTTATAAAAAAAAAAAAAAAAAAAAAAAAAATCAATATATTTTTTAAGTTAGAGACATTTTTATGAAGATAATTATTCCATTGAAAGGGCTTGTTTATGTTCCTTGTTTATGTTCCTTGTTTATGTTCCTTGTTTATGTCCTTAGTTTATCTCTGTGTTGTTTGTCTCTTGCATGATATCCTTCCTTTCTTTTTTTATTAATTAAATTCTTATACACAGATAATAAAATGATGATGTTCTTATTTTTTATAAGTTTAGGAAACTGTGAAATCTTTTTTTATGCATGTGAAATATCAAGACATTCAAGAATGATATTTACATATGGTTGTTGTTGCAAGGAATTTACATCAAAAATCCTTGCATAGAATGATAATCAATTCAGAAACAAACTTGGAATAGCTGATTAGATATTATATTTTGATACAAGAACACGAGTAAAAGCAATCTAAAATAAAATAAAATAAAATAACCATGTACTTCCAGAACAAACTATCTCTGAGTACTTCCAGACAAATTTGTCTCCTAAGAATTTTGAAGACACCACACAGTGAATGACCTTAAGTTTGAAGGGAAAACTAGATGGATGAAAGAAGAGAAAATGGATGAAATGTCCTGCCAGCAGAAAGATCCGTAACGCATAAGTTCTGTTCATTGTCCCTCGCCCCTTTTGTTTAATTCTATTATATTTGCGAAAGCCATTCATGGATAGAAGATTCTTTGGGGATGATAGTGGCCAATACTCTTGAGAGTTTGGTAGAATCCTCTGCCATGCCCTCTTTTTTTGGTCCTCTTCTCTTTTTCTTTTTCTTTTTTATTTATTTTATTTGACACAACACCCCTTCTCCTTTTTATCATGTGTTAAACATATTTTCAGAAGGAGGATTTCACTTGAGAGGCAAACGATGAAGAGAGGAATAAAGGGCTTAAACAAGCCCTTTGATTGGGTGAAACTTTATTTCCACTCATGTATTCTATCATCTGGAATACTAATTAGAGTTCATATGGAATGTTTTTAAAAAATTGAAGTTACAAATAATCGTAGTTTATAGGAACTATTTCCATGTTGAACAACGTTAACTTTAGCTAGTCTAATAAAAACAGATTCAGTACAAAATTAAAATGCACTGTTTCTAATAACCAACATAATAAATTGGGCTGCTTTTTCCACCAAAATGCTTTTCTTCTTTTTCCGAGGTTCATTTTTTATTTATTGTCAACTCAACACAAAGTTATTCCATTCAACTCATACAACCTTCATCGACATATTTCCCAGCATGAGTCACACACATTGAAAATAAAAATGAACCTCCTATGTAATCGAATCATAAAAGTACACATTAATCAAGGCAAGAGTAAACATTTTTGTGCCTATTCACCTTAAATCTTGTCACAAATCTACACATTGTACTTGTCCTTTCGTCATTTCCTCACAAACAGGATTGACATTGTTCATTCACAATCTCAATTTTAGTTCCCCAGTTGTTTGTAAAAGCTTTAGGAGAAGAAGCTCCATTACTGCAGCAACGCGTGCAGGCTGGAGTCAAGCTGGTGATGGGCTCGTGGTGGCTGTGGCGCGAAAGATACGCCACCACGGCCTGACTGCGGCGGCAACGTGACCACAGCGCTGCACTTTCCGAGAGGATCCAAAGCCATGAATGGCTCACTACGACAGCCCAGAAGGAAGACGAATGGAATCGTCGTCACTTCACGAGAACAACAGTTCACAATGGTAGGTGGAATTCGTTTCTGCTGTCCAGCAGATTTCGGCAAGACTCTGGTCGACGACGCCACATCAGGTAAAGGTCTCAGGATACGACGCACTGCACAAGCCGTGCACAACAAGAAACCATGGGTTGGAGAATAACGATGCGGCAGTTATATTAAACGATGCCCGCGAGTCTCAGCTCCCCGCAGAGGAAGAGAACCCGACGCAGACCGTTACGCCGCAGGCGTCAACTGAAGTGCTTAACCATGCGGTTCACTCCAGGCGCTGGCTGCAGAAACGCCCACAGGCTGGATTTCCATGATCACAAGCGCAATGACATTGTGTCGCACATCTGGCTGCGCCATACAATCAGCAGCCGTCGGGTTCTGGTCACGGTCACTTACTTGAGAACTTTATCGGCAAAGTGAAGTGGCATCGAAAGCTGTATAAGAATCTAGAGCAGCGACAGAACTGGAACGGGGATAGTTCATGGACGGGGCTCGTTGTGTCGCGGCATTGTGGTTGATGAAAGAAACGGCATTCTCTGACAGGCAACGCCATGTGCTAGAAACTGTAGAGACAACCTCAACAGCGTCTGCACCGCGAGACAGACACACACACACAGTTGCACACAGAGAGACAAACAGACAGATAGACAGGGCCCCAGTTCCAGAGCTTTCATGTGTTTGTACTGAGCTCGGAGTTGGTGCAGGTGAATCTTTTGCAGTGTCCTGCTCACATGCAGACTCAACCCAGTCAATCAGGACACAGCTGCCGATAAGCTGGAGGACCTAGATATAAACGAAACATCCTCCAATACCTCGGTTATTGCTCTCAATCAATGCTCAACGTTTTCAAACATTGATAAGCCATCTGTCTTCGTTTACACTAGCAAAGACAACTTGCCATTGAGCACAGAATTATTTCCTGTGAATTTTAGTTGATTTTTAGATTTCAAGAACGTTTTCTATTCCAGCAATATTTCGTGTTAATTTTGTGTGAGTTTTAGTCAATGTTTTCTTAGTTTGGAAATGTGTTGGTTCATTTTTGTCTCTTGTGTGAAATCATTTTCTGTTGTATAGATTCTCCATACATCCAAAGAGTACACGTCATGTGGCCAAGTGAGGGTATGATAGAGTTTTATGAAAGTCAAAGCAAATAATAAGAATTAGATTAATAATAACAATAGTTTTCTACTAAACAATGGTAAAAGAAAAAAAATGAAAGAAATTTCAAAAGAAAAATAGATCAGTAAAAAAAAAAAAAAAATTAAACCACAAACATAAAAATCTACATGTAAAAATTACACTGTTTTCATTTTTCAGTAAAAAATCTTAAGATTATGTTATTCTTATTGTAATTAAAGAAGAAGGGAATTTTTAAATTTAAAGAAAAAAGAAAAAGATGCCCAAGTAATGCAAAAAAAACCAGTCATTTTTATTTTCTTATTTATAATCATGGATTCAAAGAAGAAATAATGCATAATTTCATTAAATACATGATTTTTACTTGGAATATTATTATAGCTAATCATTATTATAGCTAATCAATTTTTAAAAAATAAAATTTATTACCACATCACTGCATTCTTGCATCAAAAAGTACTTTTTTAAAATCTTTTCATGAAACATTGACATGTTTATTCATATGGTAAGTACTTCGAAATCATAAACTCTATCAAAAATATAAATAATCAATCCAAAAATTTTTTTTAAAAAAAAAAAAAAAAAAGTCATAAAAACTATAAACCAATGAGATGTGCACAACACGAATGAGAAGCTTAGAAGCTCCAGTCTCCATGATGCTGCGATGGATGTGACCTGCGAATGTCCATTGGCTCTGAAGCAACGAGAAATTCCATATCTATTCATTCATCCATTAACCCAGCCTGTCACGTAGTATTGCATTAACCACACTCTGCCACTTGGCATCAACCTAATAGCCCAGAGACACGTGGCACTCAAGCTTGTGTATGTATATATTATTCTTTCTGCTTTTGCTTTTGGTAGGTAGTCTGTTAAAAAGAGAGACGTTGAAGGGAGTTACTACATGTCCTTTCCTGTCTTGTTGCTTCATGTCCCTTGAGTGAATGCCCCAAATTTTGCCATGCAAAGCTTCATGTGCAAATACAGACAGACAATCTCAGTCTCCGTCAAAAAGCAGCCCTTCATCCATAACTGACTGTCCCTCACCCATTCATCAACCTTCCACTTCCTTCCTCTTTGTGTTTCAGTTTGTGGTGATGGGTGAGGGTTTGGAGTTCTTTATTGTTGTATTTATGTCCATTGATAACTTCAAATTTAACTGTTATTTTGTACTGTCATTTTTAATGTATTGCATCCAACAAGGTCCCATTCCACAACCCAGCTTCATATATATATGTATATATATATACACACATACACATATGTACTCAAGCAAGCAGGGTCTGAAGGGGACAGGCATTCAATCAGCATGGAGCAGAATCCAAGACGGAAGCATTTTTTAAACCTGGTGGTCACGAGGCCCAAAAATGCCATTTGTCAGGAGTGTCGAAACGTAGAGACATCGCAAAATCCACGTCAGCGACCGCGTCCTTTGGTCATGGGCGCCCACACCCTGCCCGGCCCGGCTTCTTTTGCTGCTGCTGCTACTGCTACTGCCGATACCCTATGACACACCCCAACACAAATATATCTGGCTCCCAAACCCAGGATATCTTCACAATCAATAATAAAGCGCCACGTCTGTAGTCGCCTGAAGGAAGGTCGTTGTTTCCTTTTGAGTTTGGTGAGAATCGCACGGTGTGGGAACGGTTCCCATTCGGTTGCACTCCCCTCGTTTATGACCCTTTCATTCAAGTCTCTTATTCACGCAAACTGTTGGTTGAGTGCGTATTATTATTACTTTTGTCACTAACGCCTCCAACTACTAAATATAATATGAGACAAGGAATGAAGTCACAACAACAAAAACCAAAACAAGCTGGAAAGAGTTCAATAAATTTTATTCCATTGTGTGTCATATTAAATTCCAAGTAAGGTTACTCCCAACAATAAATAACTAAATAAAATGTCAACGATTATAGAACAAAAAAATTGATATACAGAGATAAACTTGTATCATATTGTTTATAGTCCTGTTATCATGTAACTAACATAATTTCGGATTCAACTTTGTTAATTCACAAAATCACACACGTCTTAATCTGATAAGGTACATTCAATGTTTTGTATATTATAATATTCATTAGTTTGATTTTTTATCTTTATTGTCTTGATGATTGTGGCACTCTTGACTGTACCATTCAAGAATTTCAAACTGTGGAATGCAGCATCATTTTTCTATTGTATTCATAATATTTGTTCACTCTTTACATTTGTTAATTAAAACGTTAGTATTGTAAGAGGTAGAGCAAAGGTATTGATGCTCCTTACCTTCTCTTTAAAGCACTACCATTGCCCAAGACACACTTAAGTTTTCATTCTTCTGCTATGGAACTTGATCCCCTAAATCCAAAACTTTAGGTCTTTGTTTGATACATTCTTGGTGAAGCTCTGGAGTACAATGGATAGATATGTTACTGGATGAATGGATGGATATCCAAGAAAGCTTGAGTCAGAAGGTACTAGAACCACCAACCCCTCCCCCTTGCTTGCCCAACTATTGTAAGACCATTTGCTCATGTTGGTCTCTCTCCAAATGAAGAATAAGAAGAAAAGGCCAATTGAGTGAATGTTCAACTATGGGCAACAGGATATTTTTCTAATTTTGGCCCCACAAGCCTCACCACATGGATCCCCATATTGCAAAGCCTACTGCTAGGGCCCAAGCAGCAAGAAGTGGAGGCTCAAGTGGTCTGAGATCAAGACAACAATACAATTAGTAATAAAAAAAAGTGACAGGGAGAAAACTTGGCTGACAAACTGCTCATTTGAACAGAAGCCTACACAAATCACAATTATCAACCTGGAGTAACATCTGCTGTTTTGTTTTAGTTTTATAAGGAGTAAAGCCCTTCATCACATTTAAAAAGTGGTTTCTTAAACATGAAGCACATTTCCAACACATTTTTCACATGTAACATGTGTTCAATCTGGAAACCCATCTTGTGTGTGAGACAGGAAAGTTGAACAACACTGGTAAACATGGAAAAAAAAAAAAAAAAAAAAAAAAAAAAAATCCAAGGGTTGGTATTTTAAATTATATTATTTTTATTTTTTGATTTTCATTGAGACATTTGATCTTCATTTTAAAGATCCCATGAACCAGAACATACTGACACTAAATCCAACTGAAAAATAAATCCTGGTACAGAGAAGCACAATAATCATTGTAGGCTTTTCCAGTAGTATTAAAAGTTAAGCAAGTGGTATGACACATGTGAACATGGGTTGGATGAAGGAGGAGCAGGTACTCTCATCCTTGGAAAAGTATTACACACATACACAAATACCACACACACACACACACACACACATATATATATATATATATATATATATACATATATATATACATATATATATACACACACACACTTATGTGGCCAGAGCATGCTTGGGCGCTTGACATTACACAACCCCCCCCCCCAAATCCAGAGCATGAAGCACAATTATTAAGGGCAATTTGAGAATTACTACTCTAATTGCAGCTTAACCCACCACCCAGCATCTCATCTCATCCAATCTAATATAATCCATCCACCCAATGCACTCACGCATTCATCTATTCACAAACCCACACCTGAATGAAATGTGTAAAGTGCACTCCACACAAGCTTACTCACCAAGGGAGGTGGGGGGAGATAGAAATAGGGAGGCAGGAGACAAGGCTAGGCCAGCACCGGAAGACTCCTCCTTCCCATTTGCAACGCTGCAGAACGATACCATGATTGTAAAGGGGTCGAAACTAATCAAACGATGCCGTGCCACTGTGGCCGGTTCCAAGCGCAACCGTCTGACAGATGACGGCTGGTTCCACAGGCAGGGCGAGAGACCATTATGCTTGACCACCAGCCCACACGGCCACGTCACCCTGGATAAGACCTCATATCCACTAGACGGCTCCGTTTGACTTGCCGTAACCCTTGCTGCCGATCGTAGCCCTCGGACTCTAACCGCGGCCGTCGGATGGGTGCCACGTAGATGAGCCGGGTCGGGAAGCTTGGGCGTGCGAGCCCTTCTGTTGCGGCTCGCTCCGGCGCAGGATGCTCTAATGCATTCGCTTTGCAGGCTCCGGAGCACGTTTCCACATTGATCACTAAGTGAAGTGCCTGATCGATCGCCACGCGCGTCTCCTGCTCCCGCTGGGACGAACGTGAGTCCAAAAGAAAGGAGACTGATATCGGGGGTGTGATTGTTCCGATTCCTCGTCGCTGTCGAAAGTAAAGTGAGCGATCTTCCTGCGGCGGGCTTCGTGTGATCCAGAGTTCCAGTGGAACCAGACGACGGCTGGAGTGTAGTCATCACGAGGAGTGAGCGCCTTGAGCTCGCGCGGTCTCTCACATTCGGGGCGGTGTTGACGAGAGTGTCACGATAAACGACTTGCTGCTTTAGAATCCTGCCCCCCACCCCCGCACAGTGCTCGTGAGGGGTTTGGCTCTCGGATCGGTATCAAAACCCCCCAGTGCCTCCATCGAGACAGTGGGTGGGTTGAGAGCTCGTTTCTGGTTTCTTTCGGAGTGCTTGAGCAGCGCAGAATCAATCTGCCCGTGAGTGCACACTGGTGAAATTTGGAGAAGTTGATTTGGGTTGTTCATCAGGAAAGTTGATCAGCGTATTTTCGTTTGGGAAGTGCGCCTTGACTCTAGTATTCTCTCTCGTAGGAAGCTGGTCGTCTCAAATCTAGGTTGTCCTTGTATTGTCAGTGATAGTTGTATTTTTCAGTTATTTTCAAGCTTCATGTCTCTGTCTCCTTGCTGGGTAGCTGCTGTAATCGATGACAAGTTTGATTTTAGCAATCCAAGCTTATAGACTTGGTGGTACACCCTCTCATAGCTCAATTATCTATTCCCATATCTATAGAGGTTCCACCGACACTCTACAGCACACTACAAGTTTCAGACCACCAGTGTAACGTAGTTGCTTTTATCTGTACATCAAGATCTCCTTGTGTTGAATCCGTCGGGCCTGTCTGATCCGGATTGGAATTAAGCCAAAGCTGTTCAATTAGATGCAGCTAGTTTTTGCGTGAAAGAAAATTTGCCGAAACCAATCGGACTGGTACTTATAAGTGGCGCTCGTGGAACTGGCCATCATTCACAAGGTAGTTGTGAGGCGACGACGAAGAAGTATTTCAGGCGACCCCTTCAGCTTGTGATCATGATAAAGACCTAGCACGAGCACTAGATTGATCGAGGTAACCCATCCCAGCAATCCTCGTTGGGGTCTTCATTCAGTTCCATATGTGTTGGTCAATCGGGAGTGTGCAGGCGAAGTGGAGCGGGTACAAATTGGGCTTAGTCTTCCGCACCGTGTCAACTAAGAGAGCCAAGTCTAGGGAGAAATTAGGGGAGCCAGGTCGCTCAGAGGTCAAGCTACGACGCCTCAATCTTCCCCCCAAGATATGGAACACTCATCTTCTGTCGACGATCTCGTGGGCACATTCTGGGACGAGTCTGCCAATCTTGTAGATAAGGCAGCGGCATCCACGACGATTAACAGGAGTGCATCCGAATGGTCTTTTCAAGAATTTCTTAAAGACAGTCACACCGCCGCCGCTGGCCCAGGGCCCCTCAAGCTGCGGCCTGCTTGCAAGAGCCGGTTCCTGATAGAGCTTGGCGATGTCAAGATGTGCGAAGCCGAGGCACAGGATGTGAAGGAATCGCACAGGGCTGAGGAAGAAGATGTAGGTGAGGAGCCTTACATCAGTGCAGCTGAGCTTCGATTATATCCCTACTCCGGTAACTCAGATTTCTCCGCTCCCATGGGAACAAGTGAGGAACTTCAGGTTGTGGACGACAACGATCCGAGTGTTGCAGTGGAGGGCGCCTTGAACCCTTTGTTCTCGGGTCTGCGTGACGACAATGAAGCGATTACTGCCCATGCTCGAATAGCCGGTAACCCTGTCGCGCCTGACACCTTGGATGGGGTTAGATATCCCCAGGAATACGAATACATATTAAAACACAAGCTGGAGATGGCTTGTGCTGCAGTCGCCATGACTCGGGTACTTGTGATATCCCCATAAAGCCTGCAATTTTGTGACAGTTTATGTGCCTCTATATGCTTCAGATGTGTTTTGGTGATGCATGCTCGGATGGATTAAATTTCACCAAAGATGAACTACATTAGCCAGAGAATAAGTATATTTTAGGGAAGCGAAATGCTAGTTGAATTTAATTCAGGAAGAATGTTTATCGCGGGAGGAGTTTGATCAGATTATAAGTTGAACACGATACTAGACATCGAAAAGTATTGAGAACCTATTCACATGCATGCCCACTTAGTGGTGAGGGTGTGAGTGGCAGCCGTCTCCAGATCAGGTAGTACAGAGAATAATAAGGAGACGGGGATTCGATGGTTGTTGGGCTCATTTGCAGTAGAAAAGTAAAACGTTACTGATGATATGGATGCTGACAATTCAGAAGTTAATTTGGAAACAGGCAAAGGCAAGACAAACAAGAGGAGCAGCGGAAGCTAGTGTTGGACGAGCAGTACCATCACCAAAAATCCAAGCATCTGGTATTATTCGCATCCAGATTTCTTTGAAATTGGGTTTTGTAATGATGTTTTGTGATTGAATCGTTCGACACGAGTTCTAATCAACTGAAGCCTGAACTAGTGCTGCATCTTTAGTGCGGGCAGAGGATGAGGCAGGAGAGAAAGTGCGGTTGGACCAATTCTGATTATTAACGTGCAGGAACTCAACCTCCGAAAGGGAAAATATCAGCTTGTAACCTTCCTGCTCCGGAGAAATCCGATGCAGATGTGGGAAAGTGTCGACCAATCACCAGCGGCTCGGAAGTCTCTGAAGATGAAGAACATGACGAACAGAACGGAAAGACAGCACCTGGTGACATCAAACGCGTCAAGAGGTACGTAATTTGAGAAGCAAACATCTACTGTCGCCGAACACAATTACTTATCCTTTTTCAGCATACTTCGCAACTGTACTAAACCTCAAATGTATTATTCTGGTGGTCCAGGATGCTGTCAAACCGCGAATCCGCCAGAAGATCTCGTAGAAGAAAACAGGCCCATTTGAGTGAGCTGGAAATGCAGGTAGCTCAATTGAGGGTTGAGAATACCAATCTGTTGCAGAGACTCCAAGATATCAGTCAAAAGTTCCAAGAAGCAGCTATTGACAATCGTGTCCTTACGGCAGATTGCGAGGCCTTACGTGCCAAGGTACGTGTCCGATTGCGTCAGTCCTCTGGAATATCATCCATTTCAACCCTTCAGGTTTTACTTCTTCATGGATGCGTCTTTTTCTTACGGCTTTTCCTACAAATGCAATCAGGTGAATATGGCAGCACGAGATTTGATGGCGAGCCATGGACAAATCCCTGGTGGACAATTTATCTTGGAACCCAGCTTGAGATATGTGATGCCTTACGAAATACAGCCTGTCGCCGACGAATCCGGGCAGTATATGCAGCAGGTAAAGGAAAATACTCCTGTAGCACACCAGGATCACCAACGGAGTAGTACTGGTCTGGGTAAGATGGGACGTACCCCGTCGATGCAGCGCGTTGCCAGCCTGGAGCATCTGCAGAAGCGCATCCGGAGCGGCGTGACTTGCAACACTCCCTCCTGGAACAGCTACTGGGAGATGGAGGGCCCAGCGATGGTGGAACAACATGACATCTAAACGATTGATTTCTTAAGAGTTACGTTTTTACTAAGTTTGTTATTATAATTGTGTTTAAACTATATTGTTGTAACTCACTCCACGACGCCAACGCTCACTAATGACGAACATAGGTGAGTGGAGATACTACGTGAACACTTCAACGGGGAGTAATTGTTCCCCTAAAAAGGAATAGATTGAGATCATTTCGATTCGCTCCCACTCAGAACCATAAGGTTGGACTGGGCTAGGGGCACATGTAGAGACTAAATACTTTTGTACAGAATGAATTTGCAGAATGCAGTGCAGACGAACCCCATTTAACTCCCCCTACAGAAACAAGTGTGGTGTTGAAGATTTTAAGATTCTATGGAATACATGGCGCGACTTACTTGGAGTAAGCGAGTGCCGCATGTGTGAATATCTGCTTTAGCTAATAGACTGAAGTTCCTCCACTACTATTGAAAGAAAAAGTACCTGTAAACACTCATCCAATTTTAAGCGTCCAAATGTACCCTACTCATTCGAGGGCCAACGCAGTGTGCACCTGAATGCAGTCAGTTTCTTCTTGTGTGAAATTTTAACGGGAGCACACTTCTGGTGCATCTTCACGCTATGAACATCTCGTTAACACGTGGACAACAATATCAACTTCCCCTACAATTCAATCAAAGCCTTTGAAGCTGATGGAGGTAGGAATCAAGTCTTGTTAAACAGTGAATAGACACTAGAAAACTCTGAAAGATTGAACTGAAATGAATAGATGAATCTAAACTTATTCATTTGTAATGACACTACGAACACTGAAATACAAGAGAGTAATGGAGACAAAATATTTCCATTAGTAGTAAACTGATTCCCTAAATCCCATATCGACACCCCTTCCAAGAGTAAGTCGAACAATGTGCTAATCAAGTAATTGAGAGATCACTTGCGTGCTTGGGTCCATGAAAAATCATCTAGTTATCTTAAGTCTACAAGGTCCCAGTATATAATTCTGTACAACGCAAGTTCTCCAAACTGCACTCGTATAATCCTAAATAGTGTTTGCAAAATGCTGAACTCAACAAGTTGTGTGTTCACCTTGCCGGCAGTTTAGAGCGATCACTGAAGTTGCAAGGAAACATAGAGCAGGTCATCCACCTTCTCGATTGCTGTCATTGCTGCTTGGCCGTGAAATCCGAAGATCACCTTATTCTACCCTGTGTTCAGACAGTTAAAGCGGAACAAACTAAGAGCTAATATAACAGCACTGATCCAGGTACGCATTGCCTCCTTTCAATTTGCCAATCACGATCCATGGTTCTTACATGATACGTCTGCTCCTTCGAATGCTCAGAGAGACTCTCAATCTCCAGTTAATCACATGTCCTTCCAGTCTCCTCCCCCTTATCTCACTGAGGACTCGTTACAGGTGGCAAAGTAAACGAAAAGACCAGAGATTTTCAGGGGCAAGTCAAGCTTTCAGTCCTCATGTTGCTCCAACATGGAGTGCCCGTCCTCAAAGGACCCACCCCACATGGGGTTGTTACAGGTTGGGCCTCCACGAATTCGCTTCTGTAAATGTTCGAGACTTGCAACCCGTTGCATTGATGGTGTTCGCCCCATTTTGGTTCCAGCGAATCCTTGCTGCTGTTCTTGCTGCACGACAGGAGCTTGTTGCAAATACTGCGAACCATTACCCCCTGTTGTGTAGGTCATATATCTTGGGGTAGACTGCGGCAAATCCATGGACCCAATTTGTCCATCAGTTGTCCCAGCTACCATGCTTTCTGCTATCTTCAGCTGCAAAAATAGTATTCACCCAGATATTTTAGAACCAAACAGATCGTGATATACTGATCTACATAAGAAAATTTGAGTGACTGAAGTGATTCAATCTGCATGGCGGAATTTAATCTTCTCAGGGAGGTCAGAAATGTTGTCCTCTGAAAATTACAAAGCGGTAATTACAAGAGGACGAGTTTCGGTTCATGCCAAAATCATAACATTCACCTTTGCTTGCAAGGATGCAACATCTGCCTTGAGGACACGATTTTCTAAGGCTGCTTCTTGAAACTTGAGTGAGATTTCAGCTACCCTCTTTAAGATTGAGCTATTCTCAGCACGCAATTGAGCAGCCTGGAGACACACCAAAGCCAAATTCAAAGAGGTGTTTCACACAATACTATAGAAAGTATTATGTGTAATTAATCTGCACAAATCTGCCCGGCAGGAACACTATCAATTTAAGAACATTCACGTGTTTAGACAGATATAGAATCATGCTGATACTAAACCTGTTTCTCGTATATACATATCAGACAATTCCACAAAGTGTAAACATCAAACCTGAGTCTCAAGTTCAGTCAAATGTGCTTGCTTCCTCCTCCGTGATCGTCGTGCTGACTCTCTGTTGGAGAGCATCCTGTCACAAGAATGGAACGCAATCAGATAGTTGCAAACAACAAACCTATCATGGATGCAACCGCCGATTAGAATCTAAGCACGCGTCCTCATTTTCACTTCCCCAAGTGGACACAACACATGTCCCGATGACTTCAGCTTCTTTACCAGTCTTGAGCTAGCCTTAGTCAACCGAGAAAACAAGAATTACTAGAAGCACAATAGTCATACAAGTCGTCACCTCTTCACACGCTTAATGTCACCAGGTGGCGCATTTTGACCCTGCTCTGATTCATCATCTTCAGAAACATCTGAGCCACTCGTAACAGCTCGATTTCTGGTTGGAGGAACTACAGCGCCATATTCAGGCTTCGGAGGCAGCGCAGGAATACCAATTGGATCTCCACTACTCATAATACCTGAAAATTACCCATTGACGGTTAAAAACATTTTCACACACGATAAAGATGCCCTATACTATATTTGTTACTCCTGTACCTGAAGAGGCGAAAAAAATACCTACACAAAAACTCACGAGGCTATGAGATCAGCGAGGTCCTTTGAACGCAAAAATGGCCGCGAAGGCACGATATTCTATGAGACCAACACAGTTAAGATTGCAGTGAAGTACTTCCTCGAGCTATCTCATCTTACAACACTTTCCGCGATATAGTCATAAAACAAAGATCCATGAAATCGCAGAGCCTTGGTTGGTGAGAGCTCCAGCTTATTAATGTTAGTGATGCTGTTAGCAGAGAAACCTGAAATTTGATGCAGGTGAGCATATTGAGTAAGTACGACGTACCATATGCTCCTGGAGTAATGCTCGACTGCGGAGTTAGTGGCCCAGCTTTAGCTCCACCGACAGTAGACTGCTTGCAAAAGCATTAGAATCGTCAGACACTATGACAACCGTACTTTATGTGTTTCTCCCAAGTTTTGTTCAACCAAAGAAACTATGCAAAGATCGGCATGTGGATGACCTTACTGTGCATATGAAGAAATCGACAGTGAGCATGTAGAAATAGAGTCATAATTCAGCAACTGTTCTTCAGACGATATAAATTGGCCGTAGGAGAAAAACATCTAAGACTAAACATCTAAAATAGCAAAAAACTTAAATCAATGGAGGAAGTGTGTTTGCAGTTCAGCTTGTCGTGGAGGCGAGAATCTTACCCGACTAAGGGCAACTGCAGCACAAGCCATATCGAGTTTATGCTTCAGAAAGTACTCGTATTCTTGAGGACTGTTTGACACGGTGGCAGCACTCTCAACCTCGTGTCGAATACCTGAAAACAAAGGATTCAAGGCATCCTCCACTTGATCAACAATCCCGCCCATCGTACGGATCTCTTGTTTCGGTGGTGCAGTGGGTGGCATGCACAGCACTTTGTCAGCCTCGTTGAAATCGTCCGATTCTTGTTTGGATACCTCGGTCTTATTTTCGGAGGTTTCGGGAGATGCAGGGCTCGCAGGACTAGGAGGTTCGGTATCATCCTCATCATCATTATTATCCCTGATGTCCTCATCGTTGAACCTACTTTTCGGCCGTACAAACCCTCCGCCAGCTTCACTCACTTTTAGAAACTCCTGAAATGCATACTCAGATGCGCTCCGATTCATGCCCCTGTCCACCTCGATAGTTCTGAGGGACTCCACCACCAGAATATGAGTTTCTTCATCATCTTCCACCTCTTCGGGGATTGGTACGACAGGACCTTTAGCGTCCCCATGGGTATCCAACTTCCAGAATGTGCCCAAGATATCATCGACTGAAAAATTTCGCTGCATCTTGTCGGTCTCAGAATGCTTTCCTAGAGACTAGCAACCCCAAAAAAATTCCTAAGGTCCCACAAATGGCACCTAAACTACGAGCACTGAGCCCGCGCCCCAATTCACAACAATCGGCGAAGAGAGCGTTCCTGTCAAATTCGTGCCGACAAAAACAGACTGGCGGCACTAGAGATAGACGAATCAAATCGGTTCTTCCATCACCTCCCCTATATCGCCCTGGCACACATTCCCAACAGTACTCCCTTTTACTGCAACATCTAAACCGCCCTCACCTCCAACTACACATGAAAATATCCTAAACCGCAGAGACGGCTTCCACATTCCCTCCCTCAAAATCACGCTCACATGCTTCACTGCTGCTGCACATCCCAGCTACCTATTCCCACAAAATCTCCCCAATTTCCGAGCCCAGAATGATCAGCATTGACAACTCCACAATCAAAAGACCACCCCTATCACTCTACTCCTTTCACAAATCACCGCGCTCCGACCTATAAAGCAACCCACACAGCCATGAAACACTTCCGAGTCACAATGGCGTTCCCGATCACACACAGAAACCCAGGAGCTTCACACTACCACCCGGCAACACGTTTCTCCTTGAAAACTAAATTAAGCACGACTCTAGACTAGACACAATTTGTCTTCCTTTGTTTGGTTTTTGGTTTAATTTCCCCTTTCCAGGTCCGTCTGTCGACGATGCTTTCAGCTGTGCAACAATTCAGAGGGCTCATGGAGGCGCCATGAGCTCCACGGTCACAGAAACGGCATCGGAAACTGGGGAAAAAAAAACAGAACACGGCCTGGTCTTCCCGAGAAGAATCTCAATTCCAAGGATGTGGCAATCCCTCCCACATCGCCCGCCCCCGTCCGCCTGTCCGTCCGTCCGCTCCCCCGCTCGCCAGCGCAAAGCACCAAAACCCTTGGGTCCGTAGCGGAGCACAAGTAACTAACAAACAGGTACCCGTTGTCGTCCCCAATAACCCTCCGCCATCGCCATCGCCATCACGGCATCCCCCTTGCCCCCACCACCTAGTCCCCCTGCTCCAACACCACCCCACGCGGACCTAGCAAGCTACGCTGCGCCCGAACACACACACACACGCTCAGACTCACTCACACATACTTACAATAACAGGGGCGATGGATGGTAGGGTGTCAGTTCCAGTAAAAAACGGCTCCCACAATCGCACGCAAATCAATCCAAAATCACGACCCCATCTCCGTCATCCGTTTCACGGCATAACTCCACCCTCCCTCTAATTTTCTTCATTTGCCTTTTTCTGGCCTTCTTTTCATTCATGCCCAAGCTTAGCTGCCCGGTTTCTAGTGGCCCATTTGTGGAGCTTTGCGCATAACGGCATTGCTGGAAAAGATTCCTTATGTTGTTCCTCTCATCTTTGGCGGTAAGCTTTGTGGCTCGCTTCGGCAGTCTTCGGGATTTGATTGTTGCAATTTGTGCTGCTCGCCTTTTGTTTCCTGTTGACAACTCCGTTTTTATCGCTTTTGTGTTTGTTGTGTTTGTTTGTGATATTTTATATTTGTTTTGTGTTGTGGGAGATTGGATTTGTATGGGAGAAAAGGAGTAGAAGGGGTGATTGAGGTGCTTTGATAGAATAATTCTTTGATAAATGTTATTTATAGATTCTTATCCACCATTTTAGGGTATAAGGTTTTGCCTAGCCTGTTTTCCCTTAAAAGGAGCAACATTCAAGGGTGGAGCTCTTCTCTAAAAATTTATTTTGAAATTCTTAGTAAATTGTAAACAAAAGAGACCATAGTCACTAAATATGAGTTTTTGTTTGGATAAGATTTTAAAGTCAAACCTAACCACCAACAAATAGTCAAGCACATTGTTTTGGCTATTAATTACTATATTCTTTTAAATTCTAGTATCTTGACTTGGATTCATCTTTCTTAGGCTACTAAGATAAACAAGCTTTGAATTTGATTGAAATTTTCAATTGAACAAATATATATTAAAAATATTTATTCTTTATAAGAATTAGTTTAGATGGAGTTTCTTCTTGACTTGATGGAAGAAGAAGATGAAAAGGAGGTTGAGAGCCTACAAAAAGTGGAAGATCAAGTTTACACTAAAAAGAGGTTAAATACAATAAAAGAAAAACAATTGTTCTACATTCTTTTCTTGTTTGAATTCATCACAATAGTAGCCTTTGCTATTAGCTAATTTATTTTTTTTATTTTTTATTTTTTTTTGCTTGTTATATTCATCTTTTACTTGATACCAAAATGCACTTCGGTTGGTAAATTATATTTTTAAATATATTTTCTTTAAAATAATAATAATAATATTTTTTTATTATTTTAAATTTAATTTATAATTATATTATTTTTTATATAAATATATTATTATATAATTTATTTTAAAGCACTTCTCATTAAAAATTTAAAATAATAATTAAATAAAATTAAAATTTGTAAGTCTTAAAAATTTTTAATTAATAAATAAAATATAAATAATTATAATTATAATATAATAATAAGAATATACTATATTAGGATTAATAAATAAAAAGTCTCAAATATTTTTTTAAAGTGATAATTAATATTTAATTATATATGCATATATATATATATATATATATATATATGGTATTGCTAATACCACCATAGTTTTTGCTATTGCCACCACAACCTGACATCTATCACATACCACCCACACTCTTTATCAATGCTAAATAAAAATTATATATATTTTAAATTATTTATGTATGATTATATTTATATATTAAATATTTTTAGTATTTTAAAAACATAAATATATTTTTTAATTAAAATTTGAGTTAAAAAACTTATTGTATCAAATTTTAAAGTTTTTTAATTTAAATTAAATTTACTCTCTATATAATTTGAAAGTAAAAAACCATATTAAAAATATTAATAATTTTTTTGATTGGAATTAAAAAAAACTAAAGAAATATGTCAGTGGGTGGCGGGTTGTGGTAGCATGTAGTAGATGATAGACTGTAGTGACAATAGCAAAAACTATGATAGCATTAACAATACCTTATATATATATGTATATGTATATAATTTTCATAATTCAAAAATATATGTTACTTAACAATATTGATAGGTAATTTAGTAATTCAAATACATCATAATTTTTAATTAAAAAGTATAGAATATGCTCTTATTAAATTAGATTTTAAATATATATAATATTAAAACAAGATAATAAATATATAAATATTGACTTTCTACTTTTTTTTATAAATGATGTTTATTAAATAATACTTTTACAATAGATTTTTACTTCTAATGAATGATTTTTTGTTATAGCTTTTTATATTTAGTATAAAATAAATATTAAAAATATTATTTATTATACATATATTATATATATATAACACATATTATATTATATACATTTATTATACATATATTATATATATGGATATGTATATATTTATATATATATATATATATAATATATAGTTGTATAATAAGTGGTACCAAAAAAACACGAGCATTAACAAATTCAAGTCTATTAGCTGCCATAGGTTGAGTGTAACAAAGTTTATTTTATTTTATTTTATTTTATTGATAAATAAATAAGAGTCTATGCAAATGTTATTGGTCTATTATTAAGATTGGTGAATAGTCAACAATTCATTACAAAGCATTTGGTAATGCTAGTATCCATGGTCAATTTGGTTGAGTAAATATTAATTTATCCATGGTGATTAGTCAAGTATCAAAATGGGTATGTGCAACTAAGAATTTTTGCAAATCAGTTATTAAATCAATCAAGACTATACATATAGATGAAAAAAAAATTATTGGTTCCTTTGTTGATACTGTCTTAAATATTATATGTTTGCAAAAATTTTATTACAAGTGATACTATGTTTCTTTTTGTATGATTTGTTAATAATAAGGTGCATTGGAAGGACTTCTTATGCCACATTTATTTTAATAAGTAAAAACAAATAAAATAATACAAAATCATTTTAAATCCACTTATTAAAGAAGAATAAACTATTTAATTTGAATCACAAAGAATGTTGAGGCATGTCTTGTAGACTATTGTGGTAAAATTAATTCATTACAAAGTTGCTCATTGTTGCTTCACATGCTTTCTTGGTTATTTGGTCGTATAAAATACATGTTTTTGTTGCTTCTTGTTGGTTTTGACTAGGATGTGGAAAAACTTATAAATAATGTGAAGTCTTGGCAAGTAAAACAGTATTTATTTATTATTTATTTATTTTTGTAAATGAACAAAGATAACACAGAAAAAAGTATTATATAATTAAATTTTGATATTAATTTTTTCTAAATATAGTATAAACCTCAAAGATTCTATTTAATTCAATTTAATTTTTATAAAAATATATCTTAACAAAGAATATGTTATCATAATTTTAAAAAAAGGAATATCATCTCATACAAATTTTTTCATTGAATTTATTTTTGAGTATTTGAAATTCATTCCTATAATTGTGTTTGAAGTAGTTTTTTTTGGTTCCAACATAATATGTTGTACATAAGCTAATTGTATCAAAATCTTTATATATTTATTATTATTATTATTATTTATATACATAATATATTAGGTGATTTGAGTTTTGTTTTTCTAAAATAAACAGAAAGTTTTTCAACAAAACTCATAATTTCTGGTTGAAAATAAGAAGTTAATAAGAAACATTGATAGTGGTATATTACAGAATCCTGAAAAAAGTGTATTAAACATTATAAATACATCAAACTTAAGTTAGCCACCATTTTAAAAATTCAGAAATGTACTGATTGCAAATAAGTAATTAAAAATTTAAAAAGTAAAATGAAAAATGAACAGATCATTTCAATTTTCAAATTTTCAAATTACATTTACAGATTATATAATTAGCATGAACTGCTTAAAGCTCTATTTGCATATTGTCTTATGCACAGGTACCCAAATCCATTCCATAATTTTAGATCACATAAGACGTCATCAGAAGATTAAAGTAGAATATTATAGAAAGAATTTGGGCATACTTTAAGTCTGGCGTTGCCTTTAGGTCATCTCACAGCCATGAATTTGCTGCCAACTTCAGAACATTCATCCAATTGATGGTCCTCCATCCTCAAGGATGGAAAACGTTAACGAAACTGGAGACGGGTACAATACACTCCTCAACCCCCGAGGGTGCATCCCACCCGGCCCGACCCAGGATGCCTAGGTCGTAGACCTTGTCTGTCGCCCGTCAACAGTGGAACTGGTTGATCAGTTGGTTTGGCTCCTCGAGTCCGTCTTCAGCTTCGACTTGCTTGGGTCTTCGTAGGTCCGTCTCGCCCTCGCGTCCATAACTTATTGTGCTTCTATTTGGTGGAGCCTTTTTTATTTTATTTTATTTTATTTTTCGTTGTTGTTGTTGTTGTTGTTCCGTTGTTTCATTAGCGCTCCGGTGCGTCCTCTCATTTTTTCCAATCAACCAATTCTGCCATTTGTGGTGGGGCTATTGTTGGAAGTTTTAGGAGTTCTTGTGTGCCGTCTGGATTCATGTGGCGCGTATGTTGTTGTTGTACGTGTGAGCACTCGGTTCACGTGAATTGCATATGGTTGGCTTCTGAGGGATGTCTGATGGATGTGGAGGTCATCGCGGAGCTGCGTCGGGTGTTTTATGTAGGTGGTGAGGGCATGGGGAAATAGAGGTCGGAGGAGCAAAGGGCAATAGAATAAGGTGGCAGCAGTGGGCCAGTAGGAGGCGCTCTTCTGCGCCCTATTGTGAGGTGATACGAAACTCACCTGATTTGATAATTAAGGAAACAATAGGATTGGCTCGTTCATTCAAGGCAATGGCGAACAGATGTAAGGATCGAAGGAAATTGCAGATATTTTAGTCTGAAGATAATGGAAAGACCGAAAATAATTCGACAGAGAAAAATATTCAGGAGGATTCTTAGGGGTTCAGTATTGACGATCATCAAAATGAAGGAAATGAGGATGGAGAGGACTCCGATGAGATAGAGGAGGAGGATCTAGAGGAAGTTCTTCTAGAGGGAATGTATGAGGTGGAAGCGATCAGGAAAAACGAATCCGAAAGGTACGCAAGTTTTTGTGTAGCTTCAGAGTTGCAGCTCAAAGCAGTTTGCCACGCATTTATCTAATTGACAAATACGATTACACTTTCTTGGTCTGTAGTTTTCTTGGCTTTACATTGTTTTCCCAGCTTGGAGTAGTAGTTATCAGCGATGCATCTCTGCATGTATGATCTACAGTTGTACTTACTCCGAGGTTTCATGTGCCGCTACTATCTTACATTGTAATGTTTAGGCTTCCATTAGCTAACTCTTCTCAAATGGCTTTGAATACTTTTCTCAACTGCAATTTCATTTTTCAAGCTTGAATAGAATTGCTCTATAAGTGAATGCATGTGTACCAGATATAGTCATCCCTCAGACGAAGTTAGTCTCTATTGGTAGCTACTGATCTTGCGGGCATCGTAGTAATTCCGCGGGGATCATCTATTTATCGTTACAAAGGGCTGAGACGGCAGAAATCGAACTTTATATCTACTTGCGCATAAAATTTTCGGAACACCGTTGCACGTGTTCAGATGTTTCCCGGTTTGAGCTGAGATGCTAACGGTGTTCACTACGTCTACATCTCCGCGTGTAGCAGCATAGAGTCTCTAAATTGATACTAGCTTTTTACAATGCCTGCATCTTTAATTTGCATTGTCTTATCGTACAAGTAATGTGCACGTTGACAGCGTAATCTGAATGCACTTGCAAAGAGTAACACGATTTTTATTTATTCTTATTTTTTAAAATCATTACTTATAACAAACCACAGAATGGTTATTCGTTATGTTGGTGATGTGAATCTTATTGCGCATCTTATAATATAGCTTTCTCTGCACGGGTCCGTTGAAGCTCTTTCGTCACAGACTTTACGAATGCTGCTCCGTGTCATTTATCAAAATGCACAGGCGAAACTGACCGGAGAAGGACAAGACATTGGGAGCCGTATAGCCACGTAACGAAATGCAGGTATATCCTCGAAGAATTCTGGGGGGGTTAACTCTTCAATTTCCTTAACACAGCATGATGGTCTAATTAATGATCTGACCTTAGGTTAGCTGTATGTATGTCACTGCGCACTAAGAATTTTCTGCCCTTTTGCGAAGTATATTATCCTCAACCACGTTCTGACTACCAATACTGAAATGATTTCCAGCCAGAAAGCGCGGCGAGGAAGACTCAAAATTGGTACATACAACCTAGATGGTGCTGGGAAGTGACAGCGGAGGTCCATGTCTGCTGCTGATGAAGATTTGCCCAGTCAGAGTGAAGGGAAAGACCGTTAAATCATCTACGGATATCCATGCCGTACCTGAAGAGAAGGAAGGGAAGACCCGAAACCAAGCTGGACTTACTAAGAAGGTTGCTAGCCCTTCTTCTGCGGAGGCTGCCCGGACATCATTAGATTCGCCTGATGAGGCTCCAACCACGTCAAAACTCGTTGCCACTCCTGAAGAAAAAGTAAAGTAATCGGGAATATTGTGCCTGGAGAAGAAAACAGGGTTGATTCTTTAGGCAGATTGGTGGTTATCAATGCAAGACCTCGGACTGTGGTGGTGATTGAGGTTGATTTTGGTGTCGTGGGTGGAGTACCAGGTACAAATGCGCAGATTTTGGGTTTGAGTTGGGGAACCGTTGGGCTCACGCTGCTGTGACAAGATTTACGTACGATGATAACAAGAAGTCCCCTTTGCTTTTGTCTCAGTTGATTACGACTAGAGGAAATGCGTTTCTTGAGACGACAGCTCTAACCAATCCAGTTACAGCTGACGATGGTAGGGGCTTGATTGAGGTGAAACAACTATCAATCGCAGTAAAGCTGGTGGATTCTGGAAATTCAGATGAGAAATGGGCATGACACTTTCTAGTCTAATGCATGATACTGTTCAAGTAGTAACAGGGAGTTCAAAGTCAGAAGGGGGGCCGCTTCGATAAGAGGAGGAAAGTTGCAGTCCCACGTAGGCTGCCACAGGAGCAGGATGGAGTGCAGACATCGTTGGAATGCGTCAAGAGAGATTGATCAAGGATTTGAGGAACACCATACTACAGCGGACAAAGTATCAGTGAAAGAGTTGGAAAATACAGCTTCTATGGATATCCTGCCTGAGCACGGAAAATGTCAGTCTGCTCTTCAAGTTAGTTTGTCAGGGAAAGGATGTCAAACCCACCTTCTGTGGAGAAAATGGAGATTTGGTATTCAGAACGCTTGTCATTACACATATTTTGAAGGCCATCAGCTATAACAGTTCAATTACATTTGATAAGCAGGAAGTTTTGGTACAGTTTAAGGTTTCTAGTTTCGTGTTAAGCTTCCTGCTTAGTGTTTCATTTGCTGTTGATTACATAGTTATGGATCTTATATTATCATTCAATGCCTCGGCTAATATTAGTGTCTGACTCTAGTTGCAGAATGTTCTGTGATATGATCAACCCAGAACAATGCACAATTTATTCCATTTTACAGACTTATGATATCAATACATGTACAGAGAATTGATCAGTATATGGTTCTATTACATTGGTGCACATGACTGGTGGATGGAGTTTGATTAACATAGCTTGTTATTTCATCAGATCCGATGGCCAGGAAGTGGTGGTTGACAACAGCTTTATGCAAGAAAGCTACCCTCTTCTGGTCTCATATTTACACTAAGTCAGCTTTTTACAATCTGTAAAATTGCACAAAGTATTCTATCCAGTAAGTAGATGAACCATCGTTATTTTCTGTAGGGGGACGACCATCACTTTCAATTATATGGAATATGATTCTCGTCTGCGTTAGAAGGATTGTAGAATTACAATCCGATTGGTAGCATCAAAAGCACAAATCTCTCATAGTTCTATGGTATTGGAATTGAAGAGGTAAATTGGTTCATATTAAAATCCTATATATGTATATATATATATATATATATATACATTTTTTGTATGGTTTGTGCTTGTAACCTAGTACATAGACTCAGAAACATATCTTTAAATCAAAGGTTTCTGAAGTTTAAACAATAAATATTTAGGTTTGAAGTGATGCAATTTGAAAAACACAATTTTTTTGGAAATAAAATTGATCTATGTATTATCTTAGGCTAAAATGTTAGTATTTCTAGATGAATTAAGTTAATGCATTGAAATTCCTTATAGATGTTCGAATAATATTGATTAGGTGGTATAAAGATAAAAGTATAGCTTATTTTTTGTTTGTCTATTGTTGATTTTTAATCCAATAAAAAAAACACCAAGTTTGAAGGTATCTACAACATCCAAAATCCATCAAATATCTTGTAAAATATCATAAACTTGTATCTAAAAGTTTTTACAAGTATATTTTTAGAACTTCTTAATTTTTTTTAAAGAACTTAAAATTTAACCTTTAATATATTTATTTTGTTAAGTTGAATAATTTTTGACAAGCTTCATACTTAATAAATGCTACCAAATTTTCATAGAAAAAATTATATATTTCTATCTTGTTTTTAATAAATATTTTTTAAAAAAAAACTTAAAAGACTAACACCTATGTCTCAAACAACCATTCTATGCAATTACTACTTAAAGTATTAATAACTATTATTATCTTTTTTTAATATCTAAATATCTAAATTTATTAGCCTATAATAATATACAAATTAATTTCTTTGAAATGGTAAGTTGAAATAGTAGCATTGCTAGATAAATTTTGTAAAAGATTGGTATATGTTTTCTTTATCAAAATACTAAGTGGGATATAAGCTCTTGTCAAAATTTTGGCCAATTAAAATTGTAAATTTTAAGGAGTTTTTTATATTTTTTATATAGAAATTTATATTGACTACAAAGTTATATTTTGCAACCACTTCAAAGTACAAAAATTAAAAAAATATAGTATAATTTATTAAGAAGGGTTTTATTCAATGATTTAAAAAAAATAATACAAAGATTGAGATTGCAACTTATTACACTTGATAATAGAATATTTTTCTATTGGATAGATTTTTATTTATATATTTTTAAAAATATATGATTTAACCATGACCTAAAGTAGTACATAAAATATATTTAAGATAAACAATTTTAAAATATAGATAAGTATATATGAAGGAATTAGAATTATTTAAAAAAAATCCTATATATGATTTTTTTTCTTATGATTATTTTATAATATATAAAAATAATAATTAAAAAAAATATTTATATTTTAATCATAGAAAAATTAACCAAATAAATATATAGACTTATTATAAATTGATTTGACTATATTTTAGTTATAATATAATTTATTATTTTTGAAATAAATAAAATACTTTTCCATATAGTGTTTGAATTGGAAAATAGATATGAATGCATTTGAAAATTAATAAAGCAAAAAAATATGTTCTACAGCACTTCTTAAATAATAATATAAATTTTAATACTTTTTGTATTAAATTCAAATATATTTGATATAATCATAATGAATAGTTTGTCATAATAATTTTATGTAAAGGCTAATTAATCTATTAGTATGTCTAATTCTTTATATTATTTTAAAATCAAATTATATTAAAATGATTTTTTTCCAAGATTTAGAATAGTATCTAATAGAGACTAATTAAAATAAATAATAATGCCCAATAAATTATAAAAAATTTATATAAAAAAATAATGGTACTTAAGAGTATGCCATCATAAATATAACTTCACAAATGATGTATAGAAAAAAAAAAGAAATTTTTTGGCCTTTATCCTATTAAAAAAAAAAAAAAAAAAAAAAAAAATCTTTAATGATTTGAATTGATTCACACATACACACTGTTGAGATAAATTGATGAAAGAATAAGTTATTAAATAAAAGATATTACCTTAGATAGATTGCTAATGGTCAAAGGGTTATCTCTTAGTAAGTAGAATGGCTAACTTAAGAATTAGGATATACTAAAAGAATATGCTAAAAAAATATTAGATATACTAAAAGAATATTAAATATGCTAAAGGTATATTGAATATACTAAAGAAATATTAGATATACTAAAGATATATTGGATATGCTAAAGATATATTCTCAAAGAAGATAAGATGCCAAAAGATATACTTGGTATATCCTTTGATGAATATAAAGATGTAAAGAAGGATATTGTCATTACGGGCAACAACTACCACCTATAAGTAATGGATGTTAGAAGAGAGAGATATCTCATTCCACACTTCTCTTATATGCAACCTTGCTGATTTCTACTTACTTGTGTTATGCTTATTGTATTTCTTCAATAGGTTATGGGCCCACACACTCTTTGTTGTGCTATTCAAATAAATTGAAGTCATTTTCTTGTTGTTGCTTTTATGTGGAATAGATCTTATGGTAATTGTTGATGTTAGGATTGTTGGTATAAGGATGTTGTTGTTCTTGAGCTTATACATCTCTAATATTGCTTTGTGGATTCTTATCTCCTTGCTTTGTGACTTTAAGACTTTATAGAAAGTCCTTGATAGTGTCTTTTTTATATTGGTGAAGTTGTTTTGTTCATCTTATGTATTTTATGAAAAAGTAATTTAGACAAGTGAAAGAACTTTTTTATATTGGTGAAATTGTCAAAATGGAGCTTTTGTTGGCATCTTTGGACCTTTGAGATATTGTGGATGAGAGTGAAGACCCTCTAAGCATAGATGCAAGCCTTAAGGACCATAAGGACTTCAAATGACGTGAAAAGAAGGCTTTTGGCATGATTGCCATGAATTTAGATGAAGCCAATTTTTCTCACATTATCCATTACAAAGGACCAGCAAAAGCATGGAAGACTCTTTGCAACATATATGAGAGCAAGAACTTGTCCAACATCCTCTTTACAAGGAGGAAATTCTTCACTTGTAAGATAGAAGAAGGTGAAGACCTCATAGCTCATATTAATAAGATAAAGGCTCTTGCAAATCAACTAGCAATTGTTGACAAGCCTTTAGAAGATGATGGTATTGTCATGACCTTGCTCATGAGCCTTCCAGAGTCCTACAACTACCTTATTGTGGCATTGGAATCCATGAGGTTGAAGGAGCTTACAATGGATTATGTGACATCAAGACTTGCACATGAAGTAATTAAAAGAAAAGAGAAGGAGCATCAAAGTGAAGATTTGGATCTCTTTTCAAGACAAGACAAAGATACCTATTCCAATCAACATGACAATGTAAGAAGTAATATGAGAACTTGCTTCATATGTGGAAAAACGGGTCATTTTGCATGAAATTATTACAAGACCAAGAAAAGAGATAGAGAGAATGCTAACAATGCACGTGATGAAGTTGGAGGAGATGATTATGTATTCATGGCAAGTAAAGGCACCTCTATGGCTGCCATGTCCAAATAGATCATTGATTTGGATGCTACCAAGCACATGACTCGATATAAGTGTTCATTTGACACTTATGAGTCTATTCCATCAACAAAAGTTTGGTTAGGAGACAATCATATGGTACAAGCCATTGGAATTGGCTCCATATTGGTGGAGATTATTGTGAAGAATCAAATCAAGAGAATTAGATTGAAAGAAGTCTTACATGTGCCAAAGATGAAAAAGAATCTTCTTTTGGTGAGCAAGTTTGTTTCACATGGTTGTAAAATACAATTTGATATAAATGGATGCTTTGTAAAAACATTTTATGGAGATGATGTTTTGAAAGACTTTAGAGATGGCAATCTTCACTTTATCAATTGTAAGAAGGTGAATGGAATTGAAGTGGCGGCATTTGCTGAATTTCCACAAGATCAAGATAAGTTTTGCATTTGGCATTGACGCCTTAGTCATTTGAATGCTAAAAGTATGAAAGATCTCCAATGCATGGTAAGTGGCTTAGATCTTGGTCAATCATGCACCAATTTCACTTGTGAAGGTTGTATTCAAGACAAACAACAAAGAGCTTCATTTCCAAGTGGAGTTGCAACATGTGCAAGCAAGTTATTGGAGATTGTGCATTCGGATGTTTGTAGACCTATGAGGATGCTATCAATGGGAGGAACAAGATACTTTGTCTCATTTATTGATGACTTTTCAAGGAAGGTGTGGATTTTTATCCTCAAAGCCAAAAGTGAGTATTTTTCAAGATTTAAAGAGTTTGAGGCACTTATGGAGAAGCAATGTGAATACAAAATCAAGGTATTGCACACAAGCAATAAATGTGAGTATGTATCCAAGTAAAAATAATGGTGTATTTGTAGACACATCTTCAATTTCAGCAAAGAAAGAAGAAGAAGAAGAAGAAAAAGACAATGAAGATAGTGGAGATGCCAATCAACATGAAGAGCCAAAGAAGAAGAAAGAGTATACAATTGATAAGACTAGCAATGAAGAAGTTGAAGACAATGATGATGATGATGAGGAATATCAACCTTTACGTCAAAAAAGACATACTTTAAAAGAAAAGAAGGTTGAAAAAAGCTATAAAGTGCATCAAAAAGAATCTTCTTCAAATGAAAGGAGATATCCTACAAGAAAAAGAAAACCACTTGGTGAATGGTGGAAGAACCACATCTTTCCTCAAATAAGTGAAGAATATGCTAATGTTGCATTTTTTGCTGATTCATTAACTTTATGTGATGCATTGAAGACCACGAATGCATTAAAGTAGGAGGAAGCCATGGAAGAAGAGTACAAATCTCTCATCAACAATAGAATATGGGAATTGAGTCAACTTCCACCGAATCGATCTTCAATTGGTTGTAAGTAGGTGTTTAGAACCAAGACAGATGTAATGGATAATATTGTCAAATATAAGACAAGATTAGTTGCCAAAAGATAGTCACAAGTTGTTGGTGTTGATTTTAATGAGACATTTGCTCCCGTGGCCAAATTCACCACCATTAGAACCATTGTGGCAATTGGAGCAACAATGGACTTGGAAATGTATCAAATGGATGTGAAGACGGCTTTTTTGAATGGAAAGTTGGAAGAAAATATCTATATGGATCAACCCCATGGATTTGTTGAAGTAAGCAAACAACATCTTGTTTGTAAGTTGAAGAAATCTTTATATGGACTCAAGCAATCACTAAGGGCATGGTATCAAAGAATTGACATATTCTTTATTAATGAAGGATTTGTAAGAAGTAAGGCTAATTATTCTATATATGTGATCCAATCAAAAGAATTCTTGTTGATTGTTATGCTTTATATAGATGATTTAATCATGTTAATCAATACATTGAAGATGATGGATTGGTTGAAGGCAAAGTTAGAAAAAGAATATGAGATGAGTGATTTGGAAGAGTTTCATTATTGTTTAGGAGTGGAATTTGTAAGAAATTGTACTAAGAAGACTATAACAATGAGCCAAAGGAAGTATATTGAAGGAATCTTAAAATGTTTTAACATAGAAGATTATAAGCCTATTAGAACACCTTTGGAGTCCAATTTGAAGTTGATGAAACTCACAGATGAAGAATTTGGTCAAGTTAAAGGCCAAATGCAAGATGTTCCATACAAGGTAGTAGTTAGTTCAGTCATGTATACAATGATTGGCACAAGGGTGGATCTTGCATATGTGATAAGTGTTGTAAGTCAACACATATCAAAAGCAGGACCAATCCATTGGACAACTATCAAAAAAAGCATGAGGTACTTGAAAAGCACATTGGACTTCAAATTGTGCCTTGGAGATAAAAATATTATTTTGCATGGTTATTGTGATGCGGATTGGATAGAAGATGTAAATGATAGGATGTCAACAACGGGATATATATTCTTTGTTGGAGTAGAAGCAATTTCATGGAATTGTAAGAGACGACCTACAATTGCAAGGTCCACAATAGAGGCGGAGTACATGACAGCAAGCCATGGTGCAATGGAGGCAATATAGTTAAGGCAAGTTTTTAAGGATATTGGACTTATGCAATTGGAAGCAACTCCAATGAAGTGTGATAATTAAGGATGGCTTGCTTTTACAAAGAATCCAAAGCATCATTCAATAATAAAGCACATTGACATTCAACATCACTTCATTCGAGAGAAGATTGAAATGGAAGTAATTGACATGAAGTATTATGCAATAGAAGACATACTTGTTGATTTGTTGACAAAGGTATTAGTAATGGATAGACATCATATGTTGACAAATGCATTAGGTTTGAAAGCCTTTGACAATTAGCAAAGTGAGAGTATTGAGATAAATTGATAAAAAAATAAGTTACTAAATAAAAGATATTACCTTAGATTTCTAATGGTCAAAGGGTTATCTCTTAATAAGTGGAATGGCCAACTTAAGAATTAGGATATATTAAAAGAATGTGCTAAAGAAATATTAAATTTGCTAAAAAAATATTAAATATGCTAAAAGCATATTGGATATGCTAAAGATATATTGGATATGCTAAAGATACATTCTTAAAGAAAATATGATGTCAAAAGATATATTTTATATATCTTTTGAAGAATATAAAAGTATAAGAATGGATGTTGTCATTAAAGGCAACAACCACCACCTATAAGTAATGGATGTTGTCATTAAGGGCAACAACCACCACCTATAAGTAATGGATGTTGGAAGAGAGAGATATCTCATTCTATACTTTTCTTATTTGTAACCTTGCTAATTTCTACTTACTTGTATTATGCTTATTGTGTTTCTTCAATACACACACAAACACACACACACACTTACACACACACATATATATATATATATATATATATTTTAAAAGATCTAAATATATAATTTTTTTATATACCTTATAGTTTATAATTTGGTGTTTGATAAAAGATTCAATTTTAAAGAATGATACATTTATTGATTAGGCACAATATCAAAGTAGTGATTTAGTTTGGTTTAGAATAATTTATTTAGTATTTTTTTATAATAGATTTAAAAAAATATTATTGATAAAATAGAATTATTTAATCAACTATATATAAAGATATTGCTAAAGAATATGATTATTATTTTATGGTGTCTTTAGTATTCTTTTGATCAACCTTAAATGACATATTGTAGTGTGAATTTTGATATATAGGTGCATAATAATGCTTCAAATACTAATTTAAATAAATTAAAATAATAATAATGCCATCTTTATAAATTAATAACTTCATAGATGTGATGGTACTTTTTATACACTCAAAGTTTATTTTTTAGAAGTGAGTTTTATAAAAGAATATTAAAGAAATATCATATAAAAGAATATTAAATCAACCTATCTAAATTCTAAATTAATCCACTTTAAATACAATACAATTGTACCAAGTTTAGATTTTAGAATTTAGGTTTTAGAATTCTCTATTAAAACAACTATTAATCATTTTTATCATTTGACATCCTTAGAAACTTCACTTTGCGCCATACCTCTCTTATTAATCTTTATTTATAATTCATCAACTTCTCTCTAATGTAAAATTATCAATCTTGCTTGCTTTTTCTTTGAGCTGGTCCATTACAACCCTTCCTAGGAGTTTCTTTCTCTATCCCTTTCACTCACTAGTAAAATTAGCATATCAGTGAGTGCAAAATTGAGAGATCAATGAAGGAGTGCAAAGTCCTACGTAATACAAGAGAAACAAAGTAAAGATAGTTTGGTTGATTTAAATTTGAAGTGGATCAATTTAATATATTTATATATATATATATATATATATATACAATCAAAATAAGATATAAAAAATAATTTTATTTCTACCAAATAATTTATTTTTTATTAAGTATATTTAAAAAGAAATAAAAATCTAAAGATTCTTGTAGTTATTATTATAAGAATTAAAATAGAAATAGATCATATATTTTAAAATAATCTTTTATATTGATATTTAAATAAATAAATAAATAAATAAATAAATCATAATTACATGGCATAATAAAAATAAAAATAATTTTATATAGATAATTTAAATAAAAATCTAAAATTAAATTTATATCTTTTTTATATGGACATATAGAATCAAAAAAGTAATCCTTAGTCTACTTACTAAAAATTTCTTTTATAAATTAAAATAAGAATTTATAAGAACTATATATAAATTTTTATAATTATAGATGTATAAGAATTTCATCAAAAAAGAAAAATAAATTTTAATACAATTTAATAAAAAATAAAATATTTAAATTTATTTTTTTAATAAATAATATATTATTTGTTAGAATTTATATTTGATATATTATATAAATTTAAGATAAATAAAAATATATATTTTTATTAAAAAATATATATTTTTATAAAAATATTTTATACATTTTAAACCTTTTTGGATTAAATTATTATTATCTTATATTAATATCTATGACAAACCAACCAAAGATATAAACAAATATGTGAAAAAATATTACTTATCTTATACAAAATAAAAATAAAAATTATAGACAAATATATCTAAATTATTCTTAATAAGATAAATATATCAATGGTAGTATTTTTATTAGGTATAGTTAGTATTTTAATAAATACATCATATTGATTATATTTAAATAATAATAAGTATTTATTAATATATCTAAAAAAACTATAATTTTTTTTTTTAAAAAAAAAAGCATGTAGATTCAAATTATACAAGAGAGTTAAATAATACAAAATCTTTTATATGATAGAATAAGTTTTAGCTAGATAGAATATCAATTACATAGAATTTTAAGCAACAAGTAATAATCTTTTAATATAACAATTTTTTTAAAAATAAAAATAATTTTTTGGCTATACATTCTATTTAATAGTGTAAGTCATCAAATTGACTCACTAGTTGTTTTAGGACAATAGAATGCATTTAGAGTGCCAAAAATACAATTATTAGGTAAAGATGTGTTAAGAGGATGCTAAATGAAGGAGAATAGTATTAGTGGAGAAGAAATGGAGTCTTAGTAAATCTTGGAGGCAATTATCTTAATTAGTTTAGTATGTTTATTTACTATTAAATATTAATAATTAGTTATTCAAATCAATATCTACATTAACCTTTTATCTATATGAATTACTTATAAAAATCTTATCAAAGATTAATATTAGTTAAAAAAAATATAAAAAAGAACTTCATGTCTTTTTAATTAATTGTATAAAAAATAGAATTTTCAGTAGATTTAAATTGATTTTTAATATTATAAAAAATTATATATAAGAAAAAGATAGTCTTAAATAGATATTAATATTAATAATAAAAATATTATAATTTTTTTAAATATTTATTAAAAATTTATTTAAATGTTTTTAGGAATTTTTAGAGAAGACTTCAAGACTTTGGTAAAATTGAGTTTTACCACCTTGGAAGCCATTATAAAACAATGGAGCAAGATTTGAAGGCCATACAAGGTTTCTAGGCTAATTGGATATTTTTAAAGATATGGTGAAGTCAATAATGAAAAATTATTAGTTCTACTAGTAAAAAATAGAAGGACTAGTAGTTAATCTAATCCTTGTAGGAAAGGAGGTGCTTAAGTTCTATATGGGTAGTGGCACCTTGGATGTAGGTAGGAGTATAAGACTAAGGCCTCAAGGCCTCTCTAGGACACCTTATACACTACATGTGAATCTTGGTGAGGCTTGAACCTTTGATCTATAAGCAAATTATCCTTGAGGTAAAATATTTTGACTTAATTTTTTAACTATTTACTTCCTCTCTTTAAACTTTTATAATTTATTCATAATAATTTGAATCTACATGTTTCTTATATCATTAGAAAGATAATAAAATTATCTATTTAAAAAATATGTTTTTTATTTTTTATTTTTTATTGGATAAAAATATAGTGAATAGACTATGACTTTGTTTTGTATTGTGTAATTGCTTGAATTCATTTATTTTACTTATTTTGTATGTGTTCTTTTTTTATTTTTAATATTTGCTTCCTTCACTTTATACTACCAATTACAAGCAACTTTTAATTTAGGCCATCTTATAATTTAGATTGAGAGGTGAAATTTTTTCTTATAAATAGTTTTAAATTAATAATAACTTTATTAATATTACTTTGTAACATCAATTTAATGTTATAAATAATAGTGATAATTCAATTATCACTATTATTTGTAGTATTATGAAAAATATTTTTATACAAAATTTTAATTCTAAATTTTTGATTTATAAAATATATCTATATAAAATTTTTATATAAAAATAAAAATGAAGAAGAATATTTAAAATTAAATTATATATATTTTAATAGTAATAAAATCTTAAATATATTTTTAGTATAATTTTTAAAAATATACTAAAAAATATATTATAATATTAAGATTTTTAAAATATAAATAGATTTAAATATAAAATATTATGATATATTTATTTTTGCTATTTAAGATCATTTCTAAACATCTCAAATAATTTTTTTAGATAATAAATCTCAATTTTATCCTCTAAAGTTGTTTTATTATTAAATAAATATTTATAAGATTTTTTTTCTACCTTTATTTAAAATAATATTAAAAGATGTAATAATCTTTTCTATATGCTTGCACCTATACTATCTGAAATTTGAATTATAATCTAAATCATTATAAATTCTTTGTAATAAATATTTATATTATATAAATAAATAAAGATAAATAAATAGAAGAAAGTAAAAAAAAAAAAAAAAAATATTAGGTAGATAATATTTAAACACACTAAAGAAATTTATTAAATATAAATTAGATTTATAGAATCTTTTAGATATACCATATAATCATATAATTTTTTTCTATATATATAAATATTTATATATATATATATATTTTTTGGAAAGTCATTATGGAAGCAATTTACAACTTAGAGACTTGATCTACAAACCTTACAGTTCTTAAATAGCTTCAATATGACTTTCTTATTAGCTGGTATATATGGAGGTAAGATTAAAGCCATTTTCAATCTTTTCAACATTTTTTTTGTATTATAGTCCTAGTTCAAAACTTTCTAGTATCTTTGTATTGGTAATAGGCATTCTAATTTATTTATATTTATCCCTCTTCTTTACTTTCTTTCTTCTTTCTTAATGAATATATTGTCTTTTGAAAAATCTGTCTAGATTCAAGTACTTGATGCTCTCCAAAGATTAGTAAATACAATATACAATTTTGGTTTTGTAATAGGAATAAAAACCATTAAAACATGAGTATCAAATAGCAATTCAAACTGAATGCATATATATTGTGTACAAATACTAAATTTCTAGCTACAAATTTTGTTCCTGATTCAAATTTCCTCATTGAATAACTATAAATGTAAGAGAATATTTTACTTTGAATTCCAACATTATACCAACCTAAAGAAAAGTTCTATGCTGCATATTTTTATTTGATCAATTGTGATAAACAAAATTGTTAAAAGGACCATGTTGAACAGAAACAGAAGATTCATTAGATCCACTTTGGTTTAGAAACTTTTGGAAGGGTTGTATTGACATGACTTTCTCTACTACATTGTATGAGCAGTGGGTGAACAAAAAATTAGAAAAAACCAGATGTCTACATATACAACAAGCAAAACCAGAAGAGTCAAGTCCACATGACAATGTTTTACACTTCACACCCTGAAAATTGTCCTTGTTTCATGGTGAGTACTAGAATCGTTTGTCAGGATTTTCATCAATTGCTACTGTAAGCCTGGGCATACACTTCCAAAAATTTTGTAGTAATGCTCTTATCCTGACAGAATGGTGAGACAAGCCATTCTCTGCTTTTCCCCATGCGAGGCATGCACCTCTCAGAGTGTACTTCAGTTTTCTCCTGCGTTGAAATGAAATCTTGTACTCCGAGGTTTTCAAGATATTGCAAAGCCTGCAACTATTGGGTGCATTCCTCGCTGTGCACCTGATTTCCAGATTGCAATGGAAGCAAATACTGGCTAACTTTTACCCTGCCTCTCTGCATGCTGCAAAACTAATTACTTTTTTAGGATCTCATATACAAGCTCGTTACATAACCAGATATTTCTTTTGCTACGAACATCCAGGAGTTGCATCAACTTAGCACCATTTCCATGTCATTTGTCAAACGGGAAGTTCGGCCAGAAGAAACCAGCATGTGTAGCAACTTGCCTAAATAGCAAATTAGAGTGTCGAATGATACAATAAAGATGGAACTCTAACCATGGGTGATGGTTTTCTGGTCAATGCTCCATCTGAACATGCAACTTAGCTAGACACTGCATGATTCTGCAGCGGCAAATCATTAAAACCATTCAACTGGTCACTTTTAGTCAATACCCAGTCCTGGCATGATCTGGGCGTCATCACTGCATTTCGCTCACACCTTCGCTGTGGTCGGACGGCATCATGAGAGGACAAGGGCATGAAAATGTTGACGTAGTATGGAATTATTCGTTGAGTGCCACTGACCACAAGGCCTGCTAAGAAAGTATCAAGGAAGCAGTGATGTTTTCATACTCCAGAATGACTCCATCGCTGTTGCGGGGAATGAGTGTTCGAAGTTTGATAATAATTCTGCGTTCCACCACATCTTCCTACATAAGATTGGCCTGTGGAGAGGTGTTTCCATATCATTCGGCACTTTCAACAACCCAGGGCTCGAATGTTTTCTGCATGATAGAGACGCTCTCTTCCGGTGAGGTGCTTGGTCATGCTGTGAACGAAAGCTCCATGGCTGGGTTGCACTTCTAGTACTTTCAGCGGGTGCACATGAGCACTATGAGCTCTTCAAGCGCCTCAAAACGACCAGAAACTAGTCGGGGCGAAGGCGACAATCTTCAACCCTCATCGTTACATTTATAATTCTTTGCTTTCACGGTATTTACTTAAAAAACAAAAGAAAGTATATAAATATAAATATGAATTTATCTTTCTGTTGTTGGATTCTCTTTGAATTGCCAAGAATTTTCACATAAATATGTTGGATTCTGGCTACGTGACAGTTTCTTAGCTCGGGAGGCAAACTCTCTAGATTCTGTATTTTCTTGGAGCATTGCCTCTGATCGAAGCATAGAGGGCTGGGATTCCTGTTGCACATGTATGGGACTGGATCGGTCCGGTGGGAGAATAGGCCCCTCTTGTGAAGATTCAGTTGCTGGATTGTTGTCATCCCGCCCGAAGCCGTTCAGGTACACACACATTCTTGTGTCACATGATGAATCATGTCTCGAATACAACAAAAGGATACGCGCTAGGACGTCCATAGATGGGTTCTATAAAGTTACCGTAACGTGATGTGATAGCAGTGCTCATCGTCGTGGAGTGGCCAACAAATGGATCTTTGACCCACAAAGCAAATCCATGAGGCGCTGGAACCGCTACTTCCTCCTCTCGTCTGCTCTTGGCACTGCCTTGGACCCCATGTTCCTCTCCGTGTTCTCAATCAATGCTAGCTTCTCGTGTCTCTATGTGCAAAAAGGGAACCTGATTGGACTGACAACGATGAGGGCTTTGGTCGATTGTGGATACGTAACACAGGTAGCTGTGTAAGTTTTTAAAATAAAAAAGATAAAGTACCCAACATTTAAAAACTAGATCTAAAAACGAACACTAAATTGCATCTCGTTTGTCATCAGCATGATTCTCCAGGGATTAGAAGATTCTTTATAATCAGATTAAAATCTACATTTATTCTAATACAGGGTTTTGTCCCAACCAGATCTGGCTGCAGCTGAGAACTGCTTATGTTTTCAGAGAATCATTGGTGCTTGGTCGGGGAGAGCTGGTCTGGGACGCGAAAAAAATTGCTGTCAATTACCTTACCGCTGTATCAGGGTTCGCGTTTGACGTCTACATTATCCTTCCAATACCTCAGGTGTGGATTTTCACGCGTCAGGGTATAACTATTGTAAGCAAGAACACATGATGACCCGAAACTCCCAAAAGAACTAATTTATTTTGTTCAGTTGCAAGTTTGGCTATCGAGACAGAAAAACTTGCTACTTCATGAAGCATACCGTTGATATGTTCAGGTCATGATATGGGTGATCACTCCACGCTTGATTGCTAAAGGCGGAGATACCACCAGAGTGATGACGTTCATACTCATCTCCTTCTTAGTGCAGTACTTGCCTAAATTGGTCCACTCAGCCTTGCTGGCCCGGCGTCTGCAACGTGTAACGGGTTATATCTTTGGCACTGCAGCATCAGGCTTCTTTCTAAACTTGATCACCTACTTCATCTGTGCTCATGTGAGGATTACAACCAGTTTTTTTTTGTTTATGTATCACATTCCCATCTTCAGCTCCATAGTTGGTATCTTACTGGATGTACTCTTGGATAATTTGTGCACTTCCAAAACGTATTCTCATTGGTGTCACCGTGACCTTCACCAGGTGGTTGGTTCCTTCTGGTATCTTCTCACAGTGCAGCGAGTGGAATCATGTCTCGGCGTCCAGTGCAAGTTCATGGCCGATTGCAAGTCCACAACGTTCGGTTGTCCAATACCGATCGCATTCCACGACCAAACCGCTGACCCAATTCGACTTGCTTGGGCTCAAAATAAGACTGTTCAGGGATGCTTAGCCGGAAACGCGGGTGATTTCCCGTTCGGCATCTACGAATATGGGGTGCCCTTAGTGACGGATGGGCGCTTCATCCAGAAGATTCTGTATCCCCTCTTCTGGGGGGTCATGACGTTCAGGTGCCACTACTCTTACTGCGATCTTCAATGTGGTAAATTAGAGCGATTACAAGTACTCATGGTTTCACTTTTCTTACGTGGTACTCGACAGGATTGCAGCTCCTTTGGGAATGCGTTGACACCAAGTGACCATGTCTACGAGGTCCTATTTTCTATTATCGTGGTCACGAGTGGTCTGTTACTCTTCACACTCCTGATCGGCAATATCCAGGTTGATTCCGTGCTGGCTATCGTCATGGCCTGCATTTTTTGAAACCTGAGTATATATTTTGTCCTCTCCATTTTGTAAATTTGAAGTAACTCCATATTTATGACTCAGACTAGAATTCACAAAATCGCTGCTCTCAAATCGAGCAAGTAATATATAACAGACTTCAAATTGATATTAAGTATTTGAATGGCGTTCAGGTATTCCTACAATCGATTACAGCCAAGAAGTCGCAGATGCAGTTGAGAATCCGCGACCTCGAGTGGTGGATGCGTAGACGGCAACTTCCTTCTAGGCTGCGCCTTCGCGTTCGCCAGCAAGAACGCCATCGATGGGCAGCTACTCGAGGTGTTGATGAAGAGGCTCTAGTAGAGGACCTTCCTGAAGGTCTTAGACGCGATATTAAACGCCATCTCTGCTTAGACCTTCTTCGAAAAGTGCCGTTATTCAAACATTTTGACAACATCATTCTCAACAATATTTGCGATCGCCTCAAATCCGTTCTCTTTAGTAAGGGTGAATCGGTAAGCGTCTTCCTGTTCACTCTTAAAAGGTCATTCCTAAAACAATATGCTGCATCTGACCCACGATTCCATTTATTACAAGCGATCCATTCTGTATGCTGCCAGATCATATACGAAGGAAATCCAATGCGGCAAATGTTCTTCATTGTAAGGGGACGCGTACTAAGCGATTACAGACTCCACAACAACCAAACAAGTACCTGCACGCTTGGTCCTGGAGATTTCTTCGGCGACGAACTCATTTCTTGGTGTCTCCACAAATCAGAGGGACGGTTGCCATTCTCCACTGCAACGTTAACGACAATGGAGATGACTGAAGCCTTCACATTGAAGGCGAACGACCTGAAGTTCATCACGGACCACTTCAGGGATAGAATCTTCAGTGAACAGCTGAAGAGAACTACCAGATACTACTCGACAACTTGGCGCATGTGGGCTGCAGTTACTATCCAACTTGCATGGCGAAGACATAAAACATCTCGAGGTAATCAGTCCTCAAGGAAATCAAAGTGCGGAAAAGATTCAATTGGTAGACTTGAGCACAGCAAACCCAATACCGTACTGTAAGAGGACTGTTTCCGTGAGAACACATACGTTGACTTGAACAAAATCTAAAGAGCAATGAACTTCGAAGAGAAGACACACAGCACTTCAGCTCATCGGACTCAAATTCCATTTTTCTAGAGACTCGCGGTTGAAAATTGTAGAACATACAGACAAAAGGTTCTACGCTACGCGTTTTCACCCTGATAGGAATAAGCTTGGGAAGATCTGGAACGAACTGGAATCAATTGCGGAGGTGATTTCGATTCCAACTTACCGTCGACGTTTTGGAAGTTTGCAGCTTTAGGGAGCAACCTGTAACAGCTTTTCGCAGAAGAGCATACAATTTAATGGTTGGTTTTTAATTGCAGTCATGAATCTACAAAGCATAACATATCATCACAGTTCCGATAAACAGTTGCGTTGATCCCATAAGAAAACGTTCCCTAATTATTCCTGTTGGTTGCTCAAACAAGTACATACCATCAGTAGGCCTGATTATCAAAATCCTTCCATCTCGACAAGAATTGAAACTAAAGCTAGAATGTAGCAAAGACCTTTAACTGAGTACAGACCAGTCAGCAAAGCATAACATTGCCGGATGGTCAATGACTTATTGACTGACTACGTCTTTGTCGGGTTCTTGTTAATTCCTTTCTTTTTCAAGAGAAAGTATCACAATAGTTGCAAAAACAGTGTGAAGAGCATGATTGTCGCTAGACCCCAAAGACCAGGCATAATACTCTATCATCTGCTTGAACAGAGGAAACTCGGTTAGAGGGCTAATGAATACTATCATAATTTCACTGATAGGACACATAAAGAACTGGAACAAGGCCCTGCGTCTTTCCATCGCGTCCTGGTCTTTTTTTTTTCACCTGTAGTAAGCCACAACATATATTGGTACGCGTCTTATTCCAAACAACGTACTCCTCTCTAATACATAAGCAAAGTAAAGAGAACAAATCAAAAGCAAGTTGCATTAAAATCTCGCATTCTAGGATACTCTGAGCAAATTCATAAGCAAAGCACTATCATGAAAGTTGGCATCTCTCCTCCATCTTCTCAATTCTGTCACACAACTAAGGGGTTACATGGTGTTGATTCTGCATGCATCACTGTAAGGGTAGATAACATACCATAAACCAACCATCCACTTCGTATTCAATCTCAAGTTCTTCTCCCGCTGTGAGGTTGAGCTGAAACCACAAAGAGGACCAAACAAAATCAATACCAAACATTGGGATAAATAGTAGCAAAATCTGTGCATTTCTACATCATGGAAAGTACAACAATCCGCCGACTTGATGTGGACGTACACGTGCACATCTCCGTTGCTCACTAAAAAATCAAAGAAGCTTCCAGGTCATCACTTTTTAGATGTAATTTATGATAGTTTCCCACTTGGTTTCATAGATTCAGAATAAAAAAGGGCACAGTAGAGAAACAAAAAGAGAACCTCTTCATCGCCACCAGCAGTAAAATCGTAGAGTGCTCTGCCAAACTGAGGCTCTTGACGATCATCACTACCCGCATCGAAACTCATTCGAGGAGAATCTCGAGTAGTACTATCGGAGTTCATTGAATCATTCCTTGCCGATGTAGTAAACTTCCGTCCAGATGTCTGAATTAGATGCCAGAATTTCACCATCAAATGACCAACAAGAATCTATCAACTCAGAAGTCAAAAAGGAGAAACCCATATGAAGTTTAACCCGACATAGCAACAGACAATAACAACCAAAAAAGTGCAAAAGCGCAAAAATTGGCGATGTGCAATTTTTAGTAATCTTTAGAACGGTTGCGAAGAATTCCTCATGCCAAAATCTACAACTTGCGAATGAACATCAATCGACATTAAGACTCAAACTTCCAATCAGAGCAACTCGACATTCTTAACCAGACAGTTAATCCATAGTGGTGCGGGCGAACTCTGGCAAAAAATCTTAACCACTATGACGAAGTTATGGAAAAACCAAAAATGTAAAGGGCGAAACAATTTAAATGCGACAACAACGTGAACAAGCAAATAGAAAAATAGCAAAATTGATTCTACCTTTGGTGACTCTGATTTCGTCGACATATCTTTCATGCCAGAAGTAGCCGTAGAGGGGTATTTAAAAGGATCCTCCTACAAGAGAAATAAAACAAGGAAACGTATCAATGTTATGTCGAGTAGTTGAGCAACCGTGTTTCACTGTCGCATAAAATTTCAACGTAACTTAACCACTCATTCATCAAGTCGTCAATGAAAGTTGCTCACAGACTACAAGAGAAATTTGAGAGCAAGAGGAGCTACTCCTAGTATAGAAAAGAACCCACAGTTGCTGAAACTGGATATAAAGGAGCACAAAAAGCATGCATCCCTAATCATGAAAAGTCTAAGAGGCTTGACAAGAGTCCAAAGAAATTTATCAGGTTCAAGTCTACACAGCACTACACGCTAATGAATACACTATACCCGAGCCTACAATAGTAAGAGTAAAAACCAAAATTGACATGAAAAATGTCAAGACAGCATACCCGCCGCGAAGCCTGGCCTCCAGTAAACAATCCTCCTGGAAAGCGAGTGCTGCCATGCCTTGATGATGCGGCTGATGTTGGTGACGATGACCCAGATGATCCACCTTCATCATCCTATGTTACATGCAAATGATCGTATGGGTAAGAGATGACTATTAAATAGCATGAGGAACTTAAATCAGTACAACTCAGTCAAGTTTGTCATAGTGGTCATCATTACCGAGCTGTCAGAGCCATCCAAAAGTGTCTTAGCCCACATGTCATCATACGAAATAGAAGGTCGCGCTTCCTCTTCTTCTTCTGCGTCATCTTCTGGAGCATCAGTACCTCCACCTTTCATGAAAGCGTTTACCTGTGATCACTCAATCCAAGTAAACATCAGTATATCATGACAATTCAATAATTGTATCAAAGAACATGTAGTTGTCCAATGCACGACCAGAAAATGCCTCAGTTGAACCTTGCTGGGTCTATCTTCAAGTAGTATCCAGCAAATAATCCGGGTCGGAAAAGCTAACAGATGAAGCAACAGCTCAAAATATGATCGTACCCTATCCACGCCAGGTTGATTATTCCCCCATTCTGAGGTGACATTCAAGTCATCTCCAGTCTCGATGTTAACAGGAGAATATTGTACACCACCTCCTCTGGCTCCATAGTCAAGTAATTCTGATATTCCAGTAGCTACTGCTGGGTCATTATAACCCGCAGATGAATCGATCCGGTGCTCATTACGATATAAATTGATTAGCTTCGCACTGCACCAAAGAGAACATACAACATTGTCATTAGAAAAAAATTTGTCTACAGGTGACACAAGTTCCTTCCAACAAGAGCCTAGTGTCTGAAAGATTAGAATGATGACCAAAACGAAGTTGAGCTGCATAAACGTTAAAATATACCCACAAGCGTTCAGTGCTCACAAATACTAAACAGAGAAAAGTCTATCCACTAGCATCTCAGATAAAAACTTAGATCCCTTTCGTCTCATAAATATCCAACTTCTAATCAGGTCATGGAATCATTCGACAAGGATGAGTAGAGGTGATTCAACCATTACCTAGTAGGCCCAAGCGGTAGATACTTCGAGCGAGGAACAAAACAATAGAGTGACACAAGATCCAAAAGTTTTTCATGAGTATCATAGAGTTTCTTCAGGTCATCGTCAGACCACTCCCGTTTAGCGTTGTCATGTTCCCGTGTGTCCCTGCATCCCAAGTGCATCAATTCAATGATGATAAACTGGATGAAGTAGATGATGTAGGGTGTGAATAATGTACTATCCGCACTAAGCGGATAAAATCACAATTAGTAGTTTCTTCTATATGATGAAGACAACAGAGAACAATTTGTTGGTCTATAATGAACTGAAGAGAATTAGAAAGAACAGAGCACGTACTTGACAAATTGATCCTGACCCTTGTATATCTCATCCAAAACTCTCAGCATTGGTGCAATTATAGAGCTGAGACCAGTTCCACTGGCACCTTGGTCCTCTCCATTAGTAGCTTCTGCACCTACGACCTTTTCTCTTGTCCTTCCCTGAGCAAGGGTATGCATAAACTCGTAGATCTGAATCCTATATGGTTCACCAGATCTGATCGCTACAGTTACAAGAGCTTGTGCTGCAATGATGCGCACCTGGCACATAAGGTCTTGGTAAGTAAAACTATTCAGCACTGGATAGACAATAATACTGTCATACAATACAAGTCACAGCGTCAAGTGTGCGATACTTAAAGTGTATGTTTGCAAAGTTGCACGCTGATACCTCCCAGCTGCCACTGATAGCACAGCGTTGAAGACGTGTAATAGCTCCTGCAAGAGTCGGATTTCTAGAGCTTGCAGCAGCCACCATTTTATCACCATCAAGCATCATAAGAGCTGTACTAGGAGAAGTAGCTGATTCCCAAGCATACTCTCCTGCCGCATAATTTGCATTCTCCCCAAGAAACCACACCTGATCATTTTCAACTGTTAACAATACCAAAGTAGATTTGTACTTATGAATAGATAAATTTCAAAATAGCAGTAATTTTCTACTGCAATTTCAAAGTCAAGTGCACATATGGCACTTCAAAATCCTTCAAGCGTCAAGCAAAAATCAAGGTCGTATAAAGAAGAAGAGAACTGGGATGGCATATTAATAACACAGAATTACATAATTTGAATTGTGTGATCAACACAGCACTGTAAACACATTAAGACGATCTTTCAGGTCTCTATAATTCCTCTAAAAAATGAGACATGAAGATTCAGACAAAATCAAGCTTGATAAGTAAGACATACAGCAGCTTGCACGAGACGCTGCAGAGCAATTGCTGATTTTGGATCAGCACGCTCTGTTGCTCTTCCTCCAACCATCTGTAGTGGCTGTGGAGGTGGGAGATCAAGCACAACTGTAACTGCCTCCAACGCATTATGCTTTCCATCAGGGCCTGACCCTACAAGACATGTCTGCGCATAAAGTACTAAGTTAGCTAGTACGGATGAAAATGTCAGCAACGCCAGACGAAAAGTCGAGGGTAAAATTTTCAGTATCACATGAGAATAAGTAGGCGAGTACCTTCCATAAAAGTTGTAGCACATCTGAGTCAATTTTGCCAGGTACCTTCGTGGCAAATAGCCTAGATATGTCCAGTAATATCACAGCCATCTCTGGAGTGGCCTGCAACGATGATCGTCGATTTCAATCAAAATCAGACGAGATGACTATAAGCTTTGTATTAGTTACTATAGAAATAATCTGCTAGCGCTGTTATCTTGAGCTACTACAGAAAGATAGGACACCACATAAAGACACATGACTACAAATAATTTCTCTTGTCTAATAATTCCTTGAACTCATAACGGAAAGTGCAACTTCTCAAGAGCAAGTACTAAAAACAGGAAAGACATAGACCTTAAATCGTGCGTGCAAAGTGAGCAATATATCGTTCAGCAATGCTGAAGGCCAGGTTGGATCAGCCAATTCACCATTAACAATGGCCTTCAGCTCTTCAGCAGGTTCGTACGGACTTTGCATCCAGATCAGAGCTTTGATGGCTGCAGCTCGGACATACACACATTCACATGCAGTAGTCGTTCGAACGCCCTCTACAAGACTTACAACCATGCCGGCAATTGATTCCTTTCCACCACCTGACACAGACACAGTTCTGCGATGACCTGCATTGAAAAACTTGAAATTTAGTCCCCAAAAATGACAGGAAAATGATACAACAATTAAGTCCGCCAGAATGGAGCGAAGACGTTAGAATTTCCAGAAATCCATTTTCGTTCAATTACACTACCTGCTTCAACATCTCCAGCCTCATCCTCTCCCTTCATGGCATCAGCAGTAGGATTAATCATTGATTCGTCTTGTTGAGCCATTTCATCAACAGTATATCCACGGATGGCCACTGCAGATGCCCTACTTTTTCCAAGCTCCTGAACAATGCGCACAGCTCCATGGAGTACAGGTCTTGAAGAGCTCCGTAATGCAGCCTCCAGTCTACGGAACCCAAGTACAGGTACATCAAAACAATGCAGTCACAGAATAATGCACTTGGTTCTGAAATACTCGATCTTAAATTTTAAGGTCATCTCAAACGATAATAGTGAGTTTTAAACAATCCGCACAGGCAATACGAATTTATCTTACCTTCGCATCACTAACTTAATGAGGGGTTGGGGCCTGCGTGGTCTAGGGGCCTGACGATCTTTTGGTCCTCTAGGTGGTATCCCTTCTTTGGTGGCACCATCCTTTCCAGCTGCCCCACTCGAATCCTTGGCTGGCAAAGAAGGTGGCTCGGGAAATTTGAGTATAGCAGTTGTGAGTAAAACCCAACCAACGGCACGGTCTTCAAGGCTACATGGATGCAAGCAATTAAATTTGAATCAAAATCTCAAATTATGATCCGCTTCCTTTAGATATTGTAAGGATTAAAATGGAGAGTGAAAAATCATCATGATAAATACACACCTTTCAGAAGCATCAAACTTGCCCAAAATACAACTGATGGCTTCAAAGCACACCCTCTCACTTGGATCAAGGAGAAGTTGGTACAAAATAGTTGTAAACTGAGTCCTCACTTCTGGTCTTTCTGCGAGAATCAGCATTCGTTTCAGCAGATATCCGACAGGCAATGAATAAGTTGAAGTGGCAATCTATCACACATTTGAAAAGAATTGAATAGAAAACATACCATCGAGAACTTTTGATCGAGAAAGAATGTAACAAAGTCGAGCAAGATAAACACGGGCAAGCACATCGTGAATCTGTAGCACTTCTTGCAATGAACCTGAACGCACATTGCCAAGGAACCCATTAAAATCGAAAGTAGAAATAATCAATCAAAATGACTCCAAGGGCTGCTGGCACAACAATATATACTATAAGCAAATATAGGAGGGTAAATCACAATCTACAGTATACAATCCTATCATCAACATGCCAAATTACATTACTACTCTATTCTCTAGAAAACGTACTTAAGAAAAGGCTCCTTCCATATACCAGTGGAGTCTTTAAGCACTAGTTATGATTACATGCATAGAACCCCCATGATTTCTAGAATTGGCTTAAGGTTCAAAGGAGCCTTGTATTGCTAAACAAGGCTTGGATAAGAATATAAGAGATTAATTACCTCCATTAAGAGAAACCTTAGCTGCAGAAGTGAGCAGAGCAAACAAATCAATCCACAAATCATGGTTAGTAGACGAAATAAAATGACATCGTTGCGAATCATAATTTCAAAGTAATGAACACAATCAAACATGACCCAAAGCGAGGGTCAGCCCAGGAGGAATATCAAAAGAGTAACAATAAAAACATATTTTTAGTGTCTCTACCATGTTAATCATCAAATAGAAAATTTCACTAATTACTTCGATCATAAAGTATTGTTTCAGCTACAATAATGAAATCACTTACCAACTGCCATAGCCACTGCAGTGGTATCCTTCGTAGCCAACTCTGTCACCACTGACAACGCATGCCTCACTCCCACTGGATCTGCACATGCAATTCTGCACGTGGAATTCTTCACATGTTAATAGCTTCCTCTGCTCTAACCTTAAATATTCCTCTTTGCAGAACTCCGCCATGCAGGATTTCTGGGAGAAAAACGTTAAAACACATAAATTCAACAATGATGGTTAAAACAAGCTCAAAATCAGAAGACAGAAGTATTCACATACCCTTGAACAGCTCTGTGAAGAAAGGCAGGGTTCCCAGAATCCAACGGTAATCTTCGCAAAGTACTCAATGCGGCATATTGCAAGTTGCTTCGTAACGCAGACTGCCAACACAACCATTTGAAGCTCAAAATAAAATACATGATTTAAAAAAATAGTAACAACCTTCACGACACTGGCCTTCACAACGAATCATTAACAACACAATAACACTGTTGTTGGTGGGTTAGGAGCCAAAAACAGCTAGAATATTTGATTGAAAATCACCTCTTTGTCCACACTCTGCCTCCCAAACATGCCCTTCTTCCTCTTCAGCTTACCTGCATCAGCAACCTGCATAGAGTACTGTTACATTCCTATTGAAAAAATAATAATGGACGGGTCTACATACGATCGTATATTTGACCCTTCCCAGCGCTGGCTCAAGATATAAAAATTTAAGTATTCGCTCGTAGTCATCAAAACTGGTATGCCTGCTTGTGTGATTCAATCACCATCAAGTACTTGAAAAAGAACCATGTATAAAAAGAAGAAATTGTCTTAGGAAAGACTCGTAGAGTCAAAAGCAGATTCAAGGCACCAGTCCTCGCACGCATTGTTAAACTACCACCACAGATGACCAATAGCATAGTGAATAGATACAAACCTTGTCCAGAATACCAAATACAATCCCGTACAAGTTGGCCAACACATCGTTGCTGGATGTGGGAGCGAAACTGAGAGCCTTAAGAGCTGCGATGCGACGAGGATGCACTGCATGGGAAATCGAATCGAGGTTAGAAATTGTCGTTGTCTACAGTTTCCAATATTTCCTATTGCACACAAAATTAAGATACTCTCACAGTCTAGAAAGAGACAACGTTTATAACAGAATTGGAATGAATCTCAGGATTATTACTTACACAGAGGATCTGACATTGCAGCTTCAGCAGTGAGTTGAGCAATAATTTGTGGCACAACTTCTGCTCGTGTTACCACAGTCCCTCCAGCAAGATTCAAGTCTGCCAAAGCATCCCAGTTAGGGGTTGGTAATCCCCCCCCAGAGGTAACACCTTGGGCACCACTCTCTGCCAGTAATCTAGCGAAGAAGTAATAGACATAGCGTAGTACACTTCTATCCTCAGATGATTTATGAAGCTGCACATTGAATAGGAAAATCAACCTTGAAATCAATCAGTGTCCGCTTCAAACGATCAAAGGCAGTGTCATTCAGGAGCCACTGTCAACCAAGTTAAGCAGGAGGGGAAATCCAGATGAATTGACCATGATAATTTCAAAATACGACGAAACCAGTGAAACCCTACATTTGATTTATGGACACTATCAAAGATTTATACAATATGTACACCAGAGAGCACGCACACAAGCACACAAACATGAGCAATTACAAAAAGGTTAAATAAAATCGAGCAACAGAAGAGCTCATGCAAAGGCAGGAGACTGCAAGAACGTCTTGAACTGAACTGGAGCATAAAAAAGGCCTAGTTCTAACACTAAAAAGATAACAAGAAGGAATAACATACCGCAAGCAGGGCGGGAGCCAATGAGGGATCGACGGAGCTGTAAACGGCAAGCTTGGGAAACACTTGGTGAACGAGCTGCTTAGCAGCGGCTTTCTAACAGAGGAAAAAATAAAACAATGCCGTTGGCTCATCTCGTCGTCTCATAATCTATATTCCCTCAACTTGCTGCACGGAAAAGTACATGAAGACGACAGAATACTGAAACCATACTACGCAATACTTAGTAAAAAGCATAATAAGTTCATTATACACAGACCTGATCAGCGGAAGTAGAAAGTTCTTGGAGAGATCTGGCAAGATGAGAGTAGGATACTGGCTGCAAATACATAGAACATTCATAAGAAAGCAAATTATCAGTTGGACATGATGCAAAAAATCATGAATACTAAAGTTGAGGACTACTTCACAGCTACGTGATTAAGTTCAAAATATGCAGAGCAACAAGAAAATCACAAATTTGGCAAATGAGGAGTACATCCTGCACGACTTCAGCTTATGGATTTCTGAACTAAACTAAATCTCTTCCGTTATGTTCTGCAAAAACTATGATGAAATTTAGTGACCCCATCACCACTGCCCAGGAAACATTACGCTTAGAGCAGTCTCAATACCAAACTTAGTTTTTAAATAGAAAGCTGATAGAACAAGTTCAAAAGGAACAATATGAGATAGCAGACTTTAAGCGCGCTAAAATATTGATCCACTAAAAACATAGTTGCAAGGAAAGTAATCTACTAGATAGCTGGAAAGCCAAGAAGACAATGAGGGCAAAAAGATATTCTGCAACACCTAACAAGGACACAATTAAAACCTAGAACTTAAGGAGTTGGGCAGGTTAAAATATATACATATATATATATATATATATATATATATATAGTCAACAGATAGCACGTGATTTTTGTGTTGAATCCTACTCACCCTATTTCTAACGCCCATTCCAATCAATGAGAAACCGATATCAATGGAAATTTAATCCATACTGAGGAATATCAACATTTACAAAAGGAAAGAAGGGAAAAGAATACCTTCTTTTGTTTTGGAAGACCAAGACCAGTCTTTCCAGGCACTGAGGTTTTAATTGATGATAGCAACTCTGGTGTCATCTGCACATTTGACTTCCGGGGAGGAGCGTTCTTAGAGGATCGCTCTGGCTTTCCAAGAGGAGGAAATGTTGGGTTACCAGGTGGTGGGGGATCTGACGTAATCAGATCCATGAGCGATGCACCAGGCTCTTGCGCCATCTTGATCCTCTTCCAGGTCCCAAAGTTCAAACTTTTTTCACAAACAACTCATAGAAACAATCGTATGCGAATTAACCTGCAATATCGACGTATATTCTTAGTTACTAAATCTACAGAAAAGATCGATAAGATGCTTAAAATAAAGAAATAGCTGGAAAATCCCATTTCTTGAGACAATGTCAATACGGGGAAGCTGATAGGAAACCGCGTGCACAGATTGTTTCTGATCGAAACGTGTCAAATACATGCACAAAACATAGGAACCACCATACAGCCTAAAGTAAGGATAACCTTATAAATTTGCACATTTTTCGTGGATGTAGCTCTCAAGTAATACAACAGAAACGTACTCCGGTTCAGTTGTTGAGTTACTTCGATTGAATAAACGTCAAATTCCTTAGCATTTGTGTATCAGCTCTAGACTACTATCTCCTTAACGAAGTAAATCTTACAGCCTGGTAAGTGATAACTAACAATCTGGTAGTTAGACTAAGAGATGATTGGGCTGTGACCGCGCTTCACATTGAACCAATTGTAAATCAGTGACACAATTATTTCCATGGCGATAACTTCGTCATCTTGATGAAATCACTGAAGGCAATGATTCAATCCCACTTTCACTAAGAATCAATAATTAGAAAAAAGAGCCTACATGCACTTTTAAGCAAAATTGAATGAAAATGTGCATAAAGAAAAACTAATCTCTTAAGACCTATGACAAATGTAGCGATATCAATCGATGCGAAAAGGACCATATCCAAACTAATAGATAATAAAAGCGATGCGCATATGAAAAGATACTAAAATTTAAGTACAGGAGTTCACTGACAAGTTGAAAAAGAATATTGATGCTCGGAAATGAATTCGAAGTGCCACATGCAGGTCCCGGCTGGTCTTTGGACGCCCTGGGCAAGCTACGACTACAAATAAGGTACAACGGCATTACGTTGGATTACTGACTGCGCAACTACAAAGATAACCGTAATTAAAATCCAATGCGGTAACGTAGTACCATCCACATTGACATTGGGGGCAAAGAAAGTCAGCTAGAACCCTAAATACAAAACACTCATTAAGAAATTTAACAACGCGAGCCAAACTCAGAGTCTTAGAAGAAAGACACTGCGAGGAGTTCCAAAGAGGTCACGGTTGCAGCATCGGAAAGCCTTGAATAAGACAATACGCAGGCTATACAACACAATGATCTAGATATTTGTATGAACTATCGCGACAAGGTGGATCCACAACAGAGCCACGAACTAAGCCGCGCATAGAAGATCAAACCCCAGTACGAAGCCAAACAACGTGGCACCGTAACGAGCGTACCGAAGGAAACCGCATCTAATCGCAAGATCGAGAAGACGTCCACTCCAGAGGCTAAAAACCATACCAAATCGGAACAGATATCCAAAATGCTCAATTCTAAGTCGCATCGGGAATAGAATGGCTCAAGTCAAAATGGAGGACGTGATCTAACCTGTGAGGAGCAGTACTTCGATCGCGCGCGGGCTTGGAAATCGAACACCAAAGTCGCGCAATCGATCTGAAGGCCCCGAGAGAGATTGCGAAACGGGGGTCGAGTCATTGGAGTCTGTCGCGTTCTTGCGAGCTCTTGTTCCCTTCGTTAATGTTCCCTGAAGTTCCTATACTCGGGAACAATACTGTAATTTTCGAATATACTCTACTGCGTATATTCTTTTCTGTACCGACGTATTTCAAGGTTTTCTTCCCCGGCTCCTCCCGGGGCCGAGGCTTTGAATTTTGTTTGCTGCACCAGTTGTGTCATTCATGGTGCTGCTGGTTTCTGAAGCCCGTTGCTTGTTACGGAGGCAGGTTGTGGTATCTTGTGCGCATTGATTTTAGGTGAATTTCATTCGCAGAAGGGCTTGTGTCTGGACTTTGGAGAGGTGAGGTCGTTTCGCAGGTTTTGAGTTGCTGAATTGGTGGCTTAGGGAGTGATGTGAGCGTGTAAGCAAGGGAGGAGGGTTGGAGTTCTATGAACTGCTTGAAATTCGAATGTTATTGGAACGGGGGATGGTGATCGAAGTTATCAGTGCAAAGGGAGATTGGCTCTTGGAGTTTGGATGTATCGCGGGAGGCTGGGTGGGTGGAGGTTCAAGGAATTAAGGTTTTAAACTCAGTTTCTCTGTTGGTATGTTTTGATGGTTCCAACGGAGCTAGGGATTTCGATATAAGTGATCGTGACCTGTGTTGAATTCTCGCTATCAAGTGGCTCCTGTCCTATTTTTATGTTTTCTTGAACGGCCACGAGCTGGGGAAGAATATCTCGCATCAATGGAGATTGACAAGCTGACCGCTGAGGTGGTGCGGTTTATGCTCTTCAAGTCACACAAGCAGCCGAATGTACCAGTGAAAAGGGAGGAACTGGCACAGCTTATCACGGAGAATTACAAGCAGCGCAGTTTGCCTGGTACTGTCATTGCAAATGCGCAGGTAAATAGCATGTTTTGTGAAGAGAGAGCTGTTCATGGCTCATCACGACTGTCTGTAGAAAATCACGCGCAATGTACTTGTTCTCGAGTCATCATTTATCAGGCTTCATCCTGGTTGAGTATGTATAGCACGCATGAATTTTTCTCTCCTTTCTTCCTTTTGAACAAGAATTTTTGTTCATCAAGCATGCCGTCACCTTGAGTACATGAGCATGCAGCGATTGTATTGTAGTTAAGGCGAAATGCACGTATGGTATGCGCTTTCTTCCATGTGGTGAAGGTTACTGGAATGTGTCGTCAGAGGTTGCTCTACCTTCAAATATTGATGTTAGTTTTTGGAAACTTGTAGGCGAGACTGAAGTCTATATTTGGTCTGGAAATGGTCGAAGTCCATCTTTCGCGACAGACTAAGGCATCGAAGAATGCCGCATCTCAGGGTGAGATATATGTGCACCCCCTTCATTTCTTTCTTGCTTTATCTGTGCCTGAAAATTAGAAGCATTGATGTTCTTTAGATTCATGTCGATATTTCAGCAGTTAAAGACCTTCATCTGCTTTAAAGTATGCCTTTCCCATAATATCTTGTGCAACCGTCTTTCAGCACATAGGTATCCCAGAGCTTCTACTAGGATATTAGATTGCGATCTGTTTGTGTTCTCTTTGGTCTCCCTATTCGACTTCTAGAGTCTATGATAAATCCTCTGTTTTATCTGTGGATTTCAAGGCATACATAATTTAGCAAGTACTCAAGTTTGAATTTTATATATAAAAATATACCAGCCATCATCTTTTTATGAGTTCACGGTGATGCTTTTAGCTGGATGTCATACAATTGCGGTGAATATTATGTGAATGGATGATACAGCACCGGCTGGGGATGTCAAGGTATATGTGTTGAAGAGCCTTGTACCGGAGGAGCTGGCCAAGAGATTCATAGAAACCAAAGATATCGCTGCTACTATGGGTTTTGCAGTTGTTGTGGTTGGTATTCTTCAACTTGCTGGAGACAAAGTTCCAGAAGGTAACGTGTTGATTACAAGAAAATTATCTCTGTTCAAATAATTAAAAAATGGTTCCTATATGCATTACATCAGTCTTTCTGTCCTGTGGTGATGTCATCTGCAGTTGCAACATTTTATTAGAACCTCCAAAAATACACTTAAATATACGTTTCCGCCCGAATTGATATTACATTTATTTTGTATAGTTTATCGACCTTAGCTAGGATTCAAGCGAGATCTGGGATGATTGCTGAAGTGTGTCATGAAACATAGCCGTGGTGAGTCTGCCCATTAATTGAATTGAAGGGGCGCTCTTTGGTACGGGCAGATACACTGTGGACTCAATTAAAACGAATGGGAATCAACGAGTTTGACAACAGTCACCCAGTGTTTGGCAACATTAAGGAAAATATACAAACACTGGTCAAGCAGCGGTATATTCCTGCACTTAGGTTACAGATTTTCAACGTGCTTCATTCTTAGTCTTTCTTGTTTTTTTGTACCCTGCGCCATTAAAGTGAAGTTCCTTGTGTTTTACTTCAGATTTGCGTGTTTTCTGTATTTCTCGTCGTAAATCTTATAGAAATGGCGTACTAAAACCTTGCGCATATGTCGAGTATGGCATTCTGAAACCCTATTTTAGTGAAACACGTAACTGTTTATAGATTAACAACAATTTACTGCATCTGTTGTTCATTGTTTAGATATATTCGTAAGGAGAAAGTTTCCAGTAGTGAAGGTGATGTATGGGTGCTTGACTTAGCGGAGAGAGCACTCGATGAAACCTTTAAAAAAGAGGTGCATATCTTCATTCAAAATGTACGGTGATCCTTAACCTGGGTCGTTATTGATGTTAATTTGTGTGCCCAATTGTGCGTGTCACCTTGTACTCTAAACGTTAGTTCTATAGAGATAAACTTGTATTTTCGGACGAGGTGTAGCAGATGTTAGTTTAAATTTGATTTGCTCTGGTTTGAATTACTTGTAATCTTTCTTGTGTGCTTGTGCAGCTTGTAAACAGTGCTGGAAATGAGAGATGATAGATTATGAGCAACATTTATAGTTTTCATTTCCATCCCAGCGGACATTTCAAAGATCAACGATCGTCTTTTGGCTACGACAGGCATCCTCTGTTAGAAATGAAGAACCTATTTGGCTGTCAAACGAAGGCATACTGGTGCACAATGTACCATATTTTGCAGTTTTTGGCAGTGTTAGCACCAGGAATTCTGGTATACAGTGCGTTTTTGTATATCTTCATTCAGCATGGTTTGTATTACTTCTAGGATTCCAACACTGATGGTCGGTTCTACTTCATTACAGTATCTGAATTATAATGGAACCATAAGTACCAGCGGTCACCTTTGTACGCGGGTGAAGTTTGAACATTTGAACCACCACTCTCTATTTCCTTTACTGTAACATCCCTCTTGCTCACTTTCAGCGTCAGATTTTCAAGTATTAAAATTGACGAATTGTTTGTCCTAACTTAGATTTTCAGTTTTGGTAGCATGCAGAAGAATTTGTTGCAGCTTGCTCCTTCGTACTTGCATATCCAGAATAGGTTTCGTGTTGGTATGTATATAGTTCACATGATGAAATTTAGTAAACCACAAACTGAAGCACTACAAACAAAACATTGAAATAAATATAACCAAACATGCAAACATATTTCATTTATGTTGGGATAGTGCTTGTAAAATATAGTATTTTGTCTTAGATGTGGAGTGTGCTGTATATATTTGGTAATTATATTTTATTTTTCAATTTTGTTAAAAAATTATTTTTAAATTATTTTCATTTTGTAATTTACAAACAATTTACAAACAATTTACAAATATCTATAAAAGTTAATATTGATAAAAATAAATAAATAAATAAATAAATTTAGAATATTTTAACTTTATATAAATCTAGAGGTTTTATGCCTATTTAACAGAATTTATAACATCTTGATTTTATTTGTTATTCTAAAAAAAATTACATTATGTATATATATATATATATATATATATATATTAAAATAAAACAAATAAATAACATTCTATTCTATTCGTATAAACACTCTAATAAATAAAAAAATTCAGAACTTTATCTATAATGGCAAAAATTTGACCAATCTTTAAAATAAAAAATATGTAGACAAGTTAATAAAGCACACATTTTATATTTGTGCCATTGATGTATAAATAAGTATTTTTTATTAAACAGAAATTAATAATTTATTATAAATAAATTTAAGAACCTTAATAAATATAAAAATAAGCTAAAAGGTTTGTATTTTATTTATTATTATCTACCAATGAAAAAATTTATATTTTTTTAGTAAAAAATTTTAGAATATTAGAAATATAATATAATTTTATTATTAAAATAATAATAATCTAGAAAATAATAACATTATATTTTTATATAGAACCTTTTGATGGATGAGTACACCTTTTAAAAGACCTCCATGAAAAAAAATTAATCTTATTTCCATTAATGTATAGACAAGAAATTTACAATCTTGAGGTTTCAACAACCTTAGATTAAAAAAATTAAATATAGATATTTAAAAAAATTAAATTATATTAGATATATGAAGAATATTATTTAAATAATTAATAAAAGATTCTATATATATATATATATATATATATATATTACTCAATCTAAAATAAATAAATAAATATAAAGAAATCTAAAAAATAATTTAAAACTATATTTTTAGAATATTACTATTGCCACTACAATTTTTGCTACTACCACCACAATCTATTATCTACTCAATATATTTCTTTAGTTTTTTAATTTCAATCAAAAATTCTATTAATATTTTTAAATTATATGGAAAGTAAGTTAAATTTTAATTAAAAAAATAACTAAAAAATTAATAAGAATAAGTTGTGGTGGCAATAGCAAAAATTATGGTGGCATTAGCAATATCTTATTTTCAAATTTTTATTGATCTTTATAATCTTCCTAAAATAGAAGTATCTTATAGATTATTATTATTTTATAAACTATTTTTTTGAAGGTTAAAATATATATATAATTTTTTTAAAAATTAAAAATAGTACCAATTATTTTAATTTTGAATATAGGATATGAGATTTTAAAAAAGATGATTATTTTAGAAGGCATCTCTTGTATAATCTTATATCTTATAAATAAGATCTCATCTCCTACAAAATACAATTCTTGAAGGCATATAAGGTAATCAAAGCTTGTTGGCACCACATCCAATTTTTCATATCCATTCATGTATAATACATTTAAGAATGTCAATCCTTCAAATATATCATATGCAATCCTTATCTTCTTGTAATTTCTAAAACTCTATTTTTCCAACTTCAATAGTTTGTTCAATTGTAAAGGCATCTCTTTTAAAGTCTCACATTTCCTAAAAGATAAAATCTTCAATTTCTTTGTACCATCAAATTTAGCATCTAGTTTAATAAACTTCAAATTTTCAAAGATTCTATATATTTCATGCAAATCTCATTATTATTTCATATATATTTTAAATAGAGAAGATTTTAGGTGTATACTATCACCTATATTTTTTTATTTTTCACAATATTTTAAATTTGTTAACTTTAATGTTTATATATTTATAAGTATACTTATAACATCTTTTAAATTTATACATCCTTCTCAATCAATACTTTTTGATGCTATCTGTTGCTTCCTAATAATATTCAAGTTTTTAAATTCATCATAATATATATATATATATATATATATATATATATATATGTATGTATCAATAAAAAAATGATCTTAAAAATATAAAATCAATCAATTTTCTTATATGTTTGTAATGCATGATTTCTTAAAATAATTTTATAATATTTTTGGAAGCTATGATATTATTGTCTTTACATAATTGAATCTTCAACTACTTTAAATGATTAGATTGTTTTATATATGAACTTGTTTTATTTATATTTCTATATTTTATAAAACTTAATAGATAGATATGAAGAAATTCAATCTTCATTTTAACATGTGATTTCAAATAATTTCTACAATATACAACAAAATGTCTCTTAAATCTATAATATTTTATAATATAATATATAATTATATTAATATTTTTTAAATTAATTTTTTATATTAATAAATTAATAGTTAAAATTTTAACTTCTATGAACAACCTTATTCTAAAACATATATGCTATGATGTTAGATAGCTAAATAGATTTTAGATCATACCTAATGTGTAAGGCTAAAAATATTTCACTACTTTAAATCTATCTTCTAATTCTATTAAAATCTCCTCTAAAAATCCTTTGATCCATGTCATATAACAAATCATGAATGCTTATAATTACATATTCATTAGTTTTAATAAGTAATTTATCTTTGAGACTAAAAATAATATCTTTATGATATTCAATCTCATTTTTATAAAAATAGATGATTGTATGTTTTAGAAAAAAATTTATAAATATATCTTTATTAAAAAATATACTACATTCAAAAAAATTATCTTTGAATTATTACTAAGTTTATCAAAATAAATCTTTAATCTTACCCATTATTAATAATATTATTATTTAAATTGTAATATAAATTAATATTAAATTTATTAATAATATTAATATTTGAATTGTAATATATTATTACTCTTTTTAATCACTATAAAACTTGCTTCCATATACAAGTTCTTATTTGTCTATTCAAAGACAAGTCTATAATTTCTAAATTCAAAGAATGTCCTATACAAGCTTTGATCACCTTTATAGATACTTTATATAGATATAGCATAATAGAATACCATCTTGGAATGCATTCTTAAAAAATAGTTCTATAGCTTTACTTTTATTTAGTGAAAATAATTCTATTTTACCTCCTTCACTTATGTAGTTTTTTAAAACATTCCATTTGCAACTAGTGACTATAGATTTTTTTTTTTTTTTTTTTTTTTTTTTTTCTATCAAATATTATAATATATATTATTTGTTATAAAATCTCAAAATTAAGTATATTATTAAGATTTTATTTTATTTTATTTTGTTTTATTTTAAATTTCTTTACTAATAATTTTTTTTCTACTATAAGATCCTTGGCTTCACTTTTTATATCCAAAGATTTCAAAATCTTGTTTTTTTTTCTCAATTTTTTATCAATATAAACTTAAAAAGCCCTAATCAATGCAGCCTTGCCTATTTCACATATTCCAATCATGTTAATTAAATAATTCTTAGAAAGCTTTTTCCTAACTCCATAATTTTTAATTATAAACTTAATTAGAATTTTATCAAATTATTAGGAATTTTTTTATAAATATAAAATTATGAATTATAAAAAAAAAAAATTACAAATGATTATATTTTAAAATAAATTAAGTCTTAGATTTATATTTATTAATAAATATATATAGATATAGACACACAAATATCTATATAAGAATGTATACAAAGTTGTTTAATCTTATGTTAATACAAATGAATATAACTTATATTTAAATAATTATAATTGTGTTTGCTACCAACTCTACATACATTTACAAAATGTATCTAAATTATTTTGCAAGTTCATCATTCTATTTTTTATATTTTTTAGAATATTTATGTCATTAAAATTGTGTTTATCTTGTATCAAAATATTACAATACATTTTAAAGCTAAAAATATATTTTTTAAATGGATCAATTTTTTCAAGTGGTCTATTTTTAGATCTTTTTTTATAGAAATATATAATTATTTATTTCATATGGTTGTTCTTTTATTGATATTTCATATTCTTTTATCTCAATTTTAAATATATTAAAATCAATCAACTTTACATATATATAACCATCTTTTTCTTTTTCTTTTTTTTTTTCAACTTCAAAGTCTATAACCACAACATTCTCAAGTTTTAAGGTACAATGAGCTACTTTTATATCAAAGAGATAATACATTCTAGTTTTATGTCAAGTTTTTTTATAAGTAATAACTTTAATAATGTATTATTAAATAATAATTTTTTACAACTTCTATCACCCTTTTCTATACTATTTTTTTTTTTTTTTTTGTTTTTTTTTTTTTTTAAATATTTGTTGGTTTAAAATAATAATCACCATACAACACTTTGTTGATTTTTGGATGATTTTAGTTTAATAAGATACAAATTTTTTTTTCAATAATACTATTTATATAATAATCTTTAAATAATATGATCTTTGTAATACTTTTGAAATCCAACCATGTTATACATATATATATTCACAAAATCATTTGTTTTTAAGGTTGTTGGATATTTTCTAAAATTTGGATGAAAAATTTCCAAATAAAATTTTATTATAAGCACTATTTTATAATTATATTGCTAAATATAATTTTAAAACTATAATATATAATTAATAAATTTAAATCATGAGAATCACTAAATATCTTATTTGCTTCATTATACAATCTTTTATATAATTGTTCCTCCTCTTGCTCAATTTCTTCTCAATCACATTAATCAAATTGGTTGTATCTTGCATATCACAAACATATAATAAAAAAATATTCTAAAAGATTTTATAAGATTTTATTTAATTTAAAAGATTCTAATAGATTCTTAATGATTTCGAGAAGGTCTTAATAGATTCTAGTAGGTTCTAAAAAGATTTTAAAAGCTCTTAGAAGGTTTTAGGAGATTTTAGATGGTCATAGAAGGATCTTAGGCTTGCTTCACCTCCAAGTATCAAAAAAGCTCCTCAAAAAGCTTCTTTGCACCTAATATATAAGAATCAAGGTTAAAAAAATCTTTACTCTTGACAACACAATTCTTATGACTTAGCTTGGACCTTTTGATTTTATTCTTGTACCTTGTTATAGCTCCTTGTTTGTGATATAAAATGAATCCCTTCTATTTTAATTCTTTAAACTTTTGGAGTCTTGTTTTACTTGAGTGATGTGTTTATAATAATTTGTTGAGACTAACATAGTACAATATTGAAGCTTGGTTTTTCTAGATAGAGAGCAAATTACCCTTCTTTTTGAAAGTACTATAGTGCTTTAGAGATTATGGATTACCTTCTTCTAGACCAATATTATTCTTGATTTTTTGTATTTATTTCTTCTTGTTTCATTTCTATAGCAAGAAGTGAAGAGTTCAATATGGCCGATTCTAAAGAAGCTAAATTAGATTCAATTGCAAATGCTCTTGAAGCATTGAGAGTCAAGACAAAGATCTTGTCTAAGCAAAATGAAGAACTTTATATGACTATACATAATGGTCAAAGAGTAGTATCATCTCAGCCACTATCACAAGTCATCCTAAGAATTCCATCACCAAGGTCTATTTTATTAAAATATGTGTATATTTGAAATGACAATTCAATGTCAACAACAAAAAAAATCAAGATTTAACATCCTAAAGAAGTTTGATAGAACTTATTCAAAATTTTGTGACTTTGTAAATCAAGCATAACTTATTATTTGACTCCAAACTCAGCAATATTCTATAGAAGCATCTCATATTGGTCTAATTGAAACCTTGCTCTAAGCTTAAGCTTTGTTTTAGTTTGCTTTATTGTTTGAAAAGAATTCTCCTATATTGCATAAGTTTGAAATATTTTTGGTGGCAATTGCAAAAGCTTTTAGAAAACATGATAAGATTTATTCTGTCACAATTAAAATTTAAGTCCTTTGACATGAAACATATTTTGTATCAATTTATATTTTAAAATTTTATAAATTAATATGTGATACTAATTAAAATGAATATGTGTTGATAAATTAGTTTCATTAGAAATTATAAGACAATGTAAATAATCTATTACTATCTATGTCTAATTTTTAAACTTTTAATGAAGCCATCAATCAAGTAGTAAAATGCAATAATTGGCTATTTTAATATTGGCAAGAAAGACGTCTACTATTTGTACCACAAGTTTACAATATTTATTTGGCATCTTCTACATCTTTCAACTCTAGCAAACATTTGGAAGTAGAAGATATACAAATTGATGCGATTTGCTTCAAATTCCTTTTTGAATAAGAAAAGAAGCATGAAAAAGAATACAACTTGTATTTATATTGTAGAGAACCTAGCCACAAGGCTAATAATTTCTACAAAAATTATCAATATATATAGTAAATAAGGAGTGCACTCACATCACCAAATATTTTGTAGGAAAACATAGACATCTAGCCATAATAGGGACTATATGGTTGGATTCTTCTATCCTATATATCAAAAAAGGTCATATATTATTATCTAATTCTTCTTATTATTTACCATATCAATATGTTTGGATATCCAAAAACTCAAAATTCTTGCTTTAGTAGATTCAAGAGTCTTTGCTTATTTTATTGATTTAGAATTTTTAAGAATTCATAAAATTCTAATAATCAAGAAACTTAAAATCGTTCATGTAGAGGTTATAGATGATCAACTCTTATCCTTTGAAAATATTACTTATAAAACTGGTCCATTAGAAGTAACATCAAAGAATCATTATAATCAAATTATATTTAATATCATTAGGTTGCTATTTAATCCTATCATTTTAGAACTTTCTTGGCTTGAAAGATATAATCTCCATATATATTAGATATCTTGTAAAATAAATTTTTTTAGAATATTACACCATATTATTATTAAATTTGATAAAAAAATATCATACACCTTATAGATCTAAAAACATAAAGCCTTTCTTTATTGGATCTAGAACTTTTAAAAGAGCAACCAAGAAAAACACTCATTTTTATTGTTTATGCTACTCCAACATTTGAAGCAATAAGTACTTTAATAAACCTTCCAAAATTTCAAAAAAAAAAATTTAAGATGTATTTGAAAAGAAGAATGTAGATACTTTATCAAAATATTGTCTATAAAAGTGTACTATTAATCTTTAAGATGGTGCACAACCACTTTTTAATCCAATTTATAACTTATCATAAAATGAACTTATAACATTGAAAGAGCATATTAATAAGAATTTAGCAAAGAATTTTATTTGATATTCAAAATCTTATGCTAGTACATCTATATTCTTTATGAAGAAAAAAGATGAATCTTTGTAGATGTGTATTGATTATTGTGGCCTCAATAAAATAATGATAAAAAATTAATATCCTTTGCTATTGATATTTTGGCTTATTGACCAATTGAATCAAGCTAAGATCTATACCAAAATAGATTTCTATAGAGCTTATAATCTAGTACACATTTAAAAAAAAGATAAGTGAAAGACCACTTTTTGTACAAGATATAGACACTTTGAGTATAATGTCATGCCTTTTGGCCTTATAAATGCACCAGCCATTTTTCAACATTTGATAAACAACATATTTTATAAATTCCTTAATGACTTTGTTATATATTATTTGAAGAATATTTTGATTTATTTTAAGATTCTAGAAGAGCATAAATGACATGTTTGCCTTGTTTTATAAATATTATAAGATATTGGATTATATGCCAAATTAAAAAAATATATATTTCATGAGCTCATAATAGGATTTCTTGACTATATCATCTCAACTTGATAACTTCAAAATTGGTACTTAATATCCAATATTTTTTTGGATTTGCTAACTTCTATGAGATCTTCACCAATAATTATTCTCAAATAGTTGCTCTGCTTACATAATTGACATGCAAGGATAAGCTTAAATAAAAAATAAAAATTGAGAAAGTCTTTGAATGCTTCCAGATAGTATTTATTATAGTCATTATTTTAATTCATCTTGATTTTTTTAAGCTATTTTTTTAGAAATTGATGTTTTAAACTTTATATTGAAAAAAAACTTTTTATAACTTAGAAGAGAAGAGAGATTACATCCAATTACATTCAATTCCAAAAAAAATTTCAACTGTAGAGATTAATTATAAGATCCACCATAAGGAACTTTTTGCTATTGTGGATTATTTTTAAGAATGGCACCATTTGCTGGAAGGTACTTTATATCCAATAATTATATATATAAATCACAAAAATCTTAAGTATCTCATATCAATCTGTGTTTTAAATCATTGTCAAGCCTATTAGATCATGTCTCTATCTTATTTTGATTTCAACATCATATATCAACTTGGAAAGCAACAAGGATTATTAGATGCTTTATCAAAACAATCATATCTTATGCCAAAAAAAACAAAGAGGCACTATACAATCAACAATAGATAACACTCTTAGAATCCCAAAATTTTTGTATTTGAATAACTTCTATATCAACTCCACTGGATTTTTTGTTTTTTAATCATGTTTGTATAATCTTGGCTAGAAATCCTCTTGTTTTTTATGCTAAGCATTGTTCCAACAATATCCACAATGATTTGAATAAATTCAAGTTTAAAGAAAATCTCTTTTATTTTGAAAAATATCCATATATCTTAGAAGAACCATTGCGCCTTTGTATTCTTCAAACGTGTCATGACTTTCCAACTACAAGATATTTGGATTCAACAAGACATTGGAATTCATTTCTAAAGATTTTTGGTGGCCTCAAATAAGAAAAGCTGTCAAAAAATTTGTTTTCTTGTGCAACACATGTTCAAAATGAAAAAATCTTCAATATTATTTATATGGACTTTTTCAATTATTATTAATCATAAAATAATTATAATCTTCTATTTCTATGAATTTCATGACAGATCTTCTATCATCAAATTTTTTTGATACCATATATATAACTGTTGACAAATTTATTAAAATGGTATATTTTATTTCTTATAAAAAATCTATTATTAATTTTTTTTTAAATTGAATTATTTATTAATAATATATATTAATATTATAAATAGTTAAATAATATTATATCAAATCAAAGACCATAATTTGTAATTAAATTTTGGAAGTCACTTTTTGAAATTTTTTTAATAGATATTAAGTTTTTTTTAGTATTTTATCTACAAACCAATGGCCAAATGGAATGAGTCAACCAATTAATTATCAAAAAGATAATTGGACATCTTACTTGTTTCTAGTTAAATTTGCCTACAACAATACAATTCATGTATCTTATCATCGACATATTTTAAGTCACCACATTCTAGAACCTTTCATAGTCTTCTAAAATCTTCTATAATTTTTTAGAATCTTCTAAAATCTTTCAAAACCTTCTTTAGTTTTCTAGAATCTTCTATAGTCTTCTAAAATCTTTTAGAACCTTCTTCAATCTTCTAGAGCCTTCTTCAATCTTCTAGAACCTCCTATAGCCTTCTAAAATCTATTAAAATATTCTAAAATCTTCTTTATTCTTTTTGAACTTGCTTTAATCTTTTAGAATCTTTCTCAATCTTATAAAATCTTTTAAGATACTTTTAAAAGATTCAATAGGATATAGGCCTTGTAGTATAAATAAGAGGCAAGACTAAGATACATCTTAGTCTTGGCAATATAAGACTTGGGGCAATCTAAAGTATTGTCTTATTTTTTGATATCAATCTAGCCTTTTGTTCTTGTCAATCATCTAGTTCTTTGTTCTTATCAATTCAGTTCTTCCTTCTTAAAATTATTCTAATTTTATAATCTTCTCTTTGTTTCTTTGCTAACTTGCTATCTTATATTCCTGACAGTTTGACAAGACTATCTAAGTAATCATATCAGAGCTTTGATCTCTTGATAGAGAGTGAATTACCTCTCTTCTTGAAGATACTATTACATTCTAGATGAATGCAGATTATCTCTTTTTAGATTGATATGCTTACATATTACAATTTGATTGTTCTTTAAAAATAATAGATTATCTCTTTTCTAGAATATATCACTACATTTTAGAGGTTGCAAATTATCCTCTTCTAAATTAACATTATTTAGAAACATTCTTTTTTAGTATAAAAAATACTACACTGATGGTTTATTGATTTTTATTTATCAATATAAAAGTAGATGAGGCTAATGGAAGTGCATCCTTACAAACAGAGAATAGAGTAGCGGCTCTTGCAAATCTTTGAGCTTTTTTAGATGTTATATAAGAAGAAATGGAATTCTTTTGCAATCCAAAAAAAAAATTGCAAATGGAATAAGTATCCAAAGAAACTAAGCAAAAAATTTATAGTTTGCAATAAGAGATTATTTGATTGAAGGAAGCAAGTGGTAGACAAGCTATTTGCATAGCTCCTCTAGAAGTGTCAAGGGTTGTGATAAAGGAGCCAAAGGCTAATATGCTTGATAAATTTGATAGAACAAAATCTAACTTTCAAGGCTTTGTGCAACAAGTACGTCTTTATTTACGGCTATATCCTTCTTGTTATCTAGATGGGTTCATTTAAGTCACTTTTATATGCACCTTTTTATCAAAAAGTGCTCGATGATGATTTATTCCATTATTAAAAAAGAATTCTCTAATCCTACATAATTTGGAGATTTTTATAGAAAGATTTATTGTTGCATTTGGAGATAGTGATTGGGAGAAGATGGCACAAAGGAAGATTTAAAACCTACAATAAGGACAAAGTTCAGCTACAATTTATGTCACAAAATTTCAATAACTTACTTGTGATCTTAATTGAAATGATAAGGCTTTTATGACTCAATTTTATTATGGCCTAAAAGATGATGTGAAGAATTTATTAATCACAATGCTATAAGTTGAAAGCTTAGAAGAATTCATATCTTAAGCTATTACTTGTGACAATTGCCTATTTGAGTTATGATAGGAGAGGTAATTTATTTTTAATAATATCTATTAAAATATATTTGCTACATCTTCAAGAATATCAAAGAAGCCATTAACATATCTTAAATCCATGTAAATTGACACAATCCAATTTAAGCCATTAATAATAGTAGAAAAGACTATACGTTGATTAGAGAATTTATACCTATATTGTGGAAGATCTAATCATAAGGCAACAAATTATCTAAATAAGACTAAAGAATTCAAAATACAAGATATAATATGTGAATTAGAGAGGTCAAAAAATGGAGAAGTTCAGCCACAATAGGAACCTTGGAGTTAGATACCTCCAAATATAAAGTACTAGAAAAAGATCTCTTCCTATCTTTGAATCCAATGTCCTAATTTACACTTCATGTATATATAAAAACCTTAAAATAACAGATTTTTGCTAAAATCTTTTTAGATACTAGAGCCTCAATATACTTTATGGATAAAGATTTTACAACCAAGTATAACTTAGTACTTATAAAGAAGATCTATCTTGCATCCATTGAAGTCATTGATGGAAAAAACCTTACATCAGGAAATATTATTGAAGAAATCCAACCATTAGAAGTGATACTAAAAGATCAAATATCACGTATTATTTTTAATATCATTTGATGTCTAATGAATCCTATTGTTATTAGACTCCTTTGATTTGAATTATATAATTTTAATATTGATTGAAATTTGTGGAAGATTTTCTTAAGATCCAAACATCAAAAGAAGAAATAAGGTATTATTTCATTTCTTGGAGTTAAAATATTTATATAGACAACAAAAAAAGGACGTGCATTTATATTGTATGCTATCCTAATAAAAGATCCAATGAAGCAACTGAAGCAAGATATTCCTAGTCAATACCGTGACCTTAAAGACATATTTAAAAAGAAGAAAGCAGACATGTTATCAAAATACCATCCTTATGATTGTACAATCAAATTACAAGATGGCACTCAACCTCTATTTGGTCCAATTTACAATCTCTCACAAACGGAGCTTATAGCCTTGCAAAAATATATTAATAAAAATCTAGCCAAGAATTTTATTAGACATTCAAAATCACTTGCAAGAGCTCCTATCTTCTTTATGAAGAAGAATGATGGTTCTGTATGTATGTGTGTTGACTATTGCGGTCTGAATAAGATAACTATAAAAAATTGCTATCTATTATAATTAATCTCAAGATTATTGGAACAATTAGGACAAGCAAAGATCTTTACAAAGATTGATTTGAGAGGCGTCTAAAATCTAATCAGGATCAAAGAAGGAGATTAATGGAAGACAACATTTTGTACAAGGTATAGATATTTTGAATATAATGTTATACCTTTTGGATTTATAAATGTACATGCAGTCTTTCAACATATAATAAATGATATCTTACAAGGATAGTTAGATGACTTTGTGATCATCTACTTGGATGATATCATAATCTTCTCTAAGAATGAATAAAAACATAAATATCATGTACATATGATATTAGAGAAACTATAAGAAAGTGGATTGTATGCCAAATTAGAGAAGTACTATTTCCATCAATCATCAATTGAGTTTTTAGAATATATTGCTTCTAAAAATGAGATTTTTATAGATCTAAAGAAAATACAAACTGTTATAGAGTTGAAACAATTATCATCAATTAAAGATGTATAATATTTCTTGGAATTTGTAAATTTTTATATAATCTTCATCAAAGATTCTTTTAAGATTTTGGCTCTATTGATATGACTTACAAGCAAGGAAAAATTTATTTGAGATGACAAGGCTAAAGAACCATTCAAGAAGCTAAAAAAATTTCATTGGAGTAGATGAAATATTAAATTTGTGTATAAAACATGGATGATTGGAATATTTTATTCATTTGAAGGGCTATAGAATTAGCAAAAGAATGTGAGAACCTTCAAATAACTTTAAGAATGCATCTGAGAAAGTTTACAAATTTCATCATCAATATCTTAAAAAATCTAGATTCAATCACCATTAAAGATTTTGTAGACACCAATATCTCTTGGCTTCTAAATGATGCTTTTCTATTAATGGCACAAGACCAATATAAAAAAAAGAGAGCCACGCTAAGACCTTTATTTGTATATAGTCGTTTTGTCTAAAGATAAAATAGATCTTGCTATAAGCTTATTAATTATTATATCAAATTTTCACATTCCAAGAAAATTGTAAGAACAAGAATCAAAAGATTTTTCTGCCACTCAAGCGGTTGAAGAACCATTACAACTCTAACAATTTGCTGGATTTGAAGAACATAAATAAGGCGAAGAAGGAGTATTCTAATGTCAAGTAAGGCCATGTTTGGAGTCTTTAGAGATACGACCTCAACACAAAAATCTTGATTCAAATGCTCGAGCTTTAGTAATACTCCTTGAAGTTGGAAGGATAACTCCAAGTCGACCAAAAATTATGTTTGGAGGATGTTTTGAAGGTTGTAACAAGGAACAGATTCTTGGATAGGATATTGGTATAACAAATATTGTATCTGAAGGTCATCGATGCTATGTCAAGAGTCTTGTTGAATTGGTAACCAACAAACAAAAGTCAAAATATATTGATTCTTTATTCCAACAAATTCTAGATTTCTTACATATATAATTTGATTATCAAATCACTTTGATTTCTTGTGGAACTTGTTGCTAGAAGGGAAGGTGATGTTATGGACATACTTTAAGTCACCATATTCTAAAACGTCTTTTAGAATCTTCTATAGTCTTCTAAAATCTTTTATAATTTTTTAGAATCTTCCAAAATCTTCTAGAACCTTCTTTAGTTTTCTAAAATCTTTTATAGTCTTCTAGAAACTTTTAGAACCTTCTTCAATCTTCTAGAACCTCTTGTAGCCTTCTAAAATCTTTTAAAATCTTCTTTAGTCTTCTTGAACTTGCCTTAGTCTTTTAAAATCTTCCTTAGTCTTCTAAAATCTTTTAAGATACTCTTAGGTTCAATAGGACATAGGCCTTGTAGTATAAATAAGAAGTAAGATTGAGGTGCACCTCAGTCTTGCCAACACAAGTCTTGGAGCAATTCAAAGTACTGCCTTGTTCTTGATATCAATCTAGTTTCTTATTCTTGTCAATGATCTAATTCTTTATTCTTGTCCATCCAATTCTTTGTTCTTGAAATTATTCTAGTTTTGTAATATTTTCCTCGTTTCTTTGTTAATCTACTATCTTATATCTCTAACACAATGCATAGTAATTTTATGATATTTTATTTTTTTAATATTAAATTTAATTATTTATAGTATATATCTAATAAATAAGATAAAATTTATAAATCCATTATAATTGTACATCAATTCTTTTATCTAGTGACTACTTGTGTAGCACAATATAAGAACTTTTGAATTCCTAATAGATTGCAAGAGAGATAAAAACAATCAAAGGGATCACAAAAAATATAGAAAATTTGTACTTATTAATCTATCATATAAACATGAATAAAACAAAAATATATTAATATTCAAATATAAACTCATTTTAGAGAACCACCTATTAAATATTTGAATATCAAGTCCAATTTAGAATTGTATCAATTATTATATATATATATATATATATATATATTCAAATTGAATTATAAGTTACAAGTTTTAATTTTAAAAATTAATTAATTTTAATTTATTATTTATTATTGAATTATTTTATAATTTATTTTTTATCTATTTTATTATTTATAAAAAATTTATATTGATTTTTATCCATGATAAAAATTATAAAAACTAAAAACCAACTTGAAATTAAGATAAAAATAAGTTAAGACAACATTTAAATTGAGTGTGAAAGAAAATAATTAATAATAGTTAAAAATAAATTTGATCTGCGGTGTGACTGGACCCTAGTTCCAAAAATACTAGATCATGTAATGTAAACAATAATGGAATTATGCAACAAAGGAAACTAGGACGCTCTCACCTTTGACTATGCTATGACAAGGCTCGAGGCCTCGTCATAGCATAGTCAAAGCATTCAAGCAGCCACCCCGATTTTATCGATGTTCCGATTTCAACTATCCTGGTCTTGCTAGAACAAACATAAGGCAGCTTCAGCACCACAAAAATTCCTAACAATGCAATAGTTGAACATTGCTTCTATTAAATTGGGTAATCCCAACCGCCAAGGCAGTAGACCACTTTTCGCTTGTCGTCAAAAATTCGTCCTGACTCTAAATACAACGATTCTTGACTTGCCGATTGAATAACATCCAGAGGCTCCCACCCGAGGAAACTCACCAATCCAAGAGACTGATTCAAAGTAAATCGAAGCCTCCCAATAATGAACCAGTTAACAAACAACTGTGTATCTAACTGTATTGAGCACTACACACACAGGGCTAATAAGACCCAGCCCACATTGCTGTTCCTACCTGAATTTTTCTCTGTGAATTCTTGTTTTAAAATTCAAAATTCAAAAAAATAAAATAAAATAAAATAAAATAAGGCCTGCCTTTGCATTGCCTGAGATCGTGCATGCCCATGGATTTCTTCACCAGCATTCTTTCCGGTGTAGCTCCTGCATTGCGTCATTGGAGAATCACTATATCACACGAGCATTTTATGATGATGTTGACATCAATAAGCGAACCGAACATACTGATGTTGGTAATTGTTGCATCTCGCAATGAGTAGGGCCTTGTATGATTATAACGAGACCAATTGTGAAGATATCGAAACCACTCTGATTGAAATTGAGGCATCCATCAATGTACAAGTGAGGCGTGGCAGTTTTACCGACAAATCTTGCTAGGGGTGGAGCTGGTAGAAAGACCTCCCGCCCTTGGACCACACGGTGGCTTAGTATCGTGTGAGTCATTGGAGGAGCTCGCATTTCGTGCCTTACTAGCGTAATCGTTGGCTTAGCTATCGCTTAAGAAGTGCGACAAACCCTCTATAGGAAGTAACTAGTGACGTACCGAGTAGTGGTGTGGTGTGAATCTTTGGCATTAACTAGCTTCACTTGCAAGCACCGAGCCATGCCCAGTGGGGTCGTTGCTTGAACTACCTCATTGATGAGAGGGCATTACAAAATTGTTCCCAGCTCTGCCTCGAACACCCAATTGGCAGCTTATCAACAATGTGGTTCTTCAACGAATTCTTTGCTGCCGCATGCATTCCAATGCTTGATGGTATGCTCGGCGATAGGTGGGCTCAATATTAATACTTTGAGAAATGGGCTCATCCATCTGCGCGCAAGCCTTGAGAGACAGGAATCAGAGAGCTGCAACATATTCTACCCCGTTGCCAACCGCTGTGGAGCAGGCCGAATCCACTCTTCCAAAGTAGCTGTTCAATTGAGCAAAAAGTGAATCGGAAAAGCCGACAATTTACTGCAGTAGCTCCGGAGAGAAACCATTTCACCTAATACTCTGCATTGCCTCTCTTCCCCCGTCTGGTTGAGGAGAGGCGACCTTGAACTAGGTGCAGTAGCAAGGTGGATAGTTTCAAAGGCTGATTTTGAAGGTGGACAATTTTGGTGATTCCTATGTTGAGCAAGCTTGGAGGTATTTTGACCCTCACTTAAGCAATTTGACTCAAGAACAATGACATGATTGTAGTTCGAAGCTACATTGAAACCCTGAACGTGAGTAGAATTGTTAATACTCCCATACACGCCTACGATTTCATTATCGCTTCCAGTCTTGGTTGCACTCTCGCCGTGTCATCTGTGCAGACAACCGCTTCCTTGCAGATCCAATCTCGACGTAAGCGTGTCAAGTGTTTGTAATTGTTCTCGGTGGCCATGCAAAATGATCAGGCTGTATTAGATTGAGATCCGTCTTTTGTATTCAAAAACTTCGACAACTGCAGTAAGCAATCAAGGAATTTTTGCAGACTTTTAAAAGAGCATTTTTTACATCGTTAAGGAATAAAATCCCCCTTCAGGGATTTTTAAAAATTTTCTCCTACAATTGGATCTTTTCCAACCCTTCTTATTGGATCTTGTCAGTGGCATGGTGCATGTTTTTTCTTTGTACTGCATATGTTTTGTAATTAGACAGCTTGCTTGCGACTTTGTTCTCGTTATTTGGTCCGACATTGTTCAGGGCATGTAAAGTAGAAGTTCAAGTTAGAATGTGGGCGGATTTGCGACAATATTGTTGCTTGTGGGAATGCTGCAGCTGGGGGAGCTTACGACGAAGTTTCAAGCTCTGAAGTATTCATGAAAGGCCTGCGGAGTCATTTATGACTACCCCTTTCGATATTCTCAAGTTGCGTGCTCACATGCCTGCTATGTTAGTGCCTTCAATATGGGCAATATTGCCTACCAAAAAAATTTGTTAACTCAAGTAGAGCTAAACATGTTAATTTGTTACATGCTCATCCGGATACGGTGTCTGCTATTAGAAAGTACATGTAAAAGGGCCGCCTCCACTCTTTTATATCAGAATTAGGATATCGGACGGACGCACAGCGACTGAACCTCATTTTGCGAGGCCTGTGATTTAATTTATTCAAAATGTTTTTCACAACTAGGTTTTCCATGGAAGTTGGTATATGCATAGGATGTTGAAGTTAAAAGCTGTATGATGATTAAAACATGGGAAGGTCATACTGGCTTCTTTGTGAATCTTCTGCATTGTAATAGTCTCTTGTGCAATGTCTATTCATACTGCTATTCTCTTGTTACAATACTTTGTCGGAATTTGTTGTACATAATCAAAACAAAATAGTATTGGACAAGAATATTCAACAAGAGTACTAAAATATTACAAAGTATGGTTGTAACTCATTAAGAAATTAGAAGACTGGCTTAGTCATTACAAAAAATTACAAGTATTCAAATTCTAACTTTATTTATGTTGTCTATTTTAGTGGTTTCTTTTTCATTCACAAAGGTGGATATTTTTTTAAATAATTCATAGTATAGTTTCTTTTTATACTCTTAGATAATAATTTTCTGATAATAATTTTTTGTAGAATCTATAGTTGTTAAATATAAGTATTAGCATGATGTATCCAATTATAACCTTCAATTGCTTAGAACTTAGCATGTTGTTGTGAGGGAGGGATTATAAAGCGGGTGAAGTTTGCCAATTGGTTCTAAAAAAAACATACTTACTTTCTTATATCTAGTATCTATTTTAAAAGAATTAAAGGATTTGTATCTTTTAATATAGATTTGATATAGTTAGATTGGTGGTTAAACACCAAAAAACTACAAAATACTTTTATATACTACAATAGACAAAAAATCTAAACCTAAAGGTCATCTTTGTCTCCAATTTATTTGGCAATGGACTTAAAAGTAATATTTTTTTACTAATTATATATCTTATTATCTTTTTATTTGCTTTAAAAAGTACTTAGCCTTACATTAAGAACAAAATGTGTACCTTCAATACTTTTGTTTGCTTAGAATTTTATTTTTTATATCCATTTATTATTCTCTTATCTTGTCATTAAATTTAATTTTAAATTTTGGTTTTTCTTCATATTAATCTTATTGCTCAAATTTTACTATTTATTATTTGAATATATCATTTTCATATTTAGTTATATACTTTTTATTCTTTTTTATTTCTTATTAATCTTTTTTTTCTTTTCAAAACCACTTTATTTTTTCAAAACTGCTTAGTTCACAATAAATACAAAATATGCACCCACACTATTTTTTGACTACTTTTTAACATATTTTTTGTTATTAATTGAATCCTTAGTATATTATATTACTATACTTTGTTGATTCTTCTTATTCTTGTAATTAATCATTTTTTCTTATCTTTTTAGTATTTTAAAAATAAAACTTATTTTACGACATAACTTCATAAAGTAATTTATCTAATTTCCTCTTTACACTATTATTTTAATAAATATTCTTCTTTCAACCAAATTATATTATTTCACAATTTTTAAATAATACTTTTGATTTCATTGGAAAAAATACCATCTAACACTACTAGATGCTATTTTCTTAATTATCTATATAATAAAACCGTTTCTAACATAATGATATTTTAAATATTATAAATTATCTTCCATAATTTGATATTATCTTTATATATATATATTTTTTTAATCTTATTTTGACTTATTTCAACTTCTTGAATTTTTTAATATTTAATAGATTTTTATTTGTAAAAAAAATTAATAAATAAATAATATTATATAAAAAATATAAATATAAAATAATTAATATAGGAAATATGTTAATTTTAATTACTACTTCAACCAGCATTTGATTTAATAAGTTATAAAGATATACAAATAGTGGAAACTTTTTTTAAAATATTTTATCTTAAGTGACTTTTTTTTATTGTACAATATCATAGGAATATAGTTACATCTACTAAAGATTTAAAAGTTATTATTTTAAGAAGTCCAACAATACTAGATTTAGATTTTTGTAGATTCATAAACCAAATATAAATTGTTATTAAGCTCCAACTACAAAGTTTTTCAATCCTAGGATCTAAAGTCATATTTATTCAAATAATGCTTAATAAACAAGCTTCAACTTGATTTTTATTATTAATAAAAATATAATATTTATACTAAATAACTTAGATGTGTTTGAACTAAAATTTTGCTTTGTATATAGAAAAGATGATGCAATTTATACAACAACTAATAAGGTTTAAATCTTATAAAAAATAAATTATATTATATTTATATTTACTTCAATTTTTATAAGTAAAAAATCATTATCAAAAAAGATAATATATTATTTATTAATTATTTTTTTAATCATTAAAATATAATATTAATCTAAAAGATCTTATGCCTTAACTAGATGTTCTTGGCTTTGTTGTCTTTTCTACTAAAGTATCAATTCTTAATTACATTTGAAATTATTTATCTAAATTGAATTTCGTAGCAATTTGTATTATATATTAAAAAAATAAAACTTAATACTATTATAGTATATTAGTCTTTTCAAATTATAGAATAGAATTCTTCTTTATTAGTATTATACTATCAAGATTTTTTTCATCAATTAAGGTATCTTTTTTGATAAACTATTAATTTCAATCTTTAAAATATAGTTGCTAACTAATCTATTCAAGAAGATTAGTTGCATTATTTTTGTAATAAAATAATCACTATTTTTAACCAACATAATTTAATATGATTCAACCAAACCAAATTGTCTTCTTTTCTTTCTTCTCCTCATTATTGTTCTTTGTAGATTGTGGCACTTTGATCATTTGACTAATTAATGTAAATCATTATATACAGATATATATAATAAATAGATTCTTAGATATTAAACTTTGATTTAATATTCAAACATATTAGAACTTATTGCAAATTTAAAAGATCATTTTTTATATTAAGTCATTAATATGTACATTTTAAATTTTAAATCAAGAAAAAGCTCTATTTTTTATTTGACCTCTAGCAACTATTTTAACTTAGATAATATAATAATAAATCCTATTTGCAATCTAGTAGTATATATCAAAAAAAATAAATAAAAGATTTATCCATAGTAATAGTATTCAATCTAACTCTTTATAAAAACTCTTCTATTAAACTTTAAAGGCTCAACAACCTCTTTTTGTTCATGCACACTCTTTCCATCTTCTTTTATTGAACATTTAATCTACCAAATCTTCATATATTAGATTAAACAAAATTTATTTTTAAATCCAACAATTGATTATCTAGATTTTATTTAGAAAATAGTATAACTATATCTTAATATTTTTATGATTTTGTAGTAAGATCTATAACTTTTAAAAAGATATAGTTAGAAGTAGAAGACATGTAAAAATGATGTATAATCCAAATCTCTTTTAATGCAAAAAAAGACTCAAATTAGCAAACATATTAGTATTTGTATTATAAAGGATCTAAACATACAACTCAAAATTGTTTAAAAAGTGGCACAACCACAAAAAAATGAATTCAATTGTAAAAGAAGATAATATTTTAGTAAATAAGTTTAATTAGTTGTAATAGGAACCATGCAATAAGACTCTTGTTTATTTTGATCTTATTAAGGCTTTGTATGACTATATCTAATCAATCAATTATATAATTATAAAAATAATGTTTATATATAATATTTTTATTATGTTTTTCAAACAAGTCTTAGAATTCCTTAAATTTCATTAAGATTCTAATAGAAGTTTTATTTGAAGAAGAGTTATATATTATATAAATATTAAAAAAAATTCTTTATTTACCAAATATTTGAATGCTGTTTCTTCAAAAAATAGAAGAATTATTTTTTTATGTATAAGACAAGATAAGAAGAAATTTAAGAATACAAGATATCCAATTTATTTGAGAAATTTTTATTTTTTTATCCAAAAAAATTAGAATAAAAAATAGATAATTTTGTTGGAATATTCTTTAAAAATGGCTAATTTTTGGTCTAGCATAACTATCATTAGAACCAATTTATAATCTATTCCAAAAACAATTAGCCAATTTTAAAGAATATATTAATAAAAAAATTTATAAATTATTTTATTTGAAATTCAAAGTTTTCTAAGAATACACCAATCATCTTTATAAAGAACATAAATATTTTTTTATAAAAAATACTTATATTATAAATTCAACAAGTTGATTATGAAGATTTTTTATTATTTATCTTTAATATAAGGGATTTTTAATCAACTAAGTCATACTAAGATCTATATTAAAATATATATTTTTAAACATACAACCTAATGTGCATCAAATATAGAAATTATTAGAAAACTCAATTTTAAACTAAGTATAAATAATATGAATATATTGTCATGTTATTATTTTAAAAATACTACAGCTACTTTCTATATTTAATATATGATATACTTTATATAAAAAAAAATTTAAAAATTGTTACAAAGTTGATATTTATTTTTTACTCACAAAGTACAAAAGAGCATAAATATAATGTTTTTTTTATGTATTACAAAATTCAAAGACATAAGATTAAATATCAAGATTTAAAATTTAATACTCTAAAAAATCCTACTTGACATAATATTCTAAATAAAAATCTAACAATGGACTCTAAATAGGTATAAATTATAATATATTGGATAATTCTTTAGATTGTATAAGACTTTTAATACTTTTTAGGATGTACTAATTACCATTGGATATTTATCAAGACTTTTTCTTAAGTTCCTACTTTGATTACATAATTGACTTATAAAAAAAAATTAGAAGAGAATGAAGATCCAAAAATTATTTTTTAAAATTAATTACTAATACTTATTTTTATTTTTATTTTATATTGTCTTATTTTTTTTTAATAAGAATATATAAATCAATTTTTATATCAAATAAAATATTATATGTATATGTATATAGATTATAAAATTTATTCTACTTTTTTTCTAATTTAATTAAAAATATCTCATTGAGGCTTTTATACCAAAAAAAAATCTTGGAATAATTTATTTATTAAAAAATGACATCATTATATAGAAGGAGCTTCTAACCTACTTAAAAAATTTATTAATCACAAGTACATCTAATGTCTCATTTTACAATGTATCTTAAATCATTACCAAGATTGTTAGAGCATGTCTTTGTTATAATTTATACTTAATATTCTATATCATCTTTAAAATTAAAAAAAAAACTTATTAAAAGCTTTATTTAGATGCTCTTATTTTGTAATAAAAATAAATATTTCACAAATAATCAACAATAAATTATTATTTTTAAACCCATGCAATATCTTTATGTTATAAAACCAAAGATTCTTGTTGACCTCATAGTTCTTGATAAAATTTGTTAAAGAATATTAATATAAATAAAATTAATATTAATATTAATAATGATTAAAATAAATATTAAAAAAATAAAAATAAAACCAATCTCTAATATTTTGAAATATAATTATATATCCAGAAAATCAAATATAATTACATGTCTTTATAGCATATTCTGAATACCCAACATTTTATTATTATATTTTGGATCCAAAAAAATAAATAATAAATAAATAATAAAAAATAGATTTTTTCAAAGTAACATTTAGAAGCTTCATATACAAGAAATTTTTAAAAAATAAAAAATTATAATCTTGCAATATTTGCTTCTAAGCAAAGATTCTATATCATTAATTATATAGGCTATTCTAACCATTATTTGTTTTAAAAAAATTCATAGTCATTTATTTCATTAGATTGTTTTATAGATCTACTTCAAATTCTTAAAAATTTTATTTTTGTAATTGTGAATTTTCTAACTAAAATGGCACATTTTATATCTTATAAAAAAGTCATTAGAAATAAAGAAATAAATAAGATTTTTTTTTAGTAATGTTAATCAATATTATAAACTTCCAATTAAAATTTTATTTTTATCAAAGATTTTATTTTGTAAAAAAATTTAAAAGAGTATTTTCAAAATATTAAAGATAAGAGGTTAAATAAATTTAATTTAATTTTTAAAATAATAAATAAATTTAAATATACAAATCAAGTTTAAAAAAATATTTACAATATATTGAGGTTCTAAGAAAAAAAATTGGCTAATTGTTCATTAAATTATATTAGAACATAAAGCCAATCATGCCAATTCCAAATAATCTTCTACTTAGGTACCAACTTTGTAATAGATATCTTCCTATTTTCTCTCAATATACATTAAAAACTTATCAAAAATAAATCTTTTAAGAATGACAATAAAAAAAAATTAATTAAATTCAAGAATTAAGTTACATTACTATAAGAAATAGTTTTTTTGTGTGAGATTATTTTTTATTAGATAAAAGGTTAAATATCAATACATATTTAAATAATAAAGATTATTTCGGCTAAAATATAACATATGTAGGAATTTTTTGGCTAAGTTTTATATAAGTGTTTTCACTTGTTATTAGCAAATATATATATATATATATATATATATATATATATATATATATATATATATATATATTCTTTATTCTTTTTAAATACTTATAATGAATTAACTAACATTCAATTAAAAGATAACTAAGGTGAAATATTGAATTTAGTTTTAAATAAATTGGTAGTTATAGGAACTATAAAAATAAAAATATTAATTTAGTATAATTTTAATATTATTAATTATTTTCACATCAATTAGAAATTTATCTAGATATTGTGGAATATTTAAGTAATAATATTTTTAACTATTTTATTTAACAATCTTTTTTTAATTAGTTAAGCTTATAATTCTTAATTTGATATTTTTTAGTTTTCAAGAGTTTATAGTATTGCAAATAATAATATTACGAGTAGATTATTAAATTTTCAAGAATCAATAAACATGCAACTAATGAATACTATAAAAAAAATAAAAAAAAACAAAAAAATAAATTGGCAAGACAAATATCTTTATAAAAGAATAATTTATAATCAAAGTAGGTGATAAAATATGGTGTCTTTATTGAATTTATGACATGTTAAATTATTTAAGGCTTATATAATTTATAATTCGAAAAATAAACAATTTAATAGCATATTAATTGATATTATCAAAATTAATGATTTAAAAAAAAAAAAAAAACTATTAAATCTCACAAAATAATCAACATGATTAGAAAAAATAATTATCATAATTCCTTGATAAAATAGATAATAATTACGAATTTTTTATTAAAAAATATTGTATTTAAGATAATACTAAAATGTATAGAATATCTAATAAATTGGAATAAGTATGATATTAGTGAGTGTAGATAGTAGCAATTTAGAAAGATTATAATATTTTTAAAATAAATTTTTAATTAAAAATAATTTTTTTTTTTTTTTTTTTTCTATCAATGACATCTATTCAAATAAAATTCAAATTATTAATTTCAACAATAAGATGGTATAAAGTATAGAGAAAAAATTTGATATATATATATATATATATATATATATATATAATTATACAACTATAACTCATTTATAAAAATAACTTCAAAATAATAAAATATTCACAATCATTAAATTTATTTTAATAACTTTTATTTATAAATCTACCAAATAAACTATTTAGATTATCACAACCTTGATAGTATTGAATCTATGATAATAATCTTTAAAAAGAAATATGTATTTTTTTAAATAGATAGTAATATATAGCAAATTTGATACTACTACTTTAAAAAAAATCATAATATTTAGAAATATTATAAAAAAAAGATATTATATTAGATATTATTTTCAATAATATTCAAAAATAGTTATAAAAACCTCAATATTAGTAATATTTGAATATTATTTTTTTAATATTATGATATTATTAATAATTAAAAACATCTATCAATCATCTTTGTATAAATTATAGATTAAAAGTTGTAGATATCATTTTACAAATTTTAGATTTTTGTTGAGTTATGAAATAGCTTAGAGTTTTGTTACTACAGACAAAACTTGTCTCTATAAGGATAAAAAAATGATGTTATTATCTATCTTATTCAAATAAATAGAATAATCATAAATAAGGAAAAATATGTAGAAATAGATTAAATAGATAATGAATTTTTAAAAAAAACATCAAAGTGTCAGGGACTGATCCTGCCTAGCACGGCGGGAAGAATATCCGTATAGAACATTCTTCCACTTCATGACCGGCCATGTCCCGGAACATTCTTAGGAACGTTCCGAGCAGTATATCAGGGCGTCAGGGACAGAGATATAATCACTTTCTAATATAGCTTTCAGCTTATCACTTACGACATAGTCACATTACGTTCTCAAGGTCCCTTCTCGTTAGCACAGCGCCTAGTCAGATCACGATCTCAAGGCTCAAGTTCACGTCTCCCGTTCACGCCCTTATATTATATTAGAAAGTCTCGAACCTCAAGACTACCCGCTGTGCCATGTCTGAATCACCGGATCTACACATGCAGTCGCAGATACAGCATCTATCAGAACAGCTACGTCAAGCTCACGCTGCTATCGTCGCGCTGCAGAGCAACTCGCAACTCAGCCCCCGTTATCAGGAGCCAAAAATCCGCCTGCCGGAGCCATTCAGTGGTAATCGCCAAGAACTCAGGGGATTTATCAACCAACTTCGCTTGGTGTGGCGACTCCAACCGGATCGCTATGCGACAGGCAGTTTGAAAGTTGGCCTATTAGGGACCCTGCTCCGTGGTTCGGCACTCAAATGGTTTTCACCCTATCTTGAAGCCAACGACACAGTCCTCAACGATCCCGATGCCGTCATCAAGCTCCTAGAAGCTGCTTTTGGAGACCCTGACCGCGCCGAGACCGCTGCGAGAAAGATCGAAGTTCTTCGCCA